>OX376189.1:7543116-7967912 GCA_947363905.1 Lithophane semibrunnea
CGCGGGCAGCAGCTAGTTGGAAATAAGTTTCTGAAACTTATTAAATTTTCACGTTGAAAGGGCATTATACGTTTTCCTCAAATGGCTTGAACTGTAGTTTTCAAAAGTCCCTCTTCAAAAACTCCGATTGCTTCCTAAAGAAAACCTCCAAGATGAGGGGAATAATTATAGAAATTAACTATAGAATTATTTGTAAACAGACTCCACCCACAGCCAATTTCATTCACAGATGGCGAAACTCGTATATAAAATAAACGAAGCTTAATTTAAAAAATCTAAGGCAATTTTTTAATAATATCAATAGTCATGGGGGAGGGGGGCGAGGGCAATATACTGATAAAGTTAGCAGAAATATTTGAAATTAAAATTTCTCTGCAATTTTGGAAGAGCTTTTTGTGGAAAAAAAAAACTACTAGAAACTTCTCGTTATCACTAAAACATTCTCCACATTAGGAAATAGGCTATTCTATCAAAAAGGTTAAACCAAAATTATTCCTTCAGTAAATACATCGAGTCCTTCGTCCCTTATTTCTTGTTTTCATATGTTCTAAGCGCTCTATTCACACGTAGAAATTGAAAGTGTTTGCTCGACATAGGTACTTACACAATGTCTTCCGCCAACGTAGGCGTACGATACGTTTCCACTCAGAAGCTGTTCACAGAATGCTTTGTTATGGACCTTGAATGTTCCTTTACATTGTTAAAGTTACATCTATTGTGATTTAAATGTCAAACGCCATATTTGGGATTGTTTGTTGTACAATTTTGAAAACAGTCAATATGAGAACTACGCAAAATTATCCTCCTGCCAATTTGTTTGGGATTGGGGAGTATGTCTTTTTATTGAGTCGTCCTCTCGGTATTGAGTCCCTTTCTAGCCAAATCATCTTTCATTTTACGTCTTCCACTGCTCTTATAGCCAATTTACCCTAAAATTTCCTAACTACTCAAGATTGAAAATTATAAGTTCCAGGAGAATCATGTTCACATCTTTCCATATTTTATTATTTACATCTGTAAAATGTTTATCTCAAGTTTGCCAAGGATATTTTTTTCCTGGTAGGGGTCGTATGGTATTATAATTTCTAATGTTAGATGTCCATTTACATAAGTGGTTTGCTCATGATTTCGTTAGACAGAAGATCAATAACATGCCAATGCGAAATACACTTTTTTTAAGTTTGTAGACAAGCTTTTGAGGTACGTAGTAAAAATAAATGTTTGATTTTGGAAACAAGATTATAAGGTGATAGTCTCATATCGATCGATATTATATATATCGATATTATAAGGTGATAGTCTCAGATGGAGGTGGCCCTAGAAAAGGATGTTTGGTAGGATTTGGGGGAGGCCTGTGCTCAGCAGTGGGACAGAATAGGCTAACATAAAAAAAGTCTCATAATTATATTGACCGATAAAAAAGAACAAAGATTGATTTATAACTTACTAAGATTACGCCCGTTTGTCACTTGTTAGTCAAGATTCAACCAAAAGACTCACGATCATGCTCAGAAAAAAAGAACTATTCCGAAACTTAGTCTGCCCTTGCCAATAGGAATTTAAGAGATAGGAAATGACGTATCAGGTGATCTCTTGTTTGTGATGGTGACGTAAGCCTTAACAGTGGCTCAACCGATGGACAGACGTTATTACGTACCTACTCGAGAAACGGATGTATTACCAGTGAACCGAACGATGCAACCGGCTCTCTCATAAAGATAACGCTTGTTTTTAACAATCTGCATTCATGTTGCATGTTATACTTACTCTGAAACATAAAGATGAACAAAAACAAGATAGATATTATTGAGTATTTGCAGTAAACTGTTTTATGGCCTCAAATTCGTTATTTTCCTAGTCCTATTGTTTTATGTTGACTTGAAATGGGTTTTTCAATTACTACCTAAGCATGAAAACTATTAAGCTTTTTGGTTTGTACTCTGTAGTATGTGTATATTTATTTTCCACAGTGCATAATGTAAATATGCAACATAGTACAAATAAAATGTTGTACTTACATATTATTTTCCTACGAATGATGTCACATTTAAATATAAAACTATGTTAGGTGAGGTGTGGACTGATTGTTATTAATAACCAACAAAATCCAAGAAAAAACAAGCCAGTTTTTCATTATATATCTGCAATGTAATGAGTCCAGGCATAATTATCAAATTATGAAGCACAATTAATTAAAGTGTGTATTTCTCTATTATCTACTTGGCATGATGAAGCACTTTATAATACGCTTATTGGTGATTCATCGACACCGAACAAAATACATGACAGTAAGAAGTAATCATCTAGGTATGTTCCTACTCTTTTATAGAGAATCAAGTTTTTCTAAGTATGTCAAGTCTGCTAAAATATTTTTTTAAACTATAATTCATCATAAATTCTTACATTTTGCATGAAACGAGATTCCTTTATATTCAGACACAGATGGTGAAACAGTTATTGCAATTTTTTTATTTGATAGTAGTTTAAGAACATGTCCAGATAATTCAGAAAACTATAAGTACTTATTCCAGTTATCCAAACGACACATTAAACCTTTAAGAACATGGCCAGATAATTCAGAAAACTAAAAGTACTTATTCCAGTTATCCAAACGACACATTAAACCTTCCAGATATAATATAGATAGGGAAGTATCAAATAAGAAGCAAGCTACACCAAAACATGTGCAGAGATTTCTTATGTGATATCGATTTGGATGTTTTAAGACAATGGCAACTCGTTTATAAAGCGCACGACCAACGAAGCATGTTCAGTTAATAGATCAGATATTGGTATTATGGCATTTAGCTTGTTGGCTTTACTTGGACCTAACGAGAATACAAGATTTACATTCTATGAACACGTTTGCAGACGAGAATTGCGTCATGTATGCTTTTAAACCAAACTTTCAATGCTTTTATCAGTTGGAAACACCTGAACATTTTCAATCATCGCGCGCCAGAATCATTCGGTAAAAAAAAGTGCACACTTGGCTGATACAATTCGAAAGTATTTTTTAAAGAAATTCAAAGCAAAGCTCTTTAGGAAATCAAAAGATTTTCTACTGCGCAGCAGAATGAGGGTGGTGACTGTATGTTTATTTTCTTTTTTGTCTGCTGCAGAAGCCCTCGGACTAATGAACCGGTTTTGTTGGTTTTTGGAACAACTGCCATCCATACTTTTTTGTTTTCCGGAGAATTTGTTTAATACTGCATTATGTTTTCGATAATGTTTCTAAGCATCTCGACTATAATGCTTAGTCGGTACAAGAGTTATCGTTTCCTTATTTCCTATCACATTATGCTCAAAGATTATAATGTATTTTGTAAGATTGATGACTGATAAGATTCACGCTTTATTTTTACAAACACTCTAGAATCTAAGTAGTATATTTATAATTCTGTAGGGGTTTAGTAGTGACCGGTTTAAAATTAATAGTGATCAATATGTTACTCTGTACACAAGCAAATAAATAACTGCTGTTAGGACAGCTCAAAAAGAAAAATATATAACTACGGCTCCGCTTGGCATCTGTAATTAAGATTTTCATTATTGAAGCTGTTCAAATGTTGATTAGACTTTTTTATTGCAGGGCTGAACTTGGAGGGCGGTTTTATGTCGCCGATGTCACCGCCGGAGATGAAGCCAGACACGGCGATGCTAGACGGCCTGCGAGACGACTCCACCCCGCCTCCCGCCTTCAAAAACTACCCCCCAAATCACCCCCTAAGTGGTTCCAAGCACCTCTGTTCTATATGTGGAGACAGAGCGTCGGGAAAACATTATGGAGTATACAGGTACTTAAATCATAATTTAATGTCTTCAAAATAACTTTCGTAACATTTTCATAACGATGTAATATTATTAAGTAGAGACGCTGTTGCCTCGCGTAAATATCCCAAAAGTTTGTGTGCCATACGTGATGTTATTATCGATATAAATTAAGTTACTTGGAAGGTGTTAACTTCGATCTCGATATTCTAACTTAACCCTCCTCCCTCCGGCCAGATGTTCGTTAAACAAGAGTTTGACTGTGAGTTTTTGCTAAATTTTTTTACCACTCCCATATGCAACATAAATTGGTCAGACCCAGACGCGTTTGAAACTTAGAAGGGCTTGCAGCAAGGGATGTATCAATATTCAAGGTCGTCCTATCTTTAAAACTAGAGTCTTCCTATTAAGTCGTATTTAGTAGGCCAATAATTATTAATTTTGCCGTCGTAAATTGTTAGATACATTTGCGCGAAATAGTTAATTCATTATTTTCGTCATCTGTTTTGTTTCTCTGACGAACATAGTAGCAAGATGAGATGTTTCACAATAATAGACGAAAACCATGTGTAAATATAAAATAGCCCTGAATATATTTTGGCAAAATACACGCTCACCTTTCATTATTGTTTTTTAAATGCGACGGAGTTATAAATACGAACCAAAACTAGGGGTTTATATCTGCTGAATCGCTAGTCGCTCGGGAAAAGTAAAAAGGTAGGTCGTTATATATATTTTTTCTATTCAATTCTGTGAGTTATTAGATTACTCTTGGGAATGCTAGACTCTAAGAACCATTCGAATAGAATTAAATGTCAATCAATTCGTCTCGCGTTCAGTTACGGTCTGTGATGGGCCATGGGTCTTTATTATTTTAATTAAAAATGCAAAATGGCTGGCGATTGTGAATTTTTATTACAGTTGAAAAAACTTGATTTTTACATCACGCGTCTGTATAAGGCTTGTATGGTATATGGCGAATGTTATGTAGTTATTTATTAAAGAAGACGTATTTATGAGACGTGTTGTCGTTTTAATAGGCAATTTTAATATTAGGAGGAATTTCGTTAATGAGGAGCGTTTGGCAACAAATAATTATCTAACCACTAATATTTTCACAACACAATCAATTCGACCAAAGCTGATAAAGATCAGTTCCAAAGATCAGGTTTTTCATTACTATAACTATTAAAATGCCAGAATATATATTAATGCTGAAAATAGTATCCTGCGCTACGACTGATTGTAATGGGAAATCTACTCATTGTGGTCGCCATAAAAACGTAATTTCATTAAAGTTAGTACGAATAATTGCAGATATAATACCATGGTGTTATTGGCTATAAGTAAGTATATAAGTAATATGGTGGTACAGTTTATTTGTTATGTTGATATAATGCAAGTAGCTGGAGATGCCGCCGTCTAGACAGCCACGGTAGTGTTGCGTCTGTGTTCAAAAGAACGCTGTTCGTGTGTATACCAACCCGTAGCTTAGATACATTTATTGGTTGCGTGTAAAATGAATATTATGTTATGGCATGCGCAAAATTAAAGATTTTACACCTTCTTATTATTCCCTAACATTTTAATTGAAGTTGGCGGGCGTGGGAGTGTTCGTTTATATGATTCGTTTACATTTACGCGTTTCAAACACTATCGGGGCTTACTTTACAGACTATATAAAATACTCGCTCAGCTATACATTATTAAAACGATTTACAATTCTATCGATTGGTAGCCGCTCGTAATGCCATTCAGAAGACATTTTTTTCACCTTGATATTTTTTTATGCTGATTTGAAAATCACGTATTGGAGGGCAGGTAGTCTTTTATGGCTTTTACATCACATATTGAGTCAATATAGGTAGAAATAATTTGCGTTTATTGTGTGTGTCGCTTCAGAATATGAAGAATGTCTACGTGGATTACTCCAACACAACATTTTAAATGTCTTCTTGATCCATGAGCAGATCAATCTTCAAACGCTGAACGTAGAACATTTCTCATAGGACGGGTAGCGTATCAGACTTGGGGTGCTTGCCTCCACCACTACCTGCTATATTATGGCATTATAGGGATCACACACTCATATTACACTAGCAGCGCTCGCATTCTGACTTGCATCCTAGGGAAACTGCTACACGTACGATTATTAAAAGTATGATCATCATGGTGGACTGCACTGCTGCACATAGGCCTCCCCAAGCACCGCCATTTCGGCCGATTAAAAGTATCCTATATGTTGACCCAGACCACACTCTACCTTTGTGCCAGATTTCATCAAAATCCGTTCAGCCATTAAAGCGTCATGGAGTTACAAAAATACAAATTCACAATTATCCAAACTTCGACACTTCACATTCTTATTTTATTAGTAGAAGGAGGATGTTTACGTACATTTCTATCTACTAAATCGCCGGGTTGATCCGCCCGTCTGTCGAAAACAATCTTAACCCCTCCAACACCCCTAAGTGAATGGAGGGCGTTATCAACAAATTAATCTCAACAAAATCCTGATATCGAAAATTCTCACATTTGTTTATTTTCGCGTCGTATAAATAATTATACTGCTATGATGAGATGTATAGAGTGTAAATTCGTTCGTTGGCACGTGTTTTGAGGCATACATAGACAGAACGTGTGTATCTACCGCTATTTTTGTACCAAAGCTTTTTTGCATACCTACATACATTATTAGAGGTACTACATAATAATGTTACTGATTCATTTGATTTGTTATGATTTTGTATATGAGCTGCTTGCCGACGAATAATGTTATTTTGTAGGCGTAGGAGGTTTGGAGTAATCCCTAGATTAGGCTATGACAGGAGCTTAGTTATTAAGCTTAGTGACTGACTGAGGCAACAAAAGACGAATACGAGTCCCGTTACAAACCAATCTATAAAACATGGACCTGTAAAAGTATATTTAAATAATCTACTTACAGTCTAAGAAACAAACTGAAATCTGACAAAACCCAATAAAGATTACCAAAGCTATCCTAACTATAATCCATACTAATATTATAAATTCGAAAGTAACTCTGTCTGTCTGTCTGTTAATCTTTTCACGCCTAAACCATTGAACGGATTTCGATAAAATTTGGCAAGGAGATAGATAGCATCTCGGGGAAGGACATAGGCTACTTTTTATCGACATACCACGCGGGCGAAGCCGCGGGCGGATGCTATTATTATCTATCTATACATATAATAATCTATCTATACATATAATAAAATCGTAAACGGTCCGTGTCTGTACATTAAAGATTTTTGCAAAAAAAGTACTGGAAGCCGCGAGAAATAAGTAATAGAAAGTAAAAAAATATTTTTTGAAATTTTTGTCTGTTTGTTTGTTCGTTTGTGAGCGCATCACGTAAAAGCCACTCATTGGATTCCAAATTGAATTACTGAACAATAAGAAGCTTTATTGTGAGTAACATTTAGTCTTTATTTCATCAAAATCGACCAGCAGAATCAAAAGATATATGGATTTAACACTTATGATTTTTTTTTTATCGGGGTATTACGTGCGGCGCTTGACGGTATTCTGTTCACAAGAAATTGTGCAGTTTCCGAGCTGTAACCTAACAGAAAGTACTAGGCTTGCATGAATTCACGATAGTATTAACTAATAGGATATCAAATAATTATAACTGACAAAAAGTACTAGGCTTGCATGAATTCACGTTTAGATTATTTTAAGTACATTATTCACTTTTTTGTTCTATTCGTATCTGCAATACTATATATCGTATATTTGTATTTCTATGAAAAATCCACCGGAAAAGTCGGAATTACACCCGGGCAACGCCGGGCACGAACAGCTAGTAATATAATAATAATATAAATGCGAAAGTGAGTTTGTTTGTTTGTTACGCTTTCACGCTAAAACGGCTGAACGGATTTGAATGAAATTTGGCACGGGGTACTATGACCTGGAGTAGGACATACGATGCTTTTTATCCCGATATTCCCACGGGATCGAGATTTACGCGGGTGAAACCGCTGGGCGCAGCTAGTAAAGAATAAGAAGAAATCTTTTATTGTAATAAGGTTTAACAAGTCGATATTAAACGCCAAATTCAATCTCTTCGTCTCGAGTGAATACTAAAACCTAATAAAGATTTCTTTTCAACGATGAAATAGTTAAGTGTAATATGTCGTTGTTAGAAATAAATGGCCGACTATCAGACGAAATTCTACCTTGGGAATAATTGGGAAAACCTCACCTGTACCAGGCTGTAAATGTCATCAGCTGCTGTATTTTTAGCTTTTACGCTTGTGAAGAAATATTACTTGATTATTGTCACAGCCGAAATACGTAAAGCATATAGATATAATAGCATATGCTACTTCCTTTATTCTAAATCCGCAAGATTCAGGCCTGATACCATTGCTTCCTTCAATTCGTAGGCATAATTTTAATACTAGAAATAAAGATAAAATAGATCAACCATTTTTCAGATTAGCTAAAGTACAAACATCTTTTATGGGGTACTGCGTTAAATGCTATAATAAAATACCTTGTGATATATTGCAATTAAATGAAAGAAAATTTAAAACTCATATAAAAAGTACACTTTGTAAACAAGCTTATTACAAATTAGAGGATTATATCCAAGATAAGAATGCTTGGAAACATGCTGGTCTTGCTCCATAGGACGATTTAGTGTCTGGACAAAATCAAACTGATAGCTAATTTAGTTTTTTTTTTTATTTATTATTTGTATGTCATAGACTTTTACACTCTGTCATTACTTAAACTCACGCACTGACTTATTAGTACTACTTGTAACAATGTTAGGACTATTGTAATATCGTATACTTTTACAATCTTTGTAAATATGTGAGCACCATGTATCTGGTAATTAATTTATTCATTATTGCTCCATTTATAATTCTTTTTACCTTTCGTAGTACAGTAATCTTATTGTAGGTGCATCGTCTTCACATATAATTATATAATTAATGTATACAAAATATTGTAAAACATTTTTAAAAGAGTAACGATGGAGTTTCTTGCCCATTCTTCTCCATACGAAAACTACCTTTTGGAAGGGGCAACTAGAATCAATTCTATTTCTTTGTTTGACGTTCAAAAGTGCCATATATGTGCCTATTTGAAATAAATTATTTGACTTTGACTTTGACTTTGACTTCGTAAGCTGAAGAGAGAAACAGCCTTATTGGCCTACCCAAATATCAAGAAAACGAACTAGTTCCTTAGATTCATAAGAAACATTACGTAAGTGAAGTACTTACCTCACTTAAGGGCGCACCCTACCTCAAATTGCTTAGCATGATCCTCTGTTATGCCGAAAATACTGCAGCATTAATTTTGAAATAAATATGTGTTAAAGTTGACGATTGATGCTAGGTCCTATGTTTGGCGGAAACACGATTACATAAAATTTTCTCTATAGAAAAAAAATACAAAGTTACCTCTAAACAGAACCAGAAACCGCTTGTATTAAAAAAATACTTCTAATTAGATCATGAAACTTTGCATAATAACTGAACTATCTATAAACCAGGTCGTTTTTTTTTTTTTAATTACCCTTAATTTCACCGTTAAAAACAATTACCTAAACTTTTCGACGCTTGAGAGCCGCTAGCGCCACACTCCGTCTCGCTCTCACTCACGAGTAGTATGGTGCGAGTGAGATAAAATCTGAGGTAGGGTACAGCCTTAATGAATTCACCATGGATTCTCATTTACATAGGAAACATAAATTATGTTCTCGAAGGTAAAAGGAAGCCATAGTATGTACGATCGAATTAATTCTTACATGATAATGCCGGTTATTCTAAGCTGTCTAGTGTAGTGTTCTACGAAGTGCAAGGGTTTTCTCAGTCCGTTGCGCAGTATCGACCAACGCTATGTAAATTATGTAAACGTAAAACGCATTGAAATGTGAAACTACTCTCACTTTGATGGGATTTTATTTAGTGAAGTGTACGAGGGTTTTTCTGGATTCCCCACTGATCTTAATACTGAAACAAAAGACTGAGAAACTGGTATTCTCAAAAGTCTGACCAAGATAACTTGTGTCATGGTTTGGGTTTGTGATACGGAGGAATAAGGAAAGTTTTGAGTATAGATGTAGATGGCTATAAGAGTAGGGGAAGACCAGAGAAACGACTGCATTTTTTTTGTGTTTGGCATCACGACCGACTTCTCCCGCTCTGGGCGGAGCGGGAGGGCGTGTCAGACTTTTACTGACTAAAACCCACCGGTGTTCCTTCAGTTGCCTGTTGCCAAGGGCCCCGGTATCCCTTTCGGACTTTCCCGCAACCCTGGCAGGCATCACCTCGGGGTCCACTAGACCCCGTCAATTGTGCCGAGTGCTGACATGTCTTTGAGGCGCGCGTGTAACACAACGCGCCGTCAGAGAAAATGATGGCTGGACTGTGTGAAAGATGATATGGCTTTTTAGGGGTTGACTACTGAGATGACGACTATGGAAGAGAAGCCGACCACTAATAAATTGGGCAAGATGATACTAATATTACTTATAGTGTGGCTTTCTTTTTAAAGCAGTCTACTTTGTATACGACGGAGCGAGATAACTCTAGTTAGAGCATCAAAATAGTCTATTGAAGTTCCCGTAGATTAACCTCAGAGCTCTCTAGAGCAACAGATACCTTGTGTAGATTAAGCTCAGCTTAGTTACCTCTCTTGGCAAGCAAATGCGCCTTGTATGTACTTATATGAAGCAGCGAGATGAATCTAGCTAGAGCATTAACATAATCTAAAGTTATAAGTAATATTCTATTATAAATTATAACTTTAAATTAATCTCCAGAGTTCTTTAAATAGCCAAATACCTTGTATATGAAGCAGCAACATGTCTCTAGCTGCTAGAGCATCAATACAGTCTTTAAGTTCAAGTAATGAAGTAATGAAGTATTTATTGTATTTATTCATTTATATGGTAGTATTCATCAAAAGCCAACTCGTTAAATGCCAACACACATTTTGTTATCTATCGCTCGAGCTAAGTATTCTCACAATGCACGCACAAGCCCTTGCCTGTTGACATTTACCTAATTGCTATAAAACCCTTCAATTTGTGAAAGTATTTAGCTTGTTTTATTTTCGTATCTAACAAACGACAATGTTAACAGCAGTGATAAAAACAATTATCGATTCGTAGTCCACATTTAATACCTATACAAGATTCTAAATTGAATTGAATAACCTTCAAAACTTTCAAGTTCGATTTAATCGTGCGCCATTTTGTTTATTACGTACCTACCTATCGCTAATATATTACTTGAAACACACGTTACACCTACAAACAGCGAAATATAAAATATTAATAATTATACTGCATTAATTAGTCCATAAAACTAAATTATAGCACAATAACAGTGACATATTAATCGCCAATAAATCACGAAGGTTTCATCGGTTTAAAACAATAACTGAGCTTTATAGGGTGTTCTTAGCGAATTCTAAAGAGTAGTACACCTACCTGCCTAATTTATTGGCGTGCGTGCTCGCACACGAGTTGATTTAAAGCTCTAACATGCAAGATTTAAAGCTATGTTTATAAACTTTGAAGAAATCGGACAATGGCCACTTGGCCACGCCCGCGACCATGGATCCATCGTATCGTAGTACCTAGGTAAAACGTAAACACATGGTTTGCAAATTCTCTTCACAGCATTGTGTCTGACTCATATATATAGAGTGACGAACGCGCGAAAAATTTCATACAGGTAACGGTTCGATTTCACGTTAGCATCTAGAATTTCTAAATTCGAGGAATAATTTACGCGTGTTTATATTCCTAAAATCAATATCCCATTGGGTGGTAAAGAGAAAGTAGTATTCGTCACGAATGGACGAAGTTGCAAAACACATGTCGAAGGCTCATAAAACGCAATCATGTCATTAACGTCGGGCTGAGAGAATTACATGCGTCACACCGCTTGTTCCTTTCGACCCGACTCTTATTGATTTTACTCGTGCTTTTTATTTCATTGCACAACCCACCGAGTAATGCGCAGTTCTACATAGAAAACATGAGTAATCTTTATGCAAGCTTCTACACAAAGATTTGTAGGAAGATTAGTAGTACTGGCATTGTAATAAGATTTATTAGTTGCCATAAATGTTTAGAATAACCATATTTTTACTAGATCTAGATGGAGGATAACTTATCTCCTTTAAACTCCTTGATTTCTGTTCAAATCACATACGCGGATGCAGGTCCTACATTATGATAACTAGTGATGTCATATTCAAATCGTATTTTGTTGATGGTTTCAAAAGTGATGTAAGCAGGCAACAATAAGAAGTTCTTAAGTGTTACTGTATTTTCGTAGTTATTCCTTACTTCTTTATTTTTATTGGTTTTTAAGCTGACTTTTATGTCTTATGAGCCGATACATCCTTCAATTAATTTGATTATCTGTATATTCCTCAAACAGACCGTTCCAAATATAATTTTATTAATATGGCGATCGTAAATTAGAGTTATTCATTTGGATTTATCCTGTATCACAATATCAGGGGGCAAGTTACAACAAATAACATTGGCCTTATGTTTTCTCATTTTCATCAATACAGCTCAACACCCAAGGATATCGAAATTATGTGGGATAATATGATCGAGTGCTCGCCGATGTCATCCGTTATTCCCGAAGGTCGGAATTATACCCACGCAGAAAATAGTAGTATTTTTCTACCACCACTATTACTTATTACGCAATATCCTCCTGTTAAAATTAATGAGAATAGCTAAAGTTCATTTATTTATGTTATGCGAGTAACACCAATTGAATGAAATGAATTTGAAATAGACCACAATGTGCTAAATTGATTCGTGATGCATGCTCCGCGTCGCTGTGATAAAGAAGCAAATATACTGGGAGCATTCTTATTCAGAGCGCTGCTTGAGAAAACATTAGATTGAATGAGTTAAAATCTTGGTAAAATAAGGTTTTAAAGTGGCCTATTTTCATGGGTGTACCAAAAGCAACGGTTTTGTTATATCAGTAGCTGCTGATGCGATGTCTACGTCGGAGGCAAAAGTTGCTGTTTGTCTTATCAATTGACTTTAACTGTTTGGTTGATCTGTAGATTCAATAACTGCCAAAGCAGTTATAGTAATTTCTCCTAATTAACTTCTTCCTCGATATAATCATTAGGTGTTTCTATTATTACTTACCTCATTCTTAATTCAGTAGCATCCATATCGACAAACGATTATACCAAATATACCGTTTCCAAGCTGTTTATTAATTCAAAGGCAGATTTTCCAAGCTGTCTACGGCTCAATCTATTTATACCATTGCTACAAGAAATGATATCGATCAATGCTTTAAACATGCAATGGTCAGTCCTACTGTGTCTACATATCTTCACATAGTCAATTAGAAGTTATGTCCACTGTCTCTTAGTCGTATCTCTGCGAATGGAAATTAGTTCTTAGTTTATGAATAGACTGGTTCGACACTCCTCTCGAATTATTTTATCGTCTGTTTACGCTTAGCAGAAATATCATTATTAGCCAATTCAAATGATTCTTATCATTCTCATCTACATACACCTCCGTATAGTTTTTCATTATCATATCAAAGTCAGTTACAAAACAAATTATTTTTCTTTCTTTTAGAAATATTTACTTTTAGCTGTCTGCAGATAATTACCATTGTTTTTCCAGGTTTATGGTAATTTTGACATGTTTTGTATACTCATTCAAATGATTCTCGACACGAATGAAACAACATTGTGTTATAAGTAGCTTTTGTTGGAGAGAAATCGATTACTTTCAACGTTGTTTAAATAAATAATAGAGGCTCTTACCGGGAAATTAAGGCTTCAGTAGCTGGGTTTGCTTTTCAGTCTTTACTTCTAAAGACCAATGGTTTTCCAACGTCCAGGTTATCTTTTTGAGAGATGCAAATATCAGTTAAGCATAAGTTATCGACTTTACTGCCAATTTTAGACACTATAAACATCTTACTCTCTTGTTCCAGTTGTGAAGGCTGCAAAGGCTTCTTCAAAAGGACAGTAAGAAAAGACCTGACGTATGCGTGTCGTGAAGAACGTAACTGTATCATAGACAAACGGCAGAGGAACAGGTGCCAATACTGCAGGTACCAGAAATGTCTCGCGTGTGGGATGAAGAGGGAGGCGGTCCAGGAGGAGAGACAAAGGGCTGCCAGAGGTACGGAAGATGCACATCCAAGCAGCTCAGTGCAGGTACAGGTTAGTAATCGTGTGATGTGGTATCACTTTGTACTTTTGGAGTTTAAGTTTAGTTATAGGAAAAGGTTGCTCGTCCCTGAATAGATCCCTGCTTTTTCGCGGGTGTCGTCAAAGAGTTATAATTTATGATGCCTAGAGAATGGGCCCCTTCCTCAATTAGTCCCCAATATAGTTAACAAAGGCGTTAAGCACTTGATTAATAATAAACTTTACATGTACATATTTATCATGATAATAATGTTGTAGCTGATATGATAATCTGATAATGCGGATTTATTGCAACGGAATCCGATGAGTGGGTTCGGCTGGACTAGGCCATCTAAGTTTTACGATGGAATCGCACCTCACATGCCCATAGTATTTATTTATTTAACTATTTATGAACACTCATAATAAACAGACAAGAAGAAAAGAACAGAAAAAAACGTACAAAGGTGATGCTTATTTCTAAAGAAATCTCTTCCAGCACACCTGCGATAGGACAGTAGATAAGAGATGTAGACACCGTGTGTAAAATTCAAGAGAAATTAAAATACATATAATCAAAACAATACACTTAATAAACTAAAACAAATAATAAATAGTAAAGTGCAATGTCTACTTCATCTAAACACAGCGGTATATGCAAAAATAAATTCGCTTATTGCTCAACAGACTGATGTTTGCAAGAAGCAGTGTCCTTAATCTAACCCCTCGGATACTTCACATGCCCTTTCCTTCAACTAACATAATTAGAGTGAATATAAAACAGAAATGATATTTGAATGTGAACCAATGATACCGAGACATATAAACAATTTTGCACTCGACTCGGTTCTTGTTTAAGTTGAGTTTAATGAAAAGTTACTACGCTGAACGTTTACTCCTGCACATAAATGTCATTATAACTTTGAACCAAACCGATTTTAATGGGACAAAGTATGGAACAAGGCTTTATGCCTAGCTTCACTTGAATACTAATAATAATGCAAACTCGTTATTTTTCCAATTGGGGATAAATATGATCGTAAATGTTACCATGTTGTAAGGACATAAAAATCGGTTGTAAATAATTTCTTTAACGTAAGGTGAGCTTCGCGTTTTATTAGTGTTTGAGCATGAAAATGAAATACGTATACAAATATAAACGCAGCTTGTGATCACCCATGAAGATACGGTAAATTAACTTTTCCACAATTAGAATAAATTGTGTCACTGGTGAAGGGCCAATCGGAGCGCCGAACGCGGTCGATGCGTAAAGTGAAGATAGTTAAAAGAAACTCGCACTAAGGCCTCAGTTATATTGTACCGTAAACCTACGAGACAAACAACAATAGTAACTTCACTGCTCAGTTTTTACAACACATACCTATTAAATTTTCTCCTGCCCATCGGGGCACCAATTAGCGTATGTCAGAAGCTGGTAGTAGCTACTTACCTTGCATAAAGCAGTAAAGTAATATCGTGGTATTCATTAAAGCTGGCCGGTGTGCAAACAACGCGACTAGCGATGCGCCACGAGTCCACGACTGATTTCTTTGTTATTGTGAGCATTTGCGAGTTGCGTGTACTTATTTGTATTTACCGATATCGATTCATTGCGTTTCACTCGTGGAGTTGTGATGAACGTGATTGCTGAACTTTTTGTAGATTATGTTGGACGGATTAAGCTGTGTCATAGACAAGTGACAATCGTTTCGAAAGCGTTTCGTATTTCTACAATGACTTTCAACATGATTGACATAAGCTTTTCGATAGCTTATGTCAGTCCTATACATTTTAGCCTTTTCCATCATCGTTATCGCTGATAGAATGTCATTTTGTCTAGGGCCTCAGGAGTATGTTTACTGAATGCTTTTACGCGAGATAATATGACATTACATAGATTTAATTGCGGAGAATCCAATGACCGTAAAGCCTTGTATAGCTTTTAATATTTCAAGTAATGGTTTTCAGTGGTCTGTTTTATTGTTGTAAATTGCAAACTCAAGTTTCTTAGGCAATAAAACGGGATTACACAATAATAATGGTTAAACCTGTTGAAAATCATTATTTAAATAACGCATTTTAAAATAGGATACTCCTATTTTAAAATGCGTTATTTAAATAATGATTAGATACACAGTATCTTATTATTATGTAGAATAATAAGGACTATTCACATTTTTTCTATTTAAGTATATTTTTTTAGAGTCCTTGGAATTCCAATGAATTATAATGTATAAGTAGGACAATCAAGCTTATACTGCTACGAATATAAACAATCTACTTTCAGGATTTTATTGTTACACGTTGTATAAATAGCTGAAGATAGCCACAAAATAAACGCATGGACCTATAGGTACATATTGATAGGACGTTAATTGAAATTAAACCTCGAAATATGCTGAAATTAACCCGTCAGTCCAAATAACACATTTATTTAGGCAAACCATTAATTCCAGAATTTAATAATCTAACATGCAGACGCACGGTTTTACGACTTACAAAACACCGAGATTACTATAAAATAATAATAATATGTAAGTTTAATAATAATGAAAAATAATATACATTTCGGAATAAATTCTCAAAATCAAAAAATACATTCTCGAAAAGCGACTTTCATCCTAACTAATATTATAAATGCGAACGTGAGTTTGTTTGTTTTTTACGCTTTCATACTATAACGGCTAAACGATTTTGAATGGGTAGACCATGACATGGAGTAGGACATAGGCTACTTTTAATCCTGGATCGCAGACGAAGTCGCGAGCAACAGCTAGATTATAATATGTACAGAATGTACAGATTCTCCTCATCAACTTATGATAACTCTAAGCACTTGAACTCTTTATGAATCTCTTTCTTTCCTCTCCCTGCAGGAGTTATCAATCGAGCGGTTGCTGGAGATGGAGTCGCTGGTGGCGGACCCCAGTGAAGAGTTCCAGTTCCTCCGCGTCGGACCTGACAGCAACGTTCCGCCTAAGTTTCGCGCCCCTGTCTCCAGCCTTTGTCAGATAGGTGAGGATTCAAATACTTACTGTATTTAAAAAAAAATCTTATGCTAATTTTTACTAACACTAGGCCACATAAATAAGAACGCGCTGTTGGATTTTCAACTTTCGGAGCTGACTCGAGGGTTGAAAATACAACAGCGCGGTTTCATTAGACATTAATTGTGGTGACGCGTAGTCTTAATGAACATGGGCATAAGGGTATTGCCACATATAATATCAGAGTTTTAGGGTGAATCCGGTCCGGAGGCCTGAACGCTTCAGGCCTCCGGACCGGATTCACCCTAAATGTCGAAGCCCTTAATGGAGCATGCTCTGACGTACGTAGGTACACGAACACTGTGGCCGGAAGGGTTTAATTCGAGTCTGCATTGATAGAGCTTCAGATAGTTCATGTAGAACCATGGAAATTTGAACATGTTAGATTTTCTCAGAATATAGCAATCATAGTTTTATGGCGGCATCTACATCGCCACATGCTAATTACGCATCAAAGTCGCGCAAAAATTCCTGCATCGCGCAATTAGAGTTTACCGCGCGATCGTCATTTAAGATACAGATCCCGACATCAGTCTTTGGGTAGTTGCCCGCCAGACAGGACACCCGTCTGGTCGGAGGATCTTCCTAGAGTATGAGTGATCTTTACACGTTGTTCCTCATGCCTCTAAAGTTTATTTTTACCGTTGATGAATAATAATACAATTGGGGTGTTTTGGACCTGTACTGAATTTGATTGTGAATAAATGACCTTGGATCCCAAAGCTATAAATGGAAAACTCTACTTGATTATCAATTATTGTCCGGCTCTAAACTACGTATTTGTATGAAGCCCTAAACAAAAGTCTTGTCGGAAGGAAAACAGTAAATATATATTGATAAACAATCCCGAATGTTCCTGAAGTTTGATTAGTGATTAGTGCGATTATTCATTATTCAAACCGCGGTCACACATCGGTCAATATTCGCTGTTTAGCACTATTTACGATTTGGCATGATGATGCAGTTTATGTTTTATATTGATGTTTACCAAACACCTGACTATTGTCATTAACGTTACTTATGTATTTTTGATGTGTTACATCTTTCCTCTCGCTTTCCTGCAATCTGTGAAAGCGATTTCGTGAAAAGGGACGGAAGTGTGTAACAGAAAGCCGGAGAAGCGCGCGGTATTTGAATTGACCAATGAGCGCGCTAGAGTTGGCCGTCATATGGTACCAACTCATTTTCCGAGAGGTTGGTACTGACAGCCAAGATGTCAGATGTTACACATTATATGCGACTATTGTAAGGTTCACTCTAAGGCCCCCCTTTTTCTTTCCAAACTCTATTTTATGCGATCAAACACGGTAATATCGTCACACCATCTTCGCCGCGGCCTTGTGATTCCAAATTATTGTTTGTGTTTGTACCTGGGACAAGGACAAAAAAAACATCAAGATTTCATTTAGTTGTGTAATATTTTGGAAAATAGCAGAGTTTCGTAACGAGAAAGGCAAAAGATAAAGAGAACTGGAAAATATGGGTAAGAGCATGGGGACAAATTATGTTAAACTAAAAAACAATATAATCCTACACACTGCCCGCTTCTACCCGAAATCATTGACGTATGATGCCAATAGAGATTAAAACGCAGAAATAAAAATTCCACGCAATATAAAAAACTCAGGTATGTTGATATGTATTTATGTACATAAATACATTATTACAATGGCATACATAATGCCGAACTGGTTTAAAATGGCGTCACAATTTGTGTCTACAAAATGTATATGTTGTTGCTTGAATTATTTTATGAAAACATTTTTGAACTTACCAGCATTCTTTTAGTTTAGTTACCTACGTGGGAAATCTCAGCTTAGGTCTGTAATTTAATGTAGGTCGTTGCGTTAATTGGTATCTAAGTATTTATATTTTTCCAATAAATCCATCAAGTTAAACATAGGTACAGTATGACACAACTTAGATCTAGCGTAAATTTTTAAATTTCCATTCATTCATTTCAATTTTACGAACGTATTTGGTTATATGACTTTACAAGTTATTGCGTTTGCGTAAAGATCATTTTCACCTAAAGCAGTAATATTGATTGGAGATTTTGAAGGCGCACGCAGTTCGGATGGTGATCGGTTTTACAATAATTCCCGAATTCGGATGCGTAAACATGTGTGCACTTAGTGAGGTATAGTTTGATTGTAAATGGTTGTAAATGTATGTGTGCGAGCGTATATGCATAGGGCGGAGGTGTTATTTTGGCATGCTTCACTGTATTGTTCGCAGCGCGCTGTCTTGTTTTTTTATTTAGTCCGAGTCTCTTTTTACAATATCATTGGGACCTTAAGTAATCTTGTGTTTTACACTGATTAATGCGATTAAAATGGCTGTCTACAACACCATACATTAATTCGTAATTATTTGCAGCTGTTTATCCTTGTCAAGTTGAGCTGACAAAAAATTGAGGACGAAGATAATATAAAAAAAAAGTAGTTTGTTATTCAAGTTTCTTGGAAGATTAACGTTAACTTGCTCATGGATAAGTGTTTTGTGTAGTTCTATTCTAGAGTCACATTTTCTTTATTTATTGTATTCTGAAACGGGTAGGCGAAGTTGGAGGTGATGGTAGAATATAGAATAAAATAGAATAGAATGTCGTTATTCAAGTCACATGACTCAAAAATGGTTAGTAAGACTTACAACTATGTTAGTAAAAACTCACAATTTCCAAAACAAAAACAAACAAATAGGATCACCGCTGTGGCCGATGTGAGATGGCACAACAGTGACCCACGAAAACAGTCTAGGCGACTCGAAATCATGCTAATCACACTACACTACTATCACTGTAATCATCAAGTACATACTCATCAATCTTAGAAGAAAATCGTATCTATAAATATATGTTTGCCCTTTCGTTGACGTTCTTGGATTTATTTGAAATTAAATTAAATTATTTATTCTGTAAATAGGATAACGGAAACATATTTACCCGTAATTTAAAAAAAAAATAGAAATAAGCTAGATGAGGTCGGCGTTTCCTATCTGACTACACTGAGAAGAAACGCCGAAAAAAAAACACAGGTCGCAGTCTCTTTTAAAGTCCAGACATAAATCTTAGTCAGGCCATTATGACGACCATATCGTGGTACTTACTAAATTTGTATGTAGTCATACGTTTGGACTTTTTCATGAGAGCTCGATTTTCCGAGTTATTCAATAAACCATGAAAAAAAATTGGAAATTCTCGAATGAATGTGATCCGTATTTATATTTCTTTGAATTGCCACCCTGTGTGTAAAGGAAAATACGGAGACCATAATAAATTCCTATAAAAAACAAGCAAGGAATATTTTCCTCAACGCGAGGTAAATCGATGCATAAAGGCATTTCTTTTCTTTTCGAAGTGTAGGTATTTATTGCTCCTACTTTTATTTACCCATACATAAAAGAATTACTTGGCATTAAAAATAACATAAAATCACGCCTGTATTCCCCGAAGGGTTAGGCACACTTGCACCTTATATTAGTATACCCACATTTCGCCAATGATGTTTAAGTTCCATGTAACAGGTACAAATCTAGACTCCGGGCTGCTAATCTAAATTCCAGATGGAAAAACCCAAAAATACTTTACCATTAAAAATGTAATAAGTACTTTACCTTTGAGGAGCTCGTGGCTAAGTAATAACAGCCGCTCGGGTCGATCCATCAGGTTTAGCTACGCTTGCCGGGGTTGGTCCGTGGATGGGTGACCATTTTCACATATCGAGACTCCTCCGTGCCTCGGAAAGCACGTTAAGTCGTTGGTCCCGGCTGTCATTTGTGGATCTTTGACAGTCGTTACGAGTCGTCAGAAGCACGAAAGTCTGACAACCAGTCTAACCAAGGGGTATCGTATTACCCAGTTACTGGGTTGTGGAGGTCAGATAGGCAGTCGCTCCATGTAAAATACTGGTATTCAGCTGCATCCGGTTAGACTGGAAGCCGACCCCAACATAGTTGGAAAAAGGCTAGGCAGATGATGACTTTAAAAACCTTTCCCCTCCCTTTTTTTTATTTGCAGAAGCAATATATAAATATTATATACCCTATGTCACTTCCACAATTAAGACGAATCTAATCACCTCACATGTTAAAATCGATCAAGCTGTTTAGGCTACAGAGCGTGCCTAAGAAATATACATACACACTCTCGAAAAACATTACCCCTCCTTCTGGGGTAGTCGGGTAAGTATCTACTGCCTGTGTATGTGTTGATAAAGTTATATGTTTTAAATGCGGACCTATGTCATATCAGGGCACTTTCTATACTATCACTTTTCATTCCAACAAGTGGACGTCTTATCTCAAAATTGAATAAGACAATGGTTTTTATTTAACGATAACTTATCAAACATTATGCTGATGACAATGAGCGTGAAATTAATAAAGTTCACAGGATATAGAAGTTTAATTCTGTTGTGTTTTTGTAGGTAATTTTTTTCTCCGCCTTAACATATATTTACTGGAATACCTTTTCCTCGTTATTTGTCCTACCTATAATTTGCGTGGGTACAGATTCGATTAAGCCGTAATTCTCTTTTAATTTATTGCGATCCTAAGTTTGTATTCATACAAAATTAATGGCGAACAGTACGTGCTTATTTAGTGCAATCAAGATGTTTGTCTCGTGGGGTCACAATATATGTATATAAGTAGTAGATTGATAACAGAGCCGTTCTTAAAATAACTTTTCTCATTATTATTTGCGAACAAAACAGTTTTGTTTGCTGTTCAGATTACATTATATCTACAAGTACGAGTTTCCTTATTTGTAAGTAGACACGTCTGATAGAATTGTGGTAGGTATCAGTGATATTAGCCATCAATCAACGTCAACAGGAATGCGATAAAATCTACTTGTATACATTACTTGCGTATTGATCTGCGAATGAGGTGCGGTCTTTTGAGTTTGCAATACTTAGATTGTGTTTTTCTGATGCTTAAGCTACTAGAATTTTCTTCTGTCCGCGACTTCGTTCGCGTTACTTCGTTTTCGTTTAGCGTTCTTTCTGACTTTCATTGTCGCCTCCTAAGGGTTGTAGCGTGATGTTAAACAGCCTAGGTATAATCTTCCTCAAGAATTGGGCTATCAAATGCAGAACGAATTTTTCAAAGCCGCGTGTTATTCTCAGAGATTAATTAGCAAGTTCAAACAAAAATAAAATACGAAGTATTCAGCTTAGTTATACAGGGTGTTAGTGTAAACACCGTTATCCTTGAAACCAGTGGTTTGGTTTCATTTATAGAACGTAAAATCAATGGAAAAATACAACTTTTTTTTTAAAGAAAATCTACATTTTTCCACATGAATATTTCACCCTACACGCAAGGGCAACGACCGGCCGCGACCAGCGGTTGGCGGAGGTGGGCGGGCCGCGCGGGACGTTACATGACCGGCCGTCAGCTATTTCGCAGCTCTCTTGAACGCATACCCATGAGTATCGGGACAGTGACGGATATTTACTTTTTAAAATCTTTTAATGAAAATAACGTTTTTTTTTTGTTGTTACTGGGTCATTTATTACCCGACTACGGCGCAGAAAAAAGGAGGGTTATGATTTTGACCGGTATGTATGTATGTATGTATGTTCATCTGTTCCCTCCTATCGTCCAAACCACTTATCACAATTTGACAAATGAGGTATCGTTAGAAGCGTCGTGATTGTCCGCTGGTTATAGGCTATGTGAAGTCACATTAAATTAAAAATGGCGCCCTCTAGAGGACATAAAGTGACATTTTTTTTTTTAAGTTCCTTAAAAAAAAATATGGTTTAATCGTACCATGTTGGGTATCAAATGAAAGGGCTTAATGAGCACATTTCAAAAATATATATATTATAACCCCAAAAGATTTTTAAAAAAAACTCCGGATTTTTACTATGTCTTTCACTGGTGTCTTGTTTATACCTTTTAAGTCGTAGATGGGTTTTAGTTTTTATTACTGGATTTTTTTTTGATATTTTCGTCAGCTACCCATAGTTTGAGTGACAACGGTGTTTACCCTTGCATACTGTATTAGTAAAGATTGATGTCTAATTTGTGTGTATTATTGTTTTAAACATATTAACAATAAACAATGGAATTAATTTGTATGTACTTTTAGGGGTATGGTATGAGGAATAGTGTGTAAAGTTCACTCATCCACCATAGAAAATGTTCACTGCACGGTAAACTTTAATTGCGCGATGCAGTATTTATGTGACGTCAGGTCTTTTGATGCGTAGTTTGCATGTGGCGATGTAGATACCGCCACATACTTACAACAACACGAATTATTACATTTCTTCTGTTTTTTTAAACTGATCCTCTGAAACGGCACGCAAGCCTTATTGTCATTTATGCAAGTTTTATTGTTGCCAATAGAGCTTAAGGGGGCGTGTATTGACAGCAAAAAATCATATTTCACCCGCGCAACCCTTACCTACCCCTCTCATTAAACACGACGAAAACAAAACACAATGCCTTCCCGTCAGCAGAAACTTTTCGTCTGGCGTTTATAGAATTCGAATTTCAATCTTCTGTAGTTTATTTTGCTTTTACGATACGCTAAGCTTGAATTCAGAACTATGGATCATGTTCATGTTTTGGAACTAGAAACTCAATGTTGACGTGAAAAAGTTCAAATTTAAATGTTACCAAATTTTATTTAGGAACTTGTACAATTTGTACCTAATGACGTCTTTGTGGAAAACTATGTTACCAAGTAATAAATATAATGCTATATCGTGGATTACTCTCTTTGGAGGATCGTGCAAAGTGATACCCAAGTAAAAAATAATATTCGTATAATGAATTTTGCACTGTAGTGCAACGAATATGGCATGTGTCATGAAAACCTTTCCTGCGCCAAACGCGAACAATCCCCTTCGAAAACATTTGAAACATGTGAAAAAGAGGCCGAGTTCTGTACAAAAGAAATAAATGAAGGATTGTCGGCTTCACCACTAAAAGAATTGACATCTATTCATCTATGTAAATGGGTGCCAAAGTACCAAAGGGACTAATTATAACAAGGGCCCGAGGTACGCGGCTCAGTACCTGCGCTGTGTTTTGGGCGCGCGCCCGGCGCGTTTTGGACGCTCGTCAAACGCAACAAGATTTCCACATTTTGTTGTAACTTTTGAACCGTATTTCTTTTAAGTTTATTACTAATGCGGAGAAAATGACAAGGAAAAATAGTGAAAAAGGAACTCGCGTCCAAGCGTCAAGGGCACGGTTAGGTTTCATTTACGGAGACGCGAGGAGTCGCGCGTGGCTTTGGGCGGCGCGGCCCGCACTCAATTCAAATATATGGCGTTGTATGAGTGCGTTTACGGAGACGCGATTTTACACGCGTTTGTTTGAAATGGAGCGTATTTTGCGGCGGAGCCCGCGAATGGCATAGCCACGTCACACGCGGTGTTTCATCACGGCGGCGCACACAGCAGCAATTCTCGATGAAGCGATGCCCGCGGCATACCTTCTCCCAGTCTTATTTGTAAATCGCACAACGGAGATGCAAGTTGAGAGTGGCAAGTTGCGACATGTGCAGGCCTAACGGCGCCCGGCATGGGCGCTCGCTTAGACTGCAGCACTTGATAAAATTCGTTACATAAGAATTCATACAATTTTATTGAGCGCCCGAAACGCAGCGTACAAAATGCGCGTCTCGGGCGCTTGTTATAACTAGTCCCTTAGTAGAAAGTTTAGTATGGTCCCTCTTTTTAACTGTTGAAATTGTAGCTTTGAAAACATGCCAAGTTGCATTATAACTTTAGGCCTCATTTACGGAGACGCGGGGCTTGGCGCGTCGCGTGCAGTGTGGCGTCACGCGGCGCGTCTGACGTTTTATCTGTTTACGGTGCGGCGGCGCGTGAAACGGCACTTATCATCCCACGCGTTAACATAAACATATGGCAGTATACGTCTTGATTGCCGCTGCTTTTTTTTGGGGTTATAATATATATTTTTGAAATGTGCTAATTAAAACCTTTCATTTGATACCCAACATGGTATGATTAAAATTTGTTTTTTGTTTTTCATGATATGTCACATAGAGGGCGCCATTTTCAATTTAATGTGTCTTCATATAGCCTATGACTAGCGGACGATCAAGAAGCTTCCAACGATACCTCTTAGAAGAGTCTTTTAGAAGATAATATGAGGGAACAGACATAGATAAATATATAGAAACCGGTCAAAATCATAACCCTCCTTTTTGCTTCGCCGTAGTCAGGTAAAAACTAAAACCCAACTACGACAAAAAAGTCAACTAAAGAGATATAAACAAGACATCACGGACAGACAAATTAAAAATCCGGAGTCATACGGAATCTGTTCGAGTTCGTTCGTTACACCAATAACCGAAGAATAAAGGTATTATTCTAAACAAGTTTTATTTAGGGGCGGTCAGTCGCTCCAATTGTTCGTCTAAGGGTCATCTTACAAGAAGTTTGTCAAAAAAAGTGGGAGTAAACGAATTTGGATCCTGAGTAAATCGCAATAAGATTTAATCTCCAGTGCGAATTTTCAAATGAACGTAGAATGGGCTCGTTGGCTATGTTGTAAATTTTCTCCGCAAGAAAATTCACCGCAATACAGAGCAATGGCGCTAGTTGTACCTACTTCTTTCTATACTCCGTGCTACTATATCAGTCAAAAATCTGTCAAATAAAATGTATGTCAACTTGAGTTTTCAAATATCAACATTGAATTTTATATGTTTATTTAGACTCGGTATTTATTTATTTATCAATCAATAACACTTGTAATATTCGTTTTGGAAGTGGTTTTAGTGTTTATTTCATGTTTTCTATGTCTCAGTTTCTTTTGTGGAATGTGACAAATTACGAAAATAAATAATATCTCAGCGCAGCTAAAAATTTGAGCGCAGTCCTCTCGTCTTAACAGAGCGACGCCGACTGATTTGTGAAACAAAAATATGCTTGAAGTTCCCGTAATGTGCGACGGAAGATGGCTTCTTCCACGAACTAAGAACGTCGTAAGTCCTACAAGCTTTGATTCACCAAATTAATAAAACCAAAAATAAAAGGAATAAAAAAAAAAGCCTACACAATTTTTTTTGCCTTGTTTTAATACATTTAATCATCTAATTTTTATCATAATAGGCATTAGCATTTTAAGTACAAATCGAAAATACGTGAAAATTAGAGGTAACTTCGTGATATTTTTTTATCGAGAAAATTTTAATATTTTGTGTTTCTGTTACACAAAATGTTTGGAAATCTCATGTAGTTACTCATACTATTTTTATTTTATACCTAAGTCTTATCAATTTTATGAAAAATCAAATTGAAGACAGGCAATTTTGGTTACGTCCCGGCCTTAAGGTAAGCTTCGAGCTTCATCCGCGGTTACAGGCTATACATAATCCTAGTTTGGAATTGAATGCAGGAACCGTGATCCTAGTTTTAAGCCCTGTCAACAGAAGAAATGAATGCTTTAGTGTTCTCTGTTTTTAGGAACATTATAAGCTGTCTGTTAATTCTAGAAAAAAAATCTCATGTTTGCCGTAGGATCGTATATAGGATGTTACAGCTTCCTTAGCCTTATTTCTAGGTATTCATATTATTTTAATTACCCTTCATCTGGGGAACAGAGATTTATGTCATACTAGTAGCGATCCGCGGTTTCACCAGCATGTCTCGATCCCGTGGGAATATCAGGATAAAAAGTATCCTATGTGTTAATCCAGGTTATAAACTATCTGTGTGCCAAATTTCATCTAAATCGGTTCAGTAGTTTTTGCGTGAAAGAGTAACAAACTCGCACTGGGCCTGCGTGGTAGACTTCAGCCCACTCCTGTGGCCTGTGTCCCAGCAGTGGGAACATTTCCCGATTATGCTAAGCTGCGTACAGTCATCGCGAGACGTGCGGTGCGAATGGTTCGCCTCGCATGCCTCGGGCTGTGTGGACGTGTGTGCTCACTGTGAGCATTCGCGTCATACGATCGTTGCGAACGCCGCCGCTTCAGTGCGAGCCGTGCGCTCCGTGTGGACGGACGGGAGATATTGCGTTGCGCGCTGACGAACACCGTGCGTGGTTGTTGGCGTGCTCAGCTTGAGCATGTGTCGTTCGGGACGCATGCATGTACCGTCGTATGCCTCAGGTTGAGGCATGCGTGACGAACCATTCGCGACGCACGCCTCGCGATGTCTGTACACGGCTCGATGCTTATGCTATCCCATTGCTATAATTCTAGGCAACAAACAGATAGCAGCTCTGGTGGTGTGGGCCCGCGACATTCCCCACTTCAGTCAATTGGAGTTGGAAGATCAGACGCTGCTCATAAAAGGGTCGTGGAACGAATTGTTACTGTTCGCTATCGCATGGCGGTCTATGGAGGTTTGTATTATTTTTGTTACTAAGGAGAATGTGTTGAGGCCTTGTGGTTTGAGTGGAAGGAGGAAAGTGAGGTCTCTGCCCAGTAGTGGAACGATACCTACCTACACAGGCTGAATTATTATTGTTGTGTTCCTCCATTAGCTGCCTCTCACTTTAGGGATCTCATCATCATTTAGGGATCACACATACTTAGCCACGAGCTCCTCGCGCACTAGGCGAGGAGCTCGTGGCTAAGTAATAACAGCCGCACGAGTCTATCCATCAGGTTAAGTTATGCTTGACAGGGTTGGTCCGTGGATGGGTCTTTACATCTCGAGACTCCTCCGTGCCTCGGAAAGCACGTTAAGCCGTTGGTCCCGGCTGTCAATCGTGAATCTTGGATAGTCGTTACGGGTCGTCAGAAGCCCGAAAGTCTGACAACCAGTCTTACCAAGGGGTATCGTATTACCCAGTTACTGGGTTGTGGAGGTCAGACAGGCAGTCGCTCCATGTAAAATACTGGTATTCAACTGCATCGGGTTAGACTGGAAGCCGACCCCAACATAGTTGGGAAAAGGCTAGGCAGAATGGCGCTAGTGCGCGATTCGTAGGCTTCTATAGTTTACCTGGTCGCTGCGACCACTGGTCGAGGTCGTGGCCGTCTGGTGCGCAAGATCCCATAGATCGCCAATAAAAGTAAGAGGCAGCTGATGGGGTGACCTGAGTGTGGAATACTGGGAGCCTAAAATAGTGTGTAACATTTGCCAGCTGTAGTCTCCAGAACGGCAGAGTGAGAAGAATTGAAGAACATCTTTAATTATATTAGATTAGATTGAGACTTGACAGTTTATTTAATTATAGTCATACATGATACATGAAGTTATACTATAGTCTGTATAATTTATAAAAAAACTGGAAAAAAAAAGTCCTAAACTAGCATTTTCCCATCTATGTTGGGGTTAGCTTTCAGTCTAACCGGATGAAGGTGAATACCAGTATTTTACTAAAACTAAAAGATCACCAGTCGCCCACCTGTTAGGGTTAATGGTTGGACACCTAAGTAAAGACCGTTTTAAGGATTTCAATAATACGTTTATTATCCTTTTCTTTATAGATAGGAAGATGTGTTTTACCCAGTCGTAATAAATAATATAGTTACTTTTTTTTTTTCAATTTTTTTTTTTTTAATTTATTTATAATATGTTTTTATATACAATCTAACACTAAAATTATATACAAAGCGAAATAAAAATTATTATAGATAGTTACTTAAAACGAACTTCCTGAATATTGAAATTCTGGACTACTGAACTAAATTAAAAAAAAAAAAAAAAAAAATGTGCGTACTTATTCTAAAGAGTTCTTATTATAATATTTCAGTATTTGACTGAGGAGCGTGACGGAGTCGACGGCACCGGCAACAGGACAACATCGCCGCCACAGCTCATGTGCCTCATGCCCGGTACGTATACAACACATCACAATTCTTCTTGTCTCGTTTCAACACGCACTATACAGGGTGAATTTAAATTAGCTAAAGTTACTCCGCAGACGTGCTGGGTATCGTATCGATATCTAAATACGATAAAATAAAAATTATATGATACATTTTTTTTTTGGATCTGCTGTCGCTTTTATTGATGTTACTTGAAGTAGGAGTTTAGAAAATCTGTTTGTTGTTTCATCGTGATTAGATATCGAATTCCATCACGTCTGTGAGTGTGAAGTTTACAGCAAAAAAAAAGATTTTTTTTAAACTGATATTTTTTTTATTTTATTTTTTACTACATTATCTGCAGTTGATGACCGCAAAAAAACCTCAACAAATTATTTTTTATTTTATGTTGTTTAGGTATCAATACCCATCATGTCTGCGGAGTTTCACTAACTATTTTAATTTGACCCTGTATAAAGCCATGCCATGGTAAAAATGTAAGTACGTCAGCAAGATGGCAGCGGTGCCCAGATACCACTTGACGTATATGTAAGTGCATGCGGCGTCTATTTCAATGCACCCTAAACCATTCCAATTCAAAATGGGCACGTATGAAACGTCAGAAGCTAGCTGCACGGTTCTCTTTGGTGGATGGAGAATAGCCGGCAAGAAACTCCACGATAACTATTATAAAAACAATGCACAGTATTCACGACATATTAAGGTAGTATATTAAGTTAGCACAGTATTCACCACATATTAGGTTTTGTTACAAAATGACGTTTGCAACCGACTTGCATAGGTAGTCTAAACATTCAAAGCAAGTCGGTAAACTGCCAAACAGTCTACTGGCTAAAGTAAATATAACGTGAACAATTTGCAACGACATTTCCTTGCCAAGTCGGGAAAAACATTTTGATTTTGCATACAAACGCTACCAAAGAGTGAGTGTGCAAAAGTTCATAATTATGGACTGGTGAAAGATGTTATTGATGTCTAGATGCGTTTCACCCGCATAAGTCTCGATCCCGTGAGAATATCGGCATAAATTATCCTATGTCATAATCCAGGTCATGGTCTACCCAAGTGCCAAATAACATCCAAATCCGTTCAGCTGTTTAAGTGTGAAAGCATAACAAATAAACAAATATACAAAAAATCAAATCTTTTCTCTATAAACTATTAGTTTAGACTATCTGACCCGACAGACGTGGACCTGTCCCTCAATACCTAATCTAACTTAAGGCTAATTTCACCAAACTTTTATACAGAGTATAAGTATCCTGCGAATAAATTTTGAATTTTTGACAGTTTTTCCTTACAAAAACTGTCAGACGCCATTTTTATTCCACGGATAAAAGATATCTGACTTTGGTAAAATCAGCACTTTATATTTTAAACGCAAAAGTTTGTAAGTATGGATGAATGGATATTTGTTACTCTTTCACGCAAAAACTACTGAACCGATTTGGATGAAATTTGGCACACAGATAGTTAATAACCTGGATTAAATTAAATTACATAGGATACTTTTTATCCTGATATTCCCACGGGATCGCGACATATGCGGGTGAAACCGCGGGGCGGTACTAGTAATTCATACAAACATCCCATAAAAAAGGACGTTAAATTTAACAGAATTATAAACATTAAAATCAGCAATACAACTCTCTAAGCTCATGTAAGTGTATTAAATGACTATTTCATGAAATCATGACATTTGGCACTTTCATGAACTTAGAGAGTTGTATTGCTGATTTTAATGTTTATAATTCTGTAAATCCATATTTGTTAAGAGCGCTAATAATATTTAGATCAACATGCAACCTGATACTGACCTGCAAATTGCAAAAAACGTAAGAAAATTTGAATTTCGCGGGCTACCCTAGCTCATCAACTTAAAAATACTATACTTTTCTTAAACAACTTTTTATTTAAGCAAGCAATTGGTCAATTTGTTATTAGTGTTGTATTACTAACAACGGAACTTATCTTGCGCCCTTCAGTCACGTCATTTATAATTTAGGCAGCATTTTAGTTTTTATTTAGTTTCGATTTTGTAAAGGTTAGTTACTTTGGTAGAACACGATTCTGTGCATAGGTAATCAAGTTGAATGTATTATTACATTTATTACGTAACTCAATCAATCAATCTGCCTAGCCTTTTCCCAACTATGTTGGGGTCGGCTTCCAGTCTAACCAGCAATACCAGTATTTTAAATGGAGCGCCTGCCTATCGGACCCCCACAACCAAGTAACTGGGTAATATGATACCCCTTGGTAAGGTAAAACTGGTTGTCAGACTTTCGGGCTTCTGACGACCCGTACCGACTGTCAAAGATGAATGAATGACAGCCGGGACCAACGGCTTAAAGTGCTTTCCGAAGCACGGAGGAGTCTCGGTATGTAAAGATGGTCACCCATCCATGGAACAACCCCGGAAAGCGTAGTTTAACCTCATGGATCGACCCGTGCGGCTGTTATTACTTAGCCACGAGCTCGTCTATTACGTAACTCAATATTAATATTAAAATATCACTGGTACATGAATTTCGTGTTTTTCCGTTAAGGTCATAATAACAATCGCAATATCTTGGATTTTATATTTAAATATACTACTTGACTACTATTATTATTGATTAATTACTACCTACCTAATCTGTAAACAGAATTTTCGCTATTATATAAATTACTAGCTACTGCCCGCGGTTTCGCTCGCGTAATCCTTTTTCTAAAATAAAAGTACACTAACCTTAGTTACTCCTTATAACATCAGCTACCGATTTTGACGGCACTTTCACTGGCAGATGACAGTGAAAGTACCGTCAGAATCGGTCCCGCCGTTTCGGAGATTAGCCGGAACAAAGAAATACATTTTTTTTTAATTGTTTTTTTTTATATATAAAAGTACCGTATATACTTTCATATACGGTTAGACTGGAAGCCGACCCTAGCATAGTTGGGAAAAGGCTAGGCAGATTGATTGTATATACTTTCATAATGCATTAACTAAACAGCTGTTATTTTGACATTACAAACAGACACTTAAATTTTATTTATTTGTATAGTTTAATATAAGGACTGAGGTTGTGCTAAATGATTCCTTGTTATTTATTTTATAATGTACGCCGAACTTATAACAGGTTTGGATTAGTTAAATAATAAAAAATGGTGTTTTTTTCTCAGCATTGATTTATTTTACGGAACCCCTCATAACCTTTATTTAAGCGCTATATTATAAAGTTTTTATGCCATCGTTTTTCGGCTACGATAAAGATATACTCGTCCTGTATAGCTACATCTCTTACTCGCAGCCAAACAATTTTGGCTCTTAACACATTATTATACGGCATTTTCATTCATTTAACCCAAATCTGCCATTTTTTCACTAAACGTAATTTTTCACATATTTTAGGCATGACCCTTCACCGTAACTCGGCGCTTCAAGCAGGCGTGGGCCAGATTTTCGATCGCGTGCTCTCAGAACTATCCCTGAAGATGCGCACTCTGCGTGTGGACCAGGCTGAGTACGTCGCGCTCAAGGCTATCGTACTGCTCAACCCTGGTATGTAATAACTTCATGATATGACTATTAAGCAGAAAATATCACATGAATACAATTTTTGAAAATTATTTCCGTCTTTCTGCATGCGTAGCATGACCACAATCAGAGTCACAATCTATCATTTTGTCTATTCTTTATCGACAAAACCCGTTTCTATGGTCATGCTACACGTGCTGGGGCGGTCGGGTAAAAACGTGGGATTACAAAAACCCTCTCGAATCCGAATCTCCATAGTCGAGAGAATCTCGGCCATAGTCTCTCCGTGCCTTTAAATTCAATAGAAACTAAGGATCGAATATTGAATCAATCTCCACACGGCGAAATTATCGCTGCTATAATTTGATGACACGTTGTGAATATCGCAGCGATTCTGTCAACGGTGGAAAATGTCGAAAAATGTCTAGACCGTTGATGTTTTGGAAATAGCTGCGCTCTGTTAATCTATTGTGCGGATAAATATGCGCGCTTAAAAAATGTCATATGTAACAGTTTAACTAATCTTGTTGTCATTCTAGGGATGACCGATTGTTTTAATAATAACCGTTACTTTCTCGATTGAATGTGGACACTCAATTTTTGTAATAAACCGCGAACGAAACACTTAAAATTCACATAATATATTTATTCAGGTGTGCTAAAACAATAAATAAACATGTTAAAATTACTCTCGTTTATTTTTTCAGATGTGAAAGGACTGAAAAACAGACAAGAAGTCGAAGTTTTACGAGAAAAGGTAATTTGCATACATTGTGTTTGAAATAGCAACTGACCGCAGAAATATACATTTGAATATTTTGAATACAATTTAAATGCTCGCTGCAGCGTCATTTTCGCGACGCTCAACGTCCTATGTAATTATATTACAATGAATTCGCATTTGTCATATCACATTTGACCTCTTTTGCATTTGAAAGCGATGAACATTGAATTTTAAATGATTCTTTGTTGCAAACACGTGTAAGTATTAGTAGAACTTATTTTATTGCTATCTAACTTGGTTTAAAACCGAATAGCATCTAAGAAAGATCATCATGTCAGTATCGATAAAAAAAAATAGAAATTACGCTATTTGAGCTACTACTATTTGAGCTTAGTACTACTATCAAGACCCGCGGAAGCAGGTCAGACAAAATGAAAAAGTTTTACTGTTTATGCGAAAAGTTTGATATTTATGCCAAGATTATGGTTGTAAGTTTAATCTGTGTGGTTTTACAGATGTTCTCGTGTCTGGACGAGTATTGCCGACGGTCGCGCGGCTCTGAAGAAGGTCGTTTCGCCGCACTTTTGCTGCGCCTGCCCGCACTGCGCTCCATCTCGCTGAAGAGCTTCGAGCACCTGTTCTTCTTCCATCTGGTGGCCGAAGGCAGCATAGGCGGGTACATACGAGACGCTCTCCGCAACCACGCACCGCCAATCGATACCAACATGATGTAACTAGCCACAACACTACACTTAGAGGCTTCACGTTCGTGTCCATAAGGAAAAAGAAAACATCTGGGTCTGAAGTAATCTGAACCCAGTATGAGGTAGCGAGACTGGAGAAGATATGCGCAGCTAGATAACAAGTTCTTGTTTTATTAAATTCTTTCACAAAACAAAGAGCAACCATTTGCCGGTCAATGGTTCGAGGTTAGTTCTGGTTTCGGCCATTTAATTAGGGTTTGTTATATGGAAAGTTAGCTTTAGCAGGCGTCGAGCGGGCGTGTCGAAGTGGTTAGGAACATTTTCGAGGTCTTAGATTATAATCTTGATACCTCACAATATATACGTGCGTGTGACCGCTGCACGACCTCTGCCACGATGTATTGTAGGAGTTTATCAAATAAACGGTACCGTATTAAATTGTTGCTGTAATTATAGGAACTTTGTTAAGCAAAAGCAAGTTATATTTTTTGGCAGCAAAATCTGATAAGTTCGTTAAAATAGAAAGAAAGCCTTTATTTTAAAAGTCGGCGACGGCTTTTTGTCTTAGAAAACATTCTGGCTATACATTGTACACTGTGTAGTTAGTATTATAGATCAAATAGTTCTCGTTGGTTACGTCCCTCTGCTAATAAGTACCTGGGTAATAAATACCCCATACTTTAAAGGCCCGTTATTTTTCGTTCACCCATTGAGTTGACTTTGAAAAACGACCGAAACAACGTTGTATGAGGTGCGGGTCACGCAACATCAGCGCGGTATGTGTCAGTGTGTGTACGATATATCGCGAACCACACACGATAAGTAGTGCAAATGGGGCCGCCTCTTTTATTACGTAGAATATGATTAACGTAAATTAGTCATTCATTTATTAGGGAATTTTAATCGTCAGGTAGGTGTCCATAGCGAATTAATATAATGTTAGACTAATTAATGTGTAATTTTAACATTTACCAAATCTCTCTTCAAAGCACGTACATTTATTAATACGTATCTTTAACGGATTGAATAGAGTCCACTGAGCCAGTGATAAAAATCATGTTGATTCGTAAAAACGAAACTAAAAAGAAAAATTATGCTTCATATATTTCCCATATTATACACATGTTGGTGCTTGAACATGCATTATTTACATATTATGCATATCAAATATGCATAGTAAACCTTAAATTTAATGTTAATTGATAAATCCTTATTTTCATTACGATTAGCATAGAAAGTTATAAAAACTGTAAATATATCTTTGCATGTACAATGTCATTTTATTATGTTTAGACAAGTAATTTATATTGCATATTAATATATACCTCACCAGTCGTGGGTGGTGGGTCTATGCGGATAGAATGGCCTACAAGCTACATTTATAAACCATATCATGTATTTCAAGCAGGCCACTTTATTTTTGTATCACGCATTTTCAAATTCACTAACAAAATTAACCAGTATTATAACATTCACGATATATTGAAGACTAAAATATCCAAATTGTAGATAGAGAACACGGAATTTAGACGATACATTCTGGAGGTCACGATTAGACAAAAGCTGTTAAAATTAATGTTTCATAAGTGTTGAAAATATTATAGAAAACTTATATTGTGATTAATCGCTGGATGTAGTAGACAGCTCAATTTACTAGAAAGTTCTTTATCTGATCTATTTGATCCTCTATTGTAGGAACCGTGTTTAGGTGACGGTTTTCACGTTCACTGTAGTTTGTTGACGTTGAACAACCAGTATTTCTGTTAAAATGTTGAGCAATGATATTATTATATGGATGGGTTTGAATTATATGATGGAGATGTTGCAGCGGTTGTGAGATGATTTATACTGATGTTCACTAATTATCTGACTAAATTTAAGTTATATTTTTTGTATAGACATACATAGCTTTAAGATTCATAAATGGTGATTAAAATTATTATCACAATATAGTAATGTTTTTATTTATTAAAAGCCAATCCTATCTTAAGTTAATATTATAAATGCGAAAGTGAATTTGTTTGTTACGGTTTCACGCTAAAACAGCTGAACGGATTTGGACGAATGGGTAGACCTTGGGACCCATTATGGGTACACCTTGACCAGTAGGCGTAGCATGGCGCTTTCTATCTCTACGAAGAATAGACATAGCTTTTTCTATACAAAGTGACAGTTCGTTTCTTCATTTTTGACATCCACCGTAGAAATGTTTCTACAATCTGCCATTTTGTCTTTCATTTCTAACGATCTTTGTCTACGTCATTTTGTAGATAGACTATTTCGGAAGAAAGTTTTCTATCCTTACTGTCAAGCATCACACTGACAACCTATAAATCCTATTACAAAACAAAGAATTCTATGTCGAATTATAAATAAGAGTGAGTTCCGTAAAAAGTGCAGTTGACTCTTTCTACTTTGCTGCCGTCTCGTACTATCTACTGTCTACAGGAAACGTCATTTTTGCCTACTCTTCCGTCGACAAAACGGTGCTCATGCTACGCCTGCTGGAGATGGACATAGGCTAATTTTCATCCTGGAACGCAGAAGAAGTCGCTGGCAACAGCTAATTAATCGAACCTAATTAAACAACCTATTATTAAAAAGGGGTGCGGACTCGTGGTCACACCAGGTTGTAATAACACCAGTGTGACTAACAGTAATGATTTTCCTGGAGTCCCACCGCTAATATTCTACACCATGTACCATTCAATTAATAGTGCAGTGAAAAAAAAAATCAAGTAATAAAAACTAAAACCCAAATACGACTTAAAGGTATAAACAAGACACCACAGACAGACAAATTAAAAATCCGGAGTCACACGTAATCTTTTCGATTTATGCCCTAACACGTGTGACTCCGGCTTTTTAATTTGTCTATCTGTGGTGTCTTGTTTATACCTTTTAAGTCGTATTTGGGTTTTAGTTTTTATTACTTGATTTTTTTTTAATTCTTTTGGGGTTATAATATATATATTTTTGAAATGTGCTCATTAAGCCCTTTCATTTGATATCCAACATGGTACGATTAAACCATTTTTTTTTTTCAGGTTCCTCACTTTATGTCCTCTAGAGGGCGCCATTTTTAATTTGATGTGACTTCACATAGCCTATAACCAGCGGACAATCACGACGCTTCTAACGATAACTCATTTGTCAAATTGTGATAAGTGGTTTGGAAGATAGGAGGGAACAGATGAACATACATACATACCGGTCAAAATCATAACCCTCCTTTTTTCTTCGCCGTAGTCGGGTAAAAAGGGTGCGGACTCGTGGTCACACCAGGTTGTAATAACACCAGTGTGACTAACAGCAATGATTTTTCTGGAGTCCCACCGCTAATATTCTACACCATGTACCATTCAATTAATAGTGCAGTGAAAGAATATACATTAGAAAATGATTTTTTATTATCACGAAAAAAAAAAACAGCTAGCTAGTCAGGGTGTGCGTTACCCCAGCAAGAAAATGTCTTCTAGAAGGAATTGAATTATACCAATAATTAGAGCATAATCTGCTGTAAATGTGCGCCAAGTAAAAAATTAGTGCGTGCTGTTGTTTTGGAGAAATAACGAAAAAACTAATTCTGCTGGGGTAACGTTTTTCCAGCAAGAAAATTTTAAACGAATGACCGGAGACAGAAACAAAGTACATGGGCGGATAGCTTAAATTTTTGAATAAATGTGCGCTGAAAATGAAATTTGTGCGTCTTAAGGTTTTCGAGATATTCAATTTCGAAGGAGTTAACTCAGAGCTACTAGTATCTTTCGTTACGTTCAGGATTCAATATAGCGCCCGTGAAATAAGACACTCCTTTATCCCCCTTAGTAAATGAACGACATCGATAGGGGGAGCATTGTTTGTAAACGTTTGTGCTTTGTTGTATTGACAAAACAAGATTCGTCGACGTTTAGTTCCGATTTTGGCCAAGGTAATTGTGGCGCGTGGTCGCCAAAAAAAACATCTACAAACGTCCAAAAGAAAGAGAAAAACATCTAATAATCGCGGAACATACAGGGGGGTGCCCCGCAATAAAAGGCATCAAAATTTTACCTTTAGATGTTACTTCTCCGGCCACCCTGTATATATCACGCATAACTTATTACCTACTTGTTATTAAAGGTTGCAGCTTGAGATATTTTGAACTTATATAGAGCTAAAACACATGCTTTATACGTATTTTATTTAATAAAGATCTTTTATAATTGCGAATTCTTATAAAATGAATTACATACTTATGAATATTATCCTTAGTATACAGGAGGCACAGCCAAGCAGTACAAGAAACAACAGTACATTTTGTTAAAACACTTACACTCTGTTTTGCATTGTTGATAACATGTCATAATTGAGATTATTAAAAAAAACATTAGAATAGCTTTGTATTAAAATTATAATAATTGTACACTTAAAAGCACCTAGTTGTTGAAGTGCGACGCTTCCATAGATTGGAACACGTCCAACTTCACATTCATTCTGTGAACAAAAACAAAATATTTTGTTGGAAAAATTATATGTTTATAACGATCGACGACTGTTTTGAACAAAACGCAATATGAATGAAGAGTTAAAAACATAAATTACGGGACAAATTGATTTAAAGTTGGTTAAAAAGATAATGAATCAAGAATCACTTACTTTTCAAAGGCAGTATTCATGTCGTTGACTTTGGTGGGATGGCAAACGATGGCGAGCTTGCCTTGTTGTGTGTCGAACAGCGACGGGAGCCACTTAGCCGCCGCCGCGTGCGCATCCTCTGGCGTTACTGCTGATATCGCGCAGACTAGGTCGCTGCAACAAAAAAATGGTCGGATTAAGATTTTACACTATTCATCTCTGAAAAACAATAACAGCTGTCTATGTATGAAATCGGAAAGATCTAGATTTCGATTCTATCTTCTCTAAGACTCGAACCTTGCGCTACAAATTGCGTTTCATGTTTCTACTTTCTATCTGTCTACCCAGCTTGTATAGTTCTAAGGACGACAAAAGCCGGCTCCTTCTTCCACACACTTCTGTTCTCTGCTGATACGAGGCAGTCTTTTTGGTATGTATAGTCCTCCAGACAGAATTCCAGCCATGGCGACCGATCTAAGCGGAAACCAGTCTGGCGCGGGACATAATATAGTGTAGGCGTGTGTGCATACAAGTGCACTCAGTCTTCCCTCACTCTAATAGTCCAATGGGACGGCAATTCGACATGACTGAAGATAAATCAGACCAACGGCTTAAAGTGCTTTCCGAGGCACACCGCCAGCTTCCAAACTGCGGGCTGTTACTGAGAATGTCCTAATGGAAACACCCATCCCACTTGCCCGACCCGGTATTCGAATCCAGGACCCCACGTTCAGATCGCGTTCGCGCTTACGACCGCGAGACCACCGAGTTTTGTCATGTATTGTCGTATCAAATGTATCTAATCATAATTTGTATAGATCTATCGCTCATCATTGTGCGGTAGTAAGGTATCACGATGTAAATGATGTAGGCATCGTTGTTTCAGTTCAAGAAAGAGATAGAGCGATACAAGACAAGTAACGCTATCCTTTTTTCGCACTGGAACACACTTCCACAGTTCATTTATTTGTCATGAAGTAGTAGAGCGCCACCACTGCTCTCAAAACGGTGAAGGAAAACATCGTGAGGAAACCGGCTTGTCTTAGAACCAAAAAATTCGAAGACATGTGACATCTACCAACCCGCATTGGGCCCGCGTGGTGAATTACAGCCCACTCCCTCTCGAAGAGAGCAGGCCTGTGTCCCAGCAGTGGGAACATTATAGGCTGATTATTTAATGTGTTAACTTACTTGTTGTATGTAGCAGCGACTCTGTACAGATAGTTCATGAGGGATCGCCTGACGACGTCTGCGGGACACTTCTCGTTCTCCACCACTTCAAATAGCACCGTACTCTTTGCAGACGCGAATAAATCCTCGTCGAACTTGGTGTCGGCCAGGTATTCCTCCTGTAGGACATAAGAGAAGTTATACTTGTGAAATTAACACCTAGTTTAAAAATATATGATCGACATAAAAAATTACTTAAAAGCGATCGTAAGACGAATTGTTTGTTCGGTGAACCTGTAGCCTGTCGTGGTGGCGCCGACAGAGGGCGCTTTCCTGTTTTCCGAATAAAAAGTGACATTCGCGTGCAAATGTCTCTTTTTCCCGAGCGCGTATTCGCGCGGCGATCGCTGTATAGGACCATATAACCAAAAGCTATTGTCGCGCGAGTATGCGGTCATCCCGCTCTTGTGTTTATCCCGTACTCGCGCGACTCTCGCTTTCGGTTAGGGCATTGGGTCAGAGTGCTAAATAAGCGACCTATGTTGGCCTTCTAATTTCAACTTGGTCCTCTTATCAAAAACCGAGAAAAGAACTACGCGACGTCGCTGGCAGAAGCTAGTATTCATATAAGAGCGCGGTGATCTAGTACTCGCGCAACTTTCGGTTAGGACGCGACCTGGAGTAATGTATTCGCAAAAGAGTTTATAAGCTGAGAAATATGTAACATAAGGTTACAAGGGTTAATAATTTAGAACATAATACTGCATTTTAAATAAGGTAAATAATTATAATTACCAAAATACTCTTCGCCTTGGTGTACGCGGCGATCGCGTTGGTCGCTCTGTAGAGAGAGAATATCAATCTGCCTTCGTTCGGCGACATGCGTATCGCGTAGCCGTAGGACAGGCCGCAACCACGTATTAGACGCCACATCGGGCCCTGTGGATCAGTAAATAATTACTTTAATTTGAAAATATCTGTTTTTATGTTACTGTCTAACTCGAAGGTCGCTAATACTGAAAAATAACTTTAAAAAAAACTGTTCCTAGGGAATCTACTACCGTTAAAATTTAGTCCCACGCCGTCAGTGGAATCCCACTTCAGTGTTTTAAATCATAAATGCTGAAAAGTATTATATGTACCAAATAATTGCGTATCAATTTAGACGATGAATTATGAAAAGTAACAGTGTAAATCGACTTTCATTGCAGACCACATCATAAATACTTTTTGCCTCGTCATGCGTTCGACAAAAAAGCTAGTCTCACAATGTAGATCCAAGATCATACCTCTAATTGCGTGAAGTAGTTAAGCGCAACCATAAGCGGCGCTACATCTTCAATAGCATGACCGAGCGGTCCGCGGCTCATCTGTGCCACGCAGCACGACTCCCAGCCGCCAACTCCTAGCACGAAGCCGCCGCCCCAGCCGGACAGAAGTTCGGCGTCCCAGTATAGACGAGGCCTGGGCGGGAATAAATGTTATATAGTATTATGATAAGGAGGAATTAGACGAATCAAGCAAGGGTTGCAATAGAAAATCTGAATAATTTGTTGACAAAAAGAAATTAAACCAGGGTGTGCTATTCAATGTTGGGCATAAAGTCTGTATCAAAAGTATCACATATGTACAGACCATACATGCCAGGGAAAATGCAGCTTTTGGCTTAGTGACGAATCGGAAGTTAGCTACTCGCTGCGCAGTACTCCACCCCTCACCCCCGCTGACACATGAAATTGTTACTGCGCAGCGACTCGCCTCATGTTCCGAGCCGTCATTAAGTTTGATCGATTCAAACTTTACCAAGCAAGTACTTTATAAATAGAATTGCGATCAGTAATAAATTTTACAGAACTTATTATTTGAAGAGTGAAGACACACGAAATTAGGCACTATTTATTTTTGTCTGTTATTTTTTTAAATAAACTTACGCAATAGGCATAATCTCGTTCTCCGCACCAAATCTCTTCCAGGGTTCCGTACTAAGCTTATATCTTTCAAAGTCAGTCGCGAGATGGAGCCACATGTTCTGTGTGATACTCTTGAATGTCTTCCTGGCCTCAGAGAGTGCTGCTTCAGCGGAGTCCCCTCCAGCATTCAGCTGTTCTATAAGCTCTTTGAGGAACTTCTGCTGACGAAGAACTGTGCACCAGTGTAGGTTGCTGTTTTTGCTGTAGACTGAGTCGCGGAGGGCATCGTACATCATCTTGTCGCCTGACCTTCTTACCTACAGTGATTTCCGTTTGGTTTAATACAGTGTTGATATAGGATTTCAACGGTAGATTAATAAATAATATTCATGATAAGTGAGGTAAATATTTTAATTCAGTCTGTATAAAATAATGTGTGTTGCATTGTTATAATGATAGATAATTATGCCCAATGTAGGGTTTCTGACAAAAAAAATCGTATCAATAGCGCGAAAATACATACACATAAACGGGTGTGCGTTTATGTGTATGTATTTTTTGCCATGGGGTAGGTAGAAACTATAGAACGCCACCTGCTACGATCCTTACATACTCCTTTTGCCTCGCTTACGTTCATACATACACGCACGCGCGAAAATATCATAAGACAAATAAAATCGTTTAGGATGTTATATGTGTATAGGTCATCATCTGCCTAGCCTTTTCCCAACTATGTTGGGGTCGGCTTCCAGTCTAACCGGATGCAGCTGAATACCAGTATTTTACATGGAGCAACTGCCTATCTTACCTCCACAACCCAGTAACTGGGTAATACGATACCCCTAGGCAAGACTGGATGTCAGACTTTCGAGCTTCTGACGACTCGTAACGACTGTCAAAGATCCACAAATGACAGCCGGGACCAACGGCTTAACGTGCTTTCCGAGGCACGGAGGAGTCTCGGTATTTAAAGATGGTCACCCATCCACGGACCAACCCCGGCAAGCGTAGCTTAACCTGATGGATCAACCCGTGCGGCTGTTATTATTTAGCCACGGGCTCCATTTTTATGTAATAAGTACTCTACCAATTCCTATCTAAGGATTGTGTATCAACTATACAAACAAATGTCGGTGTTATGAATATTTACCTGAGCCACGTCGTTGATGAGTCTCTGAGCGAACACGAGCAGCCTTTCTTTTGTGATCTCCGCGGCGTAGAGGATCTCGTACAGATGGTTTACCACCTCATCATAATCTTGAGGTTCGCACTAGAAAATAAATTGCCAATGTTCTAAGAAAAATATTATTGTGAACGGAAATTGTAACATTTTATATTGACTCGACTAAGAAAAGCAATTACGTAATTGTTTTTTTTCATCAAAATATTTTCGAAATGAATAGAAATCGAAGTTATTTTATATAATACGATAACTAAGTTAGTGAGTTACCATTGTTTTGGAACAAACTAAATAGTTAATTAGATCCGGGTTATTTCAGAATACCTTTGTTATAGTTCGTATAAAACATTTTTTTTTTATCGTCACTTAAATTTTGTAACATATTCGATTTTCACGGTGAAACTAATGCACGGACTGACGTATACAAGAAAATTATAGAAATATAATAGGAAAATTGGCAATGCGACCGTAAGGTTCAAAATGTCGCCGCTAACCCGCGTCCTAACCAAAAAGATTGTTTGCGCAAAAATGCGACAGTCGCGTTCAAATGTCAGTCATTTGTTCGGAAACCCGGAAGACGCCCTTTCGACGCGACCACGCGTTTAGGTAAGCCGAATAAAATAAACGCGACGATCGCGTTGGTTAGGACGAGCCACTTACCCTCGTCTCAATATGCACAAAGTTTCCAAAATGTCCGATAGAGAAGTTCCCAGAGCGATCAAAGCCGATATCATTGTTGAACATGACAGTCAGCTGTTCCGTGGCGGAGATGACGTCTTCGTGAGGCACCAGCGTGTCACCGCGGTGGACCGCGCACTCTGCCAGGCCGTTCATGTGTAGGGGGAGCCACTTGCGAGTCGACTCGTCTACTGAGCTTGTGTCGAATATTAGGTTTATCTGTATGGGAAAATAGCATTATGTAAAATATTTAGGTACTAATATTGCACACTGAGAAATAGTTCGTCTTTGGAGAGTGTTCCCTCTGTCATTCCTCTGTGTGACGCTCTTTTTCTTAAGCAGAATTTGTGTAAAAAAGAAAACTCTAGGATGTCTTTAGTACTATGACTAAACCTAATTCACGGAATAATACAGAAGGCGCACTCCGCATTTTAGGTATGAAGCTACAAGTACGCGGCGGGCTCGTCTTGTCGGGCCAATTCAGTGAGCGTAACATATTCAGAAGATTATAAGAGTTACGCCATAGAAAGAGAGGCAACTTCTAGGTGAATATAACTGTGGGTAATTAGCGCTGTGCGACCGAATAGCACTTTATGTGTCGTAGCAAGAGTTTGCGGAGTGAACTATCTGTATTAATCTGTGCCTAAATGTAGAAACTCCTAGAACTGTTAACAGTAGCACGTAGTACACATAAATACTTTTACCAAGAGGTAATAAAACCCTAGATTCTTATTGCTGTATTCAATTGGCACTTCGGCGCAGTTGCTGAACGATTTTCCACTCAGTAGACAATCGTTTTCAATCTCATTCAGAGTAGCTGTCAATTTTAATCTAAAAAACGATTGTTGCGGTTTATCTACACGACTGTGTATAGTTCTGAATGGGTTTAAAAATTCTACCTGTATAACCAGCGACACAGCTATATCTCTTTCTATTTAATAAGTATACTCACATAAACGAAGTTGGTCTTCAAACTGTGCACTCTGGCGTATACAGGCAGCTCCTTGAGATCGAAGTGTGGGCAGGGCTCGCCGTCTGAACTCCAGGAGTTGATGTTGTGGCATTTGAACTTGCATGGCGGCACTGGTACTGAGGCTAACGTACCCGCAGGGGGAGGACGCTAAGAAAAACATGGATTATGTTAATTATTTAGCTTCATACTGTTTGTTTCATACTTCATATTGTTACCATATTATTTTTAGGGCCAATTCAGACACGATATTTTCAGCATTTGGTTTCCTCGGCAAGCGGTTCCGTCATATTATAACGGCCACCATGAAAATCTTTCATTTCCACCAGTATTTGATATTAAGTCAAACCCAAAGATTTAAATCGCTAGATTTGCCCTCATCATACTTAGTCACAAGAAAAAGTGTCCATATTGAAAAGAGCTGTGAGCTCACACATGATCCTACTAATATTATAAATGTGAAAGTTTGTGTGTTTGGATGTTTGTTACTCAATCAGGCAAAAACGGCTGAATGGATTTGGATGAAATTTGGCAAACAGATAGCTTATAACCTGGATTAACACATAGGATACTTTTTATCCCGATATTCCCACGGGATCGAGACTTACGCGGGTGAAACCGCGGGGCACAGCTAGTTATAATATAAAGGAGATTCTCATAATAAAAAGGTAATAATAATCTGCTAAGTTAAAACCGACAAGTTCAGTCAGAAACTTGGATATCTTAGCTTGAAAATCAAAATGTTGATTTGTTCTATGGATAGATGGATGAATAAAATGTATCAAATTTTTTATGTTCATTATCAAATACAATGTATGTTCATTAAACACAAGGTTCTATTGTCACGTTAGAATAAGTGCTAAAATATTGAGTACCTCTTACAAATTAAAACTTTTTAGAAACGTGGGTACAGTATGACACAACTTAGATGTAGCATACATTTGAAAATTTGCATTCATTCATTTCAATTTTACGAATGTATTTTTGTTTATATGACTTTAAAAGTTATTGCGTTTGCGTAAAGATCATTTTCGTCTAAAACAGTAATTAAGATTGGAGATTTTGAAGGCGCACTCAGTTTGGATGGTGATCGGTTTTACGAATTTTGCCGATGCTAAATTTAGGTTGCGTCGTACTGTAACCAATTAAAGAATGCAAGCGCAAAAAAATGCAAGCGCCCATACACAAAACATTTTAGCATTAAGATATATAAAGTTATGGCTCAACAATAATAATTGTAAATGACTACCTCAGTATAATTTAAATATAATTATTCATATACAAGATCCTTAAACCCACATTATGTTTGAGTCATATTTAATTGTATGATTAATTGGTTGTATTCATGCAACAATGCCTTGCTTGATGCAAATTATGATTCAACAGATTGCGTGGTAAACTGTGGTAGCCATATTTGATGGCCGGATTTGTTAGATTTTCTAAAAATATGGTCTAAGTAGATAACTTGCAGTAAACAAAGTGATCAATGCTTGTTCCTTTTTGTATAAGTAGAAGACTATTTTGTTCTGTAGATATTAAAAGGCGAATGTTTTCTTTTCAGGGCCTTTTTATACGCGTCGTCGCGCTTCAAAATCGCTCTGCAAACGCAAGCTGTGCTGTTTTTTAAACCAGCAACACTTTTGTCGACGGAAGAATAGACAAAATGACAGATTGTGATTGTTTATCTGTCATTTTGTCTATTCTTTCGTAGATAACACGCATAAAACGTCGTGTACATAGGTCCTTACAAGACTAAAATCTAAACAACTATGGACCTTCTTTAAGCGAATTTGTTCCTATCCTAGTCTTTTTTTTTTTTGTAGGCGGGAAATCATGGAATGACTTCTCCCGCTCTTGGCGGAGCGGGAGGGCGTGTCAGACTTTTAGTGACTAAAACCCACCTGTGTTCCTTCAGTTGCCTGTTGCCAAGGGTCCCAGTATCTTTTCGGACTTTCCCGCATCCTATCCTATTCTGATAAATATAGTCAGTGGGGTTACCTCATTGTAATCCATGGCTTCTTGCAGCTGCTTTGCCTTCTCAGCCAGTCCGGCTTCACCGAGTTGCGTTCTTTGTTCTTCTAATCGTTTCTTTTCTTCTTCTGCCATTCTGATAAAAAAAATGAAATTAATTAATTAATATTGCAGAAGGTAATATTAGGTCAGTTACAGACACACAACCGGTTTCCGGAACGAAAATTAACACACAAATTAGCTAACAACACCTTGTCAAACGCAACTACTGTGATTGGTTGACTGAATTACCAACAGCCAATCAGATGACTTGAGGTCTACTTTGGCCCGTCGTTCGGTTTTCTTTCCAGAAACCGGTAATTGCGTAATACACGATTAATCAGAATTGGAATCGGTTTGAAACAATGTCTAATCCATTACTACATAAGTTCGAAGAAAAAATCTGCTCAACAACGTAAATAACGCAATGGATGTTGTTGATTAGATATAGTCTTCAAGAATAGATACTTACTTGCTTTGCAGCTCAATGCTAGGGGAGCCCATGACGGTGACGTAGTCCTCAGTGAAGTACTTCTTTAGCAGACCGAGCCAGTAGTCGGGAGACTCCTCCAGCAACGCCAGCAGGTCGGTTTGAGGGTTCATGCGGGACATAAACTGGAACCAAACGGTATTTAGTATCAGCATTATACAGGTTGTTAGGGTAAACACCGTTGTCACTCAAACCATGGGTAGTTGACTTAAATATAAAAACAAATGACCGAGTAACAACAAAAAAAAAACGTTATTTTCATTAAAAGATTTTAAAAAGTTTCTATCCGACACCGTGCTCGATAGCGAAACATCTGACTAACTGAGGGAAGGGTCGCGCTCGCGGCTGGTCAGGTCACGTCTCGCACCTCCCGCCCTTGTTGCAAGTTCGTTGCACTAGCGCATAGGGCAATGAACTTGCGTCTTTTGTGGTAAAATGTAGTTTAAAAAAAAGAAAAAATGTTGTAATTTTCATTTTTTTTACGTTCTATAAATGATACCAAACTACTGGTTTCAAGGCTCTAGCATTAAGGCACATGTCTTGGTCAAGGCTTTTCATAACGGCAGTAACTGCCCAACACAGGGTCTTATACAATTAGTGAGCCAAACTCCATAGCATGATGTGTAATATATCCCTAAGAACAAACTTTTAAGCATGAATTATTTTAAACAAAACATAAGCCTAATGAATAACATTATTTTATATCATCAGTTACATTCACGTGTTTGTTATAACCAGTTTTCATCAGACCGTAACTCTGAACCAATCATAAATAGTTATTGTTTGACAAATCAGTACAAGTTGATGTGCATTATTAAAACTCAAGATTGAAAACATAACAGAAAATACACTATTTTCTTTCTCATTTATTTTCTAATACAATAACAAATAATACAGAGTTTTATGTACTGTCACATGAATGTATTGAACATGCCAATCAATTTCCATTTCATTCTATTGTATGCATTGTAAGTTTTAACGACTTTTTCATGTGTCAAATAGTTCAATGTATAAAGCTTTGCAGTCCACTATACAGAAACCCTTTTTTATAAACTACGTTACTTCAGAATTATGCCTCCATCAATATTTTTGAATAAAAAAGAGATTTTTTTTTTTAAGTGCCAAAACACTGTGGGAAATTCAAATAAATGAAAAGCTATGCTATTGGTCAGAGCGAATGTGACGTAACAATCTATGACAACAATCAAAATGTCAATGTGTTTTGTAGGAGTGTGTGACATTGACTTGACTCTTGTTTGTTTGTCGTCATAGATTGAGACGTCACCACACCAAGCGCCAAATGGAGGGCGTTTAAAAAGCACGGGTCGGTTGGCTATTTTTAGGTGTTTTTCTAAGTACTTACTTTAAATTGCTTTTTTGCAGTCGATTTTTTTTTGACTATTATTTGGCCATGTAAACTATCGAATAAAAAAATAACTCTCATATTCCCTATTGTAGAAAAACATAGTATAATTAGCTGAATCCCACGGATTTCGTTCACGGACGTTAAGAGAAATTATTTTTCGGGAAAACCCCCAAGAACCCATATAACTCCCGAGGTACTTTGCACGTAACAAAGAGACAGATCAGATTATTTACATAATGTACCCTATTTTTCCGAGACAAGGAGGAGTCAAAATTTACCTAGAAGTAAGAATCAATATTATATAAATTAATGTTCATATTATTATCCTCCAGTAAGAAAGCCACAAAAACGGTAAGGGCAACAATCTAATTGATTATCAAATTGACACACTACGCCAATTTGCCGCGTTATAGCCATTTCATATAACTGTCAAAGTATGGAATTATGATTTGAATTTACGGACCATTTAAGTTCGTCGTGAATTTGGTAAACAGTTAATTTAACTTTACTTACATGATGTTCATTCTGAGAGTACAGCGCATCGCCGATACAGCGGAACGCCACAGCATGATGTGGGTCCGACTCAAGGCTAGCAATGGCTTCCCTGAGCTGTTTGCGCAACAGTCTGCGCAGGCGTTCCATGTCCACCACCTCTTCACCTAGGCATACTGTCCGTAGGCATTTTATCGCCTCGTCGCGAGCCAACTCTAACTTGTCCATTGGAACATTGTCCAGTTCTATTTTGATGAGAGATGCCATGTTTTCTGTTAGGTTGTAGGAAATCTGTTAAGGGAATGTACAGCGTAAATTAAATGTGTAGGTTGCGGTACTTGCACAAAACTGTAAGGGATTGAAGCGAAGGTCAGAATATCCCAGTGTGACGTTAGTAAACGATAACCCTGCAACTGCTGCTTTGGGGTTCTTTAATCTAGTACATATATTATGGTAAAAAAAACAAGTATTTTTATTTATAGAAGATACGCTGTAACTGGACTCTGTACCAATACATCCATACTAATATTATAAATTCGAAAGTAACTCTGTCTGTCTGTATGTTACCTTTTCATGTCGATAAAAAGTAGCCTGTTCTTCCCCGGGATGCCATCTATCTCCTTGGCAAATTTTATCGAATTGGTGAATTCCGTTCAGTGGTTTAGGCGTGAAAAGGATACAGACAGACAGAGTTACTTTCAAATTTATAATATTAGTATGGAAGTATGGATTTAGTTTTCAGAATTTTCTACAAACTAGTTAGTATCTTGGAAAATTTCACACACTAAGCATGTGATCGAAAATTTTTTATATTGAAAAAAATGTGTATATTAAAATATATTCCCAAATACCTATTGAGTTGTTTTTCTCAGTTCCATTAATTAATAAACAATCTTACATCTCCAGCCAAGGCATCTTCTCTCTCGACCAGGGATCGTTGAAGCGGCGCGGCAGCGGTGTCGCACAGGTATCGTAGAAGAATCGCACACGCCGTCAGATCTTTCATTGCTGTTTGTTCTGTTAGTAGAGGACCGCGCCATCCGAATATAACCTTTATGGGAACATAGTATGTACAGATATTGTAAAAGAAAAAAACAATATGATGATTGCATGTTATTTGCGAACTATTTGTAATGGCAATCAAAACATAAAAACACCTTTTATGATTCTATATTACGACCGCAACCACCTGTATGTGGCAAATAAATGGATTTGTATTTACAATGATAGGATTTTTTTCAGGGTTAAAGTAAAACTGCGGATATTCAGTCTACATCTAGACAAACTTGTAGACCTCACAATATTGTTTTTGGTATCCAGAGAATTTCAGTCACATGACAAAAACAAGTTAATTTTAAACAAATAATTATAGACCAACCGCTTAACTGAGTCTGTTCCTGAGGTAGCTGCGTGGTGCGGGAGGGGTTACAGTTGTCACAAGTTAACGAGTCACTGAGCTCTCGCATCACGACACCACCCGTTCCGCACCGCGCAACTACCTCAGGAACGGTCTCAGTCAAGGCTGTACCCTACCTCAGATTTTATCTCGCTCGTACCATACTACTCGCGGCCTGGGTGAGAGCGAGAGGGAGTGGGGTGCTGGCGGCTCTCAGGTCTCGAAAAGTTTAGGTAATTGCTTTTTACGGTAAAAATAATGGTAGTTAAAAAACATAAGACCTGCTTTATTACGCAAAGTTTCATTATCTAATTTGAAGTATTTTTTGAATACCAGCGGTTTACAGTTCGGTTCAGAGGTAGTTTTTGTTTTTTTTTTCTATAGATAAATTTTGGTGTAATCGTGTTTTCGCCAATCATATGAACTAGCAGACTAGCATCAATCCTCAACTTTAACATAATATTTATTTTAAAATTAATGCTGCAGTATTTTCGGCATAACGGAGGATCATGCTAAGCAATTTGAGGTAGTGTACGGCCTTAAGCGGTCAGGTGATATTTTGCTGTCAATTTGAGATTATACTAAAAATAGAAATCTTATCCCTTTGGGATATAAAATCTCTGTTAATTTATATATACCTGACCACAGTCTTCAGTGTCTGCGGGCCACTGCACCTTCAGCTCACCGTAATTTGGCGTAGGAGGGATAGTCTGCCAAGGTTTCACCCACTCTTCTGGTGCATCACTGTTCTTCTGAGTACAAATAATAATAGATTACTCTGTTTATCAATATATTTCGTACTAATTTCTTCCCCCAAGGGAGGAAGGCGTGTGTTTATGTATGTATAATGTATGTAAATACTTCGAAATGAACATAAAACGAGTTGATCCGGTTTAGAAATATGTACATATCCATTTACACTAATGATCTGACTGAAAGGCGAATGTCGCGAAATAAAGTTGTCTGATTCAAGTGTCTGCCTCTACATTATGCAAGGGTAAACACCGTTGTCACTCAAAGCATGGGTAGTTGACTTAAATATAATAATAAATGACCCAGTAACAACTAAAAAAAAACCTTATGTTCATTAAAAGATTTTAAAAAGTAAATATCCGACTCTGTCCCGATACTCATGGATACGCTGCGAAATAGCTGACTGAAGAGGGGCCGCGCGGTCATGTAACGCCCCGCGCGCCCCGCCCGCCCCCGCCAACCGCCGCCCGCCGTGTTGAGACGCAAGTTCGTTGCCCTTGCGTATAGGGTGAAATATTCTTGTGGAAAAATGTAGATTTTCTTTTTTTTTTAAAGTTGTTTTTTTCCATTGATTTTACGTTCTATAAATGAAACCAAACCACTGGTTTCAAGGATAACGGTGTTTACACTAACACCCTGTATTATGTGTAAAAATAACATCACGCCTGTATTCCCTGAAGGGTTAGGCACCTATAGTACATCCACATTTCGCCAGTTATGTTTTTAAGCCCCATGTAATAGGAGCGAGCCTATTGCCATCAACCGGGCTGCGAGCTGCTACTGAGAAATTCCAGATGGAAAAACCCAATAACACTTTGCCTGACCCGGGAATGGAACCCAGAACCTTATGCTCAGCAATAGCGCTTGCGACTACTAGAGGAAAGAGCCAGTCATATGTAACGGCCAGTTATTTCATCAAAAGTAAAGTCAACTGATCTTCCGCGCTGTTGGATTTACAACCCTCGCCTCAGCGCCGAGGATTGAAAATACAACAGTGCAAAAGAACAGTTGACTGTTACTTTGGCTGTTACTTTTGATGAAGAGACTGGCTGTTAGTGTGTATTATGTGTAGGTGTACAGTAAATCCACTTTTCGCCAGTTAGGTAAGTTGAAGTCCCATGCGAGTCTAGTGCCGAGCCTATTACCAGTCTACGCAGACCAGGACGACATGGCAAGGGATTTCATTTTATACCAATGGACATTCAAACGTATATAGAAATATGACATAAATTGCTATGCTTTAAAATGATGCCATGGCATCGAAAGGGATTTCATTGCACGGCATTGAAAGACGTGCCACGGGCTCCCGCGGTGGGATGCCGTGGCGTAATGCGGTAGGCAACGACATGCCGAGGACGCCGGCGCTGGTTGTGACATAACACGGGGCGCGCGCGCCGTGGCAAGGCGCTGGAATGCCGCGGTATCTAAGCGGCTAGTGTGCGCTAACTGACGTCAAAATCCTTTGCCATCCCTTCCCGGTCTGCGTTGGCCTTAACCGGGATATCAAATGAAAAAAAAAAAAAATGGCCGGCTCGTAGTTCGAATCCAGGACCCCACAATCGCGTTTGCGACTACTAGACCAACGCGGCAGTCACTAACTGACAGAAAAAGACATAGACGATGACGTAAGCATTGAATTATCTAATGCAGTTTGCGTGTCTTAGGTATTAGACTCAAATAATACCTGTGACCTAGCTCTGGTCGTTTCAATGAGCCTAAGAGCCACTATTCTACGAATGTGTGTAGTTAGTAACTTGGATGCAGCAATTGTTTAAATTGAATAAGGATTTGATTTAGCTCTTCCTGTGCAGTTTAAGGAATGCATTTACCAGAGGCAAGCAACCAGAAGATGAATCGGTTTTCAAATCGCTTAAGACGCTTTCAGATAAGGTAGCCCGCGAAAGTAAAATGTTCTTGTTACATTTTTTGCAAATTGCAAGACCGTGTCAGGCTGTATGTTGATTAAAATATGATTCGCAACCGTAACAATTAGAATAGAATAATATTTATTTGCTTAAAAACATGGTATAAAAAAATTGTAAAATACAAAAAATAAATAAAAAGAGCATTCAAGTTTTTGCAGCAGCGTACAAATTATCACAAGCATATTTAACATTTGTTTTCAAAGAAGTCTTTGACACTATAAAAACTATGACAACACAACCATTCATGCAATTTATTTTTGAATAATCTCATATTTAGTGTATTGAGAGAGAAATGCATCATGCAATTGATTATTTTCGTATAGTTTTTAAAGTTACAGACAGATTGTTAATAAACAGCAAATGGATATGATTGATTTGACCTGAGTACATACAGTAAACTAGCTCTGGTAAATGGCTGTTATTTAGATTCTTATCACTATGCAGGCATTGTAGTTGGCTCTATAATTAGTCAAACGTTAACAAGTTTTCATGACAAAAAAAAATGTTTTTAGTGTATCTACTAGTTTTTAAGCAAATATCCGTATTTTTGTACTACCTAAATTATTTTTTGTAACCAACTTAATAATAGCAGAGTCATGTCCAAAAGTGGATTGAAAAAGCTGTGTTAGGTGCCTTCGCATCTAGAATAGGGAATATGCATGTGATTCAAATATGGGTCAATTTTTTTTTTTATAAACTATATTGCTTCAGAATTATACCTCCATCAATATTTTTGAATAAAATTTCTTTTTGAGCGAGAAATTAATTTTTTTAAAGTCCCAAATAACTGTGGGTAATTCAAATACTTGATAAGCTAAGAGCGGATGTGACGTAATAATCCGGGATAGCAATCAAAATGTCAATGTCAAGTCAATCAACAAGTGTCAAGTAAATGTCAAATGCTCCTACAAAATGGAGTGTTTGACGTTGACTTGACAGTTGCTTGTTTGTTTTCACGGACTGTGACGTCACCACACCAAGCGCGCCAAATGGAGGGCGTTTAAATAGCCCGGATCGGTTGGATATTTAAAAAAAACATTTTAGTACTTTAAATTGCTTTTTTGCCGTCGAATTTTTTAAAACTATTATTTGACGATGTAAACTATCGAATAAAAATATTAAAAAAATACATGCATATTCCCTATTGGTCAATGTTACGTTAACGGATCGTTAGCTCTCTTATACCATTATGTTATAGTTACAAAGGGTGCCAAGTATAAGGCACCTAAAATCGAAGATATCTGGCATGTGAAAAACATTTGACAACAATAACATCATTTTAACACACACATACCATATTATCACAACTGTATTATGAAGGGTTAGGCAGACGTGTACTATAGTACACCCACATTTCACCAGTTATGTTTAATTCCCAAGTAATAGGGGGCAAGCCTATTGCTATCAAACAGGCACAAATCCAGACTCCGGGCTGCTACTGAGAAATTCCAGATAAAAAACACAATAACACTTAGCCCAACCTGGGAATCGATCGTCATACTCAACAGTAGCACTTGCAACCACTAGACCAATGAGGCAGTAACATCATTATTTCACAAAAGTCGCAAGCAAAGATGCATTCCAAATAAGTATAAGGAAAATATTTTTTATTCCACTCCGTAAGCACATTACGAATCTGTTGAGCAAATGATGTAGTTTCTTACCTTAGCGATGATGTCATCTTCGACAGTAGCTAGGGCTGCGAACACATCTTCTGCTTCTATCTGACCTGTCAGAATGATTGTCAGGTTTTCTGCTCGGTAGAATTTCTTGTGGAAGTCTCTGACCTGTGAAAAGCAACTACTTAGTTTGCCTTTTAATATTTTAAATACCAATATTTTAAATAATGCTGGAGTCAAGGAGATTAATAAATCTTATGTCATAACTTATGCATTTATGATGCAACTAGAAACAATTTTTCTGAAGTGGACCGGATATCTGCTGGCACTATTATTGTTTATAAAATTGTTTTCCTGTAAGAATCTGTTTGAGATTCTTATGAGAATAATTTGAAGGTGTTATAAACAATTATTCTCGTAATAATTTATAAATAATTAACATACTTTAATATTATCAGTAGATTCTCTAAGGTTCTTCATAATGCCACCAGTTTCAGCTGAATAACCACTTTCTGGATACATAGCACGCAATAATTGTAGCTCACATCTGTAACAAATAAAATTTAGAAATATTGGTGCTGACATTAATAGTTTCAATTAGTTAAATAGTTTTTTTTTTTTTTTACTTCTGTTACCCTTATTACTCAGATTTTGATTGAGATGTTACTTTGTACTTTTTACTAATTACTGTAAGAATCAATTATCATAAAATGGAACCTATATAGTTAATGTGGATGCGCTAGGGTAGTATGGTTGTATTGCTGATTCTAATGTTAATAGTTCTGTAAATCTATATTTGTTACGAGCGCTAATAATATTTAGATCAACATACAACCTGATACTGACCAGCAAATTGCAAAAAACATAAGAAAATTTGAATTTCGCGGGCTACCCTAGTGCATATTTTATGCCTTACCTACTGTATGAAGTATTCTCTCTCCCCTGCATTTCACAATACACTACACCAGCGTCCTCACCCTCGCCATCAACATGGTGGACCTCTGTGATGAACCCTTGATCAGTGAGTGTTGGCCGCAGTATGTGGTCCAGGTATATCGGCAGCAGGGTCAACATGCCAGCGTCTCCCGCAGTGTATACGGTGTAACAAGTGTGGTCCGTATCCGTCCATGCATTTGTGCCATGGGCCATACAACGGTTGGCCAATAAATCCAAGATCCCTTTGTATGGGTACCTCTCTGACCCAAGGAAGATGAGATGCTCCAATGTGTGGGGCAGACCGTCATCATCATGAGCTTCAGTTGCTAAAGAAAAATAAAAAGACATGTGTAGTTTTGTAATACAGTTCTTATCAGTTACCATTTCACTGTTATCATTATTTGTAAATTGGATTACGATTTTCCTATTTACTCTGTGAATTATTGTTATCCAGGTGTGTATTGCATTTAAAAAAGGTAAGTTCACGTCGCGGTCGTGGGTAACTTTATCTATGAAGCAGAAAGTAGGTAGTATCAAAACTTTTGTCAAGTTTGGATCTTTTGAAGTATACAAATGTACAAGAGCTTACTTTTTAATAAAAACTTACCCAGACAAAAGAAACCGTTGACCAGAGGTCCCTCAACTCCGGCTATGATTACGGTGATACCGGTCTTCTCTGACACATATTTGTTCACAGGGATCACATCAGACGCTTTTGTCGACGAAACCAATTTGAAGTGAGACATTCTGAATTTATGCCACACTTGGTTTATGTACTAAATATTGTTTAGAATACACTAGAGAACTATGAAAATTATTAACCGGCGCCCGCCTGATCTACAAACAATCCGAGCAAGTGATGATTCGGTGAATGAATTGATGAATTCTAACCAGTTTTCCAGTAACCACACAGTAGTTCACAGCGCAGGTTATGTCAAATTCAAAACTGTCAGAGTCAGCTTGTCTGTCAGAATCGAAAAGGAATGTCACCTAGGGATGAGGCGTATCTTACCAGATATAATTAACAGATATTAAAAAATAACAATGCTTACCTTCGGTGCAACAAAGTCAAAACAGCTCATTTTTTAATTTACTATTTGTGACTGTTGCACCGAAGGAGCGAATGGTTCCTAACAATATAACATACCTGTTACTCAAAATAAAAGACCCTCAAAGGCAAGACTGTTAACGCGGCTGGCGGCGGCTTTTACTGTTAATACACATTATAACAAACTAACAGATGACTTGGATCTGTTATTTTTTTGTAACAGTAACAGTGATAGTGATAGTAGATATCGTTTAACCTGTTACAACCCATCTCTAATGTCACCGCTTCACTTCACTAGTGACGTCCACTTAACAGTTACAAGTGCGGAGATGACACTTTTCACTTGCAATTCCATTTTTTACGAAACAATTTAATAGAATACATCTAATATTAGTTTCAAAGTCAAAGTCAAATCATTTTTTTCAAGTAGGCCTTTCCAAAAGTGCCTTTTATGGCACTTTTTAACGTCATAGTCTCGTTTGTTTTTAAATTGTAATAAATAATCGTCAATCGTACATAGTTGATAAACTGTAGTTAGACCATTCACTTGTCATTTAGTTTCCTGATTGGAGCCCATAACATGCTGACGTATGTTTAACGAAAAAAGGTAGTCAGTATTCTGGGTTAAGTATGTACATGGTAATTTGATAAAAGGAGAGGATCGATTTTACTAATTTGCAACGTCATATTACGTTCTACACAGTTTAAAAAACGGATCGATTCCGATCGCCAATCAAAAGTAAAGAGGTTAAATTCAAAAGGTTAAGGGTAAATTCCACAAATTCAACCATGGAACTAAATATCAAGTTACGTTATTATTACCTTTTACATTTACAACATCACTAGGCAAAATGCTCTCATTCATTTCATTCATTCAAAATTACTCATCGACCACCACAGTTAACATAAAAATATTGAATTGTTTCTGACGATGCTGCCATCTATGAATCGTTTATGTTAATGTGCAAACAAACAAACCGCACATCGTCCTCTACTGATGATATGAACAATTTTGGAGTACTTACCTAAGTTTTACCATAATGTTAAGTTACATAGTCCTGGCTAGGGTTAGGTTACCTACTCTGCAGACCGTGAGCTAGTCGACCTATGGTTAGTAACTGTGGAGTTTCTTGCCGGCTCTTCTCCATAGGGAACGACCAATTGGCAGGAGCGGCCCGAGGGGGGGGGGGGGCTGGGGGTCATGACCCCCCCAAAATCATACAAGCTGTCGAGAGACTGAATGATTTACGTGCTTTGCTAACTAAAAACTGTAGATACTTGAGCCACAGTGACCCCGATGGGCTTATACAAAAAAAAAGTTTTTAGAGTACTTGTCAATTAGGTAACCATTTCCCTAAAAATATTCCTCGGCACCAATGGTGACCCCCCCCAAAATCTTGGGATACGACCGCGCCTGCCAATTGGAAACGTGCATCGTCAACCCGTCTTGAGCAAGCATGGTGATCATGCCTTCTCTGTATGAGAAGAGGTCTTTGCCCTGCAGTGGGACAATAATATCCGCTGGTATTCATATTTAAACAACTCATGTTGAAAGCTCTTACTGTTTAACCGTAAATGACAATCAGTTGGACTTGGACTGGTTGGGTAATGACCTCTTATGATTCAAATTCAAACCTTTATTGTAGGTAAGTATTTACTTACGCTATGCGTGGTGTCCACGATAAAATTTTGGATAAAAATATTAATAAAGGATTTAATTATAAGATAAGATAATAGTAGCGATTGTGTTGGCTGTCAGGGATTAGAATACTATAGGATAGGTAGGTAGTACCTACCTTTTACATGCGGATCTAACTCTGATTATTCTCTGCAAATACAGGGTGTAATAAAAAAACAAATTCACATAGCCAATTACGCATTCTTTACATCAAACAGTAACATTGCACAGAAATACATTAAAAACTTGCTTTCTTTAGAAAAAGTTGGAACTTTGACCTTCAATATCTCCGTAATCAGAAGGTTCCCAGGTATGGTCCAGAAATAAACATGATCACAATAACGGGAATAACAAATGACTTTCGGCGTTAGGGATGCAAGAAGTGTCAAAAAGTATCGATATATCTCGTATCGATATTTATAAAAAATATCAATATCGATTTCGATAAATCGAAAAAAAAATGTCGATATATCGGTGGAATTTTCAAATTTTTTTTTTTACTTTATGTTTTTCAAGTTTTTTATTTATTTTAACACTAAACTAGGAAAAAAAAAGTATGCTTTTTACGGCTCAGAATTCCAGCGGTTTTAGTCAGTGGCGACAAAGGTGTTGCTATTGCAAATATATTGGTTTTGATACATTTTCGATACTTGATATTTTATATCGATACATCGATATATCGAAATAATAAATATCGCCTAAAAATATCGATATATCGAACAAAAAATATCGATATTTCGATATATCGATATTTTTTCTGCAAGCCTATCGGCGTTTTATACCCGTTATCTTGGCTGGTGGTAGGGCATGTTCTTAGTCTGCCTGGCTAGCTACCACCATCGTATCTAAGTCGGTCACTATAACAACAATGCTAACAGCATGTTTGTCTTTCGGCAGTTACAGGTGAGATATCCAGTTCCTCTGTGGTTGAGGATTCCGGGTGAAGCTACCTTCCACCTTCGGCCTGATCATCTCTTACCATCAAGTGAGGATAAAAAAAATATCCTGTCTATGTTGTTACTAATTAGTCAACGTAAAATATTTTTGAATGTATGTAGAGGTAAAGGTCCGTGAAATAAACCTTGTGAAATTCAGGGCCGCTTGAAGGCAGGAAAACGTGTGGAAAGGAGATTTTATGACTGGTTCCATTTCTAACTTATTGGGGGTATTAGTTCAAGGGAAAAAGCACACTCACTGGACTACATTAGTTTTAGTATTCACAGGGGTGTTCTACGAGCTACAGACCTCGTAGACACCCGTAGACCTTCTCCTAGTCGCTGCTACGCCATTTTATTTGTCAGTGAAATTAAGAAAATGGAAAATCTATTAGTTGATGACCTAAATAAATGTTAATACTTTGGATAAACAGACTGGATATTATGGATATATGTTCCATAATATTTCATAGTATAAGGTGGGTACCTTATACTATGAAATATTATGGAACATCTACCCAGTATTATATAGTGCTCGGTGGGAACATCGCTTGTCTGAAGAAATCGTGGACATAAAATGTTCTTTTTTTGCAATGCTTTTTTGTATGGAAATATTTAAATCGGTATAAGATACCTCCATAAAAATGATTCGGTTCAGTTAACTCAACATAATGTAAAAAGGTTTTGTACAACATGATGTCAGCTGCAGTATGACCCTATACAGATACCGCCTTCCTAATAAACGTTGTATAGCGCCTGTATAGTTACACAACGCTTTGTCTTCTTCTTTCAAAAGTAATTTGACTTTTGAAAGAAGAAGACAAAACGTTGTGAAATAATACATGTAGGAATTGCTTTTGCAATGATTCTGAAGTGTGAAGTCATAAATAATGAGAGTCGACGAATGCTCGACAGATGAGTATTATAATTAGACAAAATATTCTTTAGATTTACCTATCATTCTTACTTTACGATATAAGGTCGATAATCTGTACCTTCTCTTTATTTTCATTTTCATGTATCGTTTCACCACAACAGGGTCGTTTCATTGATTCGGAACAAAATATTCACATTCTTAAAGAATCCCACAAAATGAGATCCACCTACCACCACCGCGTCCACCGCTTACAGCAGTGTTTTAATATTACTTCAATGTAGGAAAGAGATGAAGCTCTACAGGACGTATTAGCTCCATCTCTGTCCCCCACTGAGTAAGATCAAAATAATACTGCTGTAAGCGGCGGTAGGCCCCCAAATCGGAAAAAAATATTCATTATACTTATCCACATTCTTAACGAAACCCACAAAGTGGGATCCGATCGGAATAGGGCTTTAAAGGGCCTTAAAGCCTCAAAATGATTCTAGAATTGACATCGTGATCACGATTCAAGGTACACGATGGGCATTGCCTCACGAGACCAATGACGACGAATCCGAACCGAGTTCCGAGACTGGCGGTATTCATCATTACTAACACATTCTAAGTAGAAAGATTTTTACACAAGATCTACCTTGCACTACATTACTATGTAGGTTAATTATCAAACTAAAAATAAATAAATTCGTGCACCCTCAGCCCTTGACCACTTGGTTTCATGAAGGGTAGTTTAGATTTAGGCCAGATATTGTCCAGTCCATGATACTATCAGATTAAAATACAGTTCTTGCACAATAAAAAATACTGGTTTCGGAAGAGAGGGCAATATAAGATTAGGGTCAATCGTATAGGTCTTGTAAACAACGTAATTGATTTATAAACAGTGCCTATCTATAGCTATCTAAAGGTATGCCTGCTTTTTATATTGTGTAGGTATTACCTATCACCATTGTTATTGTATGAAGTATGAATAAATTATGCTCTGAGGTCTAGGTGAAGGATTTTTAATGAAAGTACTTTGTTTTATTTTTTTATTATTGTCTAAAGACGTATAATATTACTGCGTGACTGCCTCGTTGGTCTAGTGGTCGCAAGCGCTACTGCTGAGCAGGTCCTGGGTTCGATTCCCGGGTCGGGCAAAGTTTTATTCGATTTTTCGATCTGGAATTGCTCAGTAGTGGCTCGGAGTCTGGATTAGTGTCCTATAGATGGCAATAGGGTACGGTAGACAGCACTTTAGTAGTAACAAAACAAGTATAAGTTAGATTCTGTAAATTCTATTGAAACTCCGTATACAAGAAGAAGAATATAAGAAGTATATAAGAACACGTATATAAGAAGCTAATCCTAAGAAGGTACTACGCTGTGGCAGCCCATGGTCAAAGTGTTATCACCACTGCGGCCTACTGTAAAAGGTGTTTTTAATTGGCATCTCGCAGATCAGCATATGAGATTGTCGGTCGGCTGCTTAACCAGGCTATCCTGTGGATGCCATTAGGGCATAAACTTATAAACTAAGCGACTATATGCTCCGAACCTCGGGGTGGGCTACGCTGCCGGGCAGCAAAGGGGCAGGTTGGATAGGGTCTATTTACAATGGTAAAAGGAGCGGGTTAGGGTCGTAGATTCGTAGCTGTCGTAGACCGTAGCTCGTAGCCAGTGTAGTGCTCTATGGCTCGTTGCGAGTTACTTATTATTTAGAGGTAGGTACCTACTAATTAATGAAGGAAAGTAAGTTTTTAAGTTATCAAAAACTAGCTGATGCCCGCGGCTTCCTACCTTACTCGAGAACCACTCTATCCATTGGTCCAACCACTCTATCAATTGGCACTCTATCCAAACTCAAAAACTACTGAACCGGTGCAGTAGTTTTTGAGTTTATTGCGAACAGGACGACAGACAGACGAGGACTTTGTTTTATAATATGTAAGGATATGAGCATTAGAAAATGTAAAGCAGGGGTTTTCTAGGGACTAAGATGAGTAAGTAGAGCCAGATAGAAAAAGTTAGAATTTAGTACCTAACTCTTCTTTTTCGGAGGTAGTTGATAATATTGCAAAAATAAAATCCATCAGAAATGAAAATAAGGTCAGGAGTGTAGTACTCGCAATAGGCGTGCGCGTATGACCCGCGTAGCAGGTGGCATTCTGTAGTTTCTGCCTACCCTCATGGGAAGAAGTCGTGAGTTTACGTAAGTAAAAATGAAAATACTTTGCTCTAAAAACCTGCAGATTTCATAGGTCGTTGTGCCTACCTGTGTAACGACGATTTGCACACATTTTGGAACCGTCTGCACAATACATTGTTTCAAAATTACAATGTTTGTTGTTCTATCTGCTCTAGTAACTCCGTAAGGCAATGCACAGAAATAAAACATTAATATTATTTAATAGACGTTACTGTCTGTTGTGCAAAAACGTAAATTACATGGCCACGTAATAATTTATTCTTTTTTGTGTAAAATAGTACTTACAAGGTGAATGTCAGTCATTTAATGCACGTTTATGTTGGTATGTTGTACACACGGCTACACATCAAGCTATACATTTCCAGTTTATGCTGATCTCGTGTTGTATAGGATTTCCGTACAATGCGAGGTCAGCTTATACTGGAAATGTATAGCTTGATGTGTAGCCGTGCGTACAGTCGAACAAAGTTTTTGGTAAAATACAATAGACGTAGATATATTTAGTAACCTATTCCGCTTAACTATTCTTCAAGAGTCATAAAAAAGTCCTGTAAGAAATAGAAACGTTGTTTTACCTCTCAACGAGGCATCCTCGTTATCCTGAAGATGCCTCGGTGAGAGGTGAAACACGTGTCGACGTCTCACAATGATCAGTTTTTGACAGATACTGACAGACCACTGAGACGTTTGTAAATCAGTAGACTTGGCCCCCTGTTAGGTTTAAAATACTTTAAATAACACAACATAAAATCACGACTGTATTAGGCAGAAATACACCTTATAGTATAGTGCACCCACATTTCGCCAGTTATATTTTCGTTTTTTTTAAAATGAAACTCATAACATCGTGGCTTGTTTCCCCGAAGGTTTAGGCTGAGGTGGCGATAGTAGGTACACCCACATTTCGCCAGTTATGTTTAAGTCCCATGTAATAGGGGGCGAGCCTATTGCCATCAACCGAGCACAAATCCAGAATCTGGGCTGCTACTGAGAAATTCCAGATGGAAAAACCCAATAACACTTTGCCCGACCCGGGAATCGAACCCAGCACCTCATGTTCAGCAGTAGCGCTCGCGACCACAAGACCAACTAGGTAGTCTAGTTTAAATGATTATGTCTTTTGTCGACGGTTGGTGGAATACAGTCAAAATCACTCGCAAGCAAAATGAAATCTTGCAATTTTTCATTTGTCACTTGATTTCATTTTGTGACGCTCAAGCTATAATGGTTTACTTGCACTACTTAATATGTAAAGTTTTAACTATATATGGGTGAAATAAAATGTAAGTAGGTAGGTACCTTAGTAAAAAGCATACCTAAGCGAAATATATCCCGGTGTAGGTTTTGAGGTCCAACTCCTGACCTAAGCTAAAACCTATAATGGCTCTACCTATCTCTAAGTTAAGCCTTTAAAGTTTTCAAAGTTATTCTTATAACTAACTAGCTTCGCGCGTGGTATGTCGATAAAAAGTACCCTATGTCCTTTCCCAGGATGCCATCTATCTCCTTGCTAAATTTTATCCTTGTTCAGTGGTTTAGGCGTGAAAAGGTAACATACAGACGGACAGAGTTACTTTCGAATTTATAATATTAGTATGGAAGTATGGATAACAATCTAAGCAATGACATGACTTCAACAAAAACCACAAACACCTAAGCAAATCAACTCAGTATATAAATATGCCACCGCCATCAAACATAAAAATCATATTTTGTCCACAATCATTAGTGCCTATGTGACTTTCTCGTCGCCAGTGATGCACTGTTTGATTGTGTTTTTGATCTGTAACATCTTTCCTCTCGCTTTCCTGAAATACAGGAGTGATTTCGTGAAAAAAAAGGTAAGTTTTGTATTTCGCGGGATACCTTCAGCAGGCGTAGCATGAGCACTATTTTGTCGACGGAAGAGTAGACAAAAATTACGTTTCCTGTAGACAGTACGACTGAAGCAAAGTAGAAAGAGTCAACTGCACTTTTTACGTAATTCACTCTTTTACATAATTAGACTCAGAATTCTTTGTTTTGTCATAGGATTTATCGGTTGTCAGTGTGATTTTGACAGTAAGGGTAGAAAACTTTCTTCCGAAATAGTCTACCTACAAGAAGACGTAGACAAAGATCGTTAGAAATGAAAGACAAAATGACAGATTGTAGAAAGATTTCTACGGTGGATGTCAAAAATGAAGAAACGAACTGTCACTTTGTATAGAAAAAGCTATGTCTATTCTTCGTAGAGATAGAAAGCGCCATGCTACGCCTGTAGGGATCCCGCTGAGGAGTCCGTACGGAGCCCGCTGTGCTGGCAGTGGAAGCCCAGCTTTGACACAATCACTGGTACCCGTACCCGTACCTCAGTGTTGGAGTACTCGGATCAGCCGCGGAGTTACGTTTCCGCTTGCGCGATAGCCGCGGTCGCTTAGTCCGCATCTACCCGCGCTCACTAAGTAGCTAGCCGGCACCGCGTTCGCCTGCGTTGCGTTGTCGAGCTCTTGAACTATCGCAACCTCGACACGGTAAAAGTTGTAAATGAAAAAAGTTTTCGTAACTAATAATTTGCGTAAGATTTGTGTGAAATATTCTGTATATCATTCCGGATCAGTGCTGAGATTTTTTTGTTGGATTGGAATGGTAAGTGAAATTATTTAAAATATTTAGTTTTGTGAATTAAAGTTAAGTTTTTTTTATAAGATTGCCAAACCATCCAAAATTGGCCGATATGTAGGCCAAGGTTAAATCAAAATATACCTAAACAGACATGCCTTTATTAAAATTAAAATTATTCTCGCTTAAATCAAACAAATATTTTATTTTATTTTCTGATGCTTTGTTCAATGTTGAGATAGTTGTATATTTAATATGAAATTAATTAATGGGAACCATAGAATAAGTAGGTACTTAGGTATACAGGGTGTTAGGGTAAACACCGTTATCCTTGCAACCAGTGGTTTGGTTTCATTTATAGAACGTAAAATCAAAAGAAACTTACAACTTTTTTTTTCTATTTTTTAAATCTACATTTTACCACAAGAGACGCAAGTTCGTTGTCCTATGCGCTAGGGCAAAGAACTTGCGTCTCAACACGGGCGGGGGGTACGGGATGTGACCTGACCGGCCGCGAGAGCGACCCCTCCCTCAGTCAGTCAGCTGTTTCGCTAGAGAGCACGGTGTCGGATAGAAACTTTTAAAAATCTTTTAATGAAAATGACGTTTTTTTTTTGTTGTGTTCGGTCATTTATTTTTATATTTAAGTCAACTACCCATGGTTTGAATGACAAGACTGTGTACCCTTACAGCCTGTATAGTAGGTACCTAATGCACGGTAACATTTAAGTGTAGGTACAATCAAAACGTTTATAGCTGTAACTAGGTAGGTAGGTACTTAATTGAATTTCAGTTTAAATCACTTACAGTAATTTTCAGTACTAGTACCTAAATACTGTGGTTACATAAAATTAAATGCATAGGTGCTTAGTGCTGGAAATTGGAACTTTAGAATATTTTTTCCATCAATCTGCTTAGCGTTTTCCCAACTATATTGGGGTTAGCTTTTAGTCTAACCGGATACAGCTGAATACCAGTATTTTACATGGTGCGACTGCCTATCTGACCTCCACAACCCAGTAACTGGGAAATACGATAACCCCTGGTAAGACTGGTTGTCAGACTTTCGGGCTTCTGACGCCCCGTAACTGTCAAAGATCCACGAATGACAGCCGGGACCAGCGGCATAACGAAGTGCTTTCTGAGGTACGGAGGAGTCTCGGTATGTAAAGATGGTCACCCATCTACGGACCAACCCCGGTAAGCGTAGCTTAACCTGACGGAACGACCCATGCGGCTTATTAAAATACGTTCTTTTTTAGAGTTGATGTCGACTTTTTCAAGTGTTAGAAATTCAAGTTAGTTATTGTAACATAAACATTTAAAATAAGAGAGAGATAAGTAAGTAACAAGAAAAACCAGGAAAATAATTTCTTTGGTTCGAAATAATTTATTCAAATAAACAATAAATTGAGAGTTTTTAATTTCAGAACCTTGTTTAATTATCTAATTTGGAGTCGGTTATCTACTGAAGGCATTTTTTTTTTTTAATCTACTTTTAGAAATCCTCCAATTTAAAAAAAAATACTACGTGTGTGTAATCCTACCTAAATGGAAGTAATATCAATAAGTATCAAACAGAGAAAAAAATGTTTTTATTAAGCCATAGATACTTATTTAAGTACGCAACCGATCGCAAAACAATTTTATCACGTTTTTGATTACATATCGTATTAATTACGTAAGTAGGTACTCTATCAACAGATAATTGAATCATTATCTAATTACCTATGTATCTATTTGCAAAAAAATTTTTTGACCACGTTTTACCCCCAGTCATTAACTATAGATTATCAAAGACATTTTATATCAAATCTATGGATTACTACTTATTATTATTTTTTTATCTTATAATACCTAGTACTTAACTACATCATTATGCAAATATTTCTTGTGAAATGTTGTTTATAGGGTTCCGTACCCAAAGGGTAAAACGGGACCCTATTATTAAGACTTCGCTGTCTGTCCGTCTGTCACCAGGCTGTATCTCATGAACCGTGATAGTTTGACAGTTGTCACCAATGATGTATTTCTGTTACCGCTATAACAACACATACTAAAAAACCGAATAAAATAAATATTTAAGGGGGCTCCCTTATAACAAACGTGATCTTTTTGCCGTTTTTATAGATAATGGTACGGAACCCTTCATGCGCGAGTCCGACTCGCACTTGTTTTTTTCTTACATAGCAACGTTGAATAATATCGATCAATTCTGTGTGATTATCTAATATTTAAATTTTTGTAATTTAATACAAAAATTACAAGATCATTAATTCAACTGTCATCAGAAGTTAAAAGTGACTATTATATAACAAAAATACATAATTAATTAATGCTTACTTAATGAGGAAAGCATCATTTACACATGGATATATATCAAGCTATACATTTCCAGCAGACATAGCATGGCGCTTTCTATCTCTACGAAGAATAGACATAGCTTTTTCTATACAAAGTGACAGTTCGTTTCTTCATTTTTGACATCCACCGTAGAAATATTTCTACAATCTGTCATTTTGTCTTTCATTTCTAACGATCTTTGTCTAGGTCTTTTTGTAGGTAGACTATTTCGGAAGAAAGTTTTCTATCCTTACTGTCAAAATCACACTGACAACCGATAAATCCTATGACAAAACAATGAATTCTGCGTCGTGAATTTCGTAAAAAGTGCAGTTGACTATTTCTAATTTGCTGTCGTCGTACTGTCTACAGGAAACGTCATTTATGTCTACTCTTCCGTCGACAAAACGGTGCTCATGCTACGCCTGCAGCTGTAGGTACCGCATAAGTAGATCTCGCATTATATAGGATTTCTGGACAATAAGAGTTCAGCTTATACTGGCTACCTAGCTTTATTGTAGCCGTGTGTACCTACATAAACTTAATACATTCTTTACACATATATATAAGTAAATGTATACTATAAAGTAGGCCTAGATATATGTTTAGCGCTCTAATTTGATGAAAAACAAGAAAAATGTTATTTACTTATTTATTTATCTACTTACATTTAAATAACTGAATAGGTAGATAGGTACCTACCTATCTAGGAGGTCAGATAGGCAGTCGCTCCATGTAAAATATTGGTATTCAGCTGCATCCGGTTAGACTGGAAGCCGACCCCAACATAGTTGGGAAAAGGCTAAGCAGATTGAGGCGCGCGCCTACCTATAAGCGTTTCACACGCGTGTAAATATGTGCCTAGGTAGGTACCTACTTAGATGCCTACAACACAGACTTAAATACTAAAAACTCGTCAACATAGAATTGCAATCAAAATATGGGTAGGACTTAGCTACAAATTCAAATAAGTAATTTATTTTTCACAAACAATGAAGTGGCGGTACCTATCTACATCGCCACATGCGAACTACGCATCGAAGACCTGACGTCACACAAAAATCCTGACGTCACAAAAAGTCCTGCATCGCGCAATTAGAGTTTACCGTGCAGTTGACATATATACAAGAATCCAATATTAATCATTGGGCAGTTGCCCGCCAGACACAACACCCGTCTGGTCGGAGGATCCTCCCTTTTCTATGGGGGATGAGTGAACTTTATACCCTGTTCCTCAGACCCCTAAAATGACACGATAAATTAGGTATATAAAACAAGCTTATAGTTTGTGAGAGACTGGTGTGTGCACTTGGAATTTATTAGTGTTATAAGTAAATGTAGAGGAGTTGAGCATTAGGTACCTAACATAAAATCAAAGATAAACACAAATCAAACTGAAAGATATTGACAGTATTATAAAAGCATCCTCTTACTCATTGAAGTTAAACAAATAAAGTAGCTATACACACAAAGCGTTGTATTTTTGACGTCATGGAGGCTTCGCTTCACAGAATCTTGCGCACGCTGCGTTGAAGCTGCAAGATGAACTTTAAAAATAAAACTATCTACCTACCTATGCACCTACATAACCTGTAACTGTCGGGTTATTCCATGGATACTTCTGATGGAGGCCGTGCCGTTGCTGGGATATTTATAGCTAGGATATTATACGGCTGCAAGTAAAAACAAAAACATGAGAAAAAAAAGTAGAGCCAACGTAAAATAAAAACAAACAATATGGAAAAGATTCTGATATAAATGCTGGTTTATTTAAAATAGAATATTATTTCATTCGTTTTATTCGTGATTCGCGGACAATGAACCGCATCTACATAATAGAAATCGTATCTACCTAAATTCATTCAATCACTGATAGACAACGCACCAGCATAAACTATTGGGTCTAGAAGCATGAAATTTTGCGCAAGAGTTCCTTTTATTACGAAGGACTTTTGAAAATTGATCCCCTAACGGTGAAATAGGGGATGAAAGTTTGTATGGAATTTCGTAATTTTTTAAGTTAGAACGTGTTGGTAGTTAGACTTTTGTTTATATGTAAAGGTAAGTACACACGGCTACACATCAAGGTATACATTTCCAGTTTATGCTGATCTCGCGTTATATAGGATTTCCGTACAATACGAGGTCAGCTTATACTGGAAATGTATAGCTTGATGTGTAGCCGTGTGTACCTTTATTATAAGTAATTAGTTGTATCATCGTATTTCAGAAACTCATCCCCTAAGACTCCTGAGAAGCCAATGGGCAATCCCATTTTTTAAAATCTGTTGATTACGAAATAAATCAATGTAATTAAACTTATCCTATACCTACTATTAAATGAGCAATATTTGTGTATACATAATTATATATATTATATACCTATATATTTGTAATCACATTCTCGAAAAAAGCTCCAACGATATCGATGAAAGTTGCAAAATGGGGGTTTACGGGGCGAAAGATTGATCTAGCTTAGCCTAATATCTGGTAAAATTCGTTTTCTCTTTTTTCACAACCTCGGCAGGCGCGGTCGCAGCCCAAGATTTTGGGGATTTCGGATTTTGGCAACAATGGTGCCGACGAATACTTTTAGGGAAATGGGTAATTGATTATAATGTACGTAAATCATTCAGTCTCTTGACAGCTTGAATGATTTTGGGGGGGTCAGGCTCAAGCGCGGTCCGAGGGGCGGGTTCCTGGGGGTCCTAGGGCCCTTCCCTCGGACCGCGCCTGAGCCTCGGGAATGTGACACAAAGTTGGTTTATCTGGACGACATGTTTAGGTATCTATTTTCACCCGAGCAGCGGAGCTCGGTCGACCAGGTACTGATTATTAAACTAAAACTCTAAGGTTGAATGTCACTTACAAATCATAAAACGACAAGGTCTAAGTGACACTTAGACAGTTTCATTTCTAGTGCTGTTTCCATTCACTGGAATTGTTGTCAAAATTCGTGAAGCAATTACGATGTTGACTATACCTTAAGATAACAATATCTTTCACCTCAGGTAATTGCATGTAAGTTTTATGAGGAGAAAGATTTTCAGAAAGCATTATTTTCTTTTAAACTGAAATAATCAATGCACGTGGGAAAAACTTTAAAGAAAGTTGTGACAAAGATCTGGAAAGAAGCTAAGTATTGTGTTGTGCATTATTTTATACTTACTGTGAATATACCTAGTCTTGGTTTCAGTATAGTTAGCCTTGAATATGTGATGTGTGAATGGACCGATTCATTCTTTTGTCCTTATCTTCCCACAGAAAAGCTTATTTTTCCCACTATATTATACTCAGTTTTGTTAACAATTAAGCATTTAATGCATCATAATTTTTGTAATCTTGCCAACTGGGTTGGTTTTATTTTACATACCTACTTAATTATGTATATTTTGTAAGTAAGTATATTTTTAATTTAAAAGAAAAAAAATATGTAGGTACTAACCAGAGGCTATAGACAAAATCCCTTTCCTGTAAGCGTTAACGCCAACGGAAAGATCAAATTGTATGGAGTTGACATTAGCTTTAGAGATGTCACGTGACTGCTGCTGTCAACTCCATACAATTTGATCTTTCCGTTGGCGTTAACGCTTACAGAAAAGGGATTTTGTCTAGGCCCCCTGCGCTGTTATACTTAGGTACCTACTTCCTACTTATAATTTTTATTTTTAGCATTTTAATTTTCTTTAAAGGCGAGTAGGTACGAACAAGTTTAGTGATTCAGATTAATGTTTATTGTTGTAGGTCTAAAGAATGATCTACGTCATGTTTTTAATGATGATGACGTCCAAAAGTTTTTGTAAGCATTTGGATTATAATTGGCTGTACCTACGTGAACAAATCAGTTGCGAATTGAGAATTAGATCTTAGTAATACTCACATTCCTATTGATTTAGTTAAGAAGAGTCCGGGGAAAGAATGACCAAAGTTACCCCAAACTATTTTGAGAAAATAGTTCATTAGACGCTAAGCTTACCTAGCCTGAATCAGGAAAAGGCTAATAACGTTTATGCTAAGTCCCGAAAAATTTACTGTTATTTTTAACCGACTTCTTCAAAAAGGAGGAGGTTCTCAATTCGTCTGTACTTTTTTTTTTTGTATGTATATTACGCGATTACTCCAACAATTATGAATAGATTTTGATGATTATTTTTTGTTTGGTAGGTCATGCTCCATAGGTGGTCCCATATAAATTTGATTAATTTTGCTTGCGCAGTTTTTGAGTTAGCTTCAATAATTACGTATTTTTCCCACTTTGCGTATGTAACCGATATTATTATCTTAGTTGACTCCGTCACTGTTATTTACGTAGCAGATAACGGTATACGAATTTGTGTGGGGTAGGTACCACAACTAAAAAGTGAAAAATATAAACGTTCTACAAAAAAAAAACAACAGACTTCCAAAAAAAAGTGAAAAATAACTTTAACTTCGGAAGTCGGTGGCAAAAAACGAAAATTGAAAAGCAAAGACACCGACTTCCGAAATTAAAGTTATTTTTCACTTTTTTTTTGGAAGTCGGTTGTTTTTTCTTGTAATTTGGCATAAAAGATGCGCTAGGGCAACGAACTTGCGTCTAAATAAGGGCGGGGGGTGCGGGATGTGACCTGACCGGCCGTGAGCGCGACCCCTCCCTCAGTCAGTCAGCTGTTTCGCTAGACGGAGTCGGATAGAAACTTTTTAAAATCTTTTAATGAAAATAACGTTTTTTTTTTGTTGTGTTCGGTCATTTATTATTATACTTAAGTCAACTACCCGTGCATTGAATGACAAGAGTGTTTACCCTTACACCCTGTATAATCTATACTATAGGAATACAAAAAACACCTTAAAAGTTAAAGACGATCAGATTCCACAAGACTGATCTATACCTATAGGTACTATATCTATCCATATACATACCTATTATAAAATAAACTCACTTTTCGTGACTGTATTGTTCAGAGAGATGAGAGTCCGTCCCGACTGACGGATTCATCAAGGTAGAGCCTTAGGTACTACCACCACTGAAGCTGGAATCAATAGGACAGGTTCAAATCAAATCTGTATTTTATTGGAAAACCAATGAACATTGGTGTTTAGGTGTGTGATTAAAAATCTTGAAACACCAATTTCAGGAATCCCAAAATTTTTCCAAACTCGTTGATACTCGGAATGAAAGTATGATATTTGATGATATTTTTAATAATAATTATCACAGAAAATAGTGTTTCGCGATTTTCGAAAATCTTAACTTCTCCAAAGGAGAGAAAATACAGGGTGACAATTTTTAAGAATAAGTCAGAATTCTATGCAGACGAAGTCGCTGGGAAAGTGCTTTTACCCAATAGATATACACAAAACATCTCGGTTTTCCTTGCTTCCTAATAACTTTTTCGTCTATTCATCACGTGATGTTTTTTGATCACCTTTTTAAGAAGTTGCTTACGTACCCCTGGTGGTACGTGGTGAGGTATTAGACTAACCCCCGCCCCGGGGTTTAGTCTACCTTAACCCTACCAATAATCACGTGTATTTTTTGGTACAATGTCAGTACATAGGTATATTACATAAAATCAGATTATTTTATCTTTAAATACAGCTATAATCGTTGCCTGGCAACGGCGATTATAGGTGACGCGCTGCTCAACGCAAAAATAAATTATATATTAGATATTTCGTGATTTTTCTGAACCCTCTCCCCCCCTTACGAGCCTCACGTGATTAATGGACGATCCCTAACACGTGTTAATACTTAAATAAAAATATTATAAAATACCATAGGTCACCGAATTTTATATTTTTATCCTTTAGATAAAAAGTACTCTGTGATTTGTATTTATGACTCGATCGATTGGAAACTGGTTGTTAGGTACAGAAACCAAAAACTTGTTTTGAAAATTACAATCTAAGATAAGACACAATATTTTTAATGTGTTGTATTTTTTTAAACCCTAGGGGCTCACAGCTAGAGGGATTTGGTGTGTAGATATTTTTTTTTTTAAATTTATTTATTTATATTTCTTTACAGAGGTGTTACTTAATTCTAAAATCTAAATTCTAATCTACCTAATGAGTTGGATAATAATATTCTAAATTTTCTGATGTTTTTACTGCGCAAGCGCAATGAATCTTTCATCTTGATAAATGCATTTCCAACGACTCTTATCTGTATCTTCCCAATAAAAATAATATCGTAACATTATGTGCATTTATTTCAACACTTTATTATTTAAAAATTGATAGAAATCTATGATTTCACATTCTTAATCTTCGAGTTAGCCGTGACGAGTTCCAACAAATACCAGTGGTATTAGAATGGAATAACTCACAGAATAGTTTGAGAAGTAGGTAGGTACTGTATGTTGCATCAAAATGATTTCGTAACTTTCGAATGCAGTTTCAATCCTGGTATTTTTTTTTCGAGCCAAGCGATTAATAAAAATATTTTTTTGTATAACTACACTCTGACATTTAATTTCCAAGATAATATTTGTTAACTTAATTTGAGCTCACAGTCTTAAAATAATATGTACAATTATAAAAAAAAGGAGGAGAAAGAATCATAGGGCATCAAAAAATTCGTCCGCATATCACTGTCAACAGGAAAAGTGCCCAAAAGGCTGGCAGCACTGCCACGCTGCCGTTGTATGTAGAACTCATAAAGTTTTGCGCGTAGGTACTGTAAATTGTAGACGGCCGAAACCTGCGAAAACATAATAACGGTATGTATAAATAAGTACTTAATACCTAGACGTTCAGTCATTAAGTTTCATACGTAGTAAAACACCTGCAAGAAGTAGAAATAATTATTTCATTTTTGTTTATTTCTGTAGGTAATGTTTTTGCTAATTTTATTTAATGTTTTTGTCGCGAGTTACCGTAATTTAGTCTTGATTATCTTTATTTGGACTTGCTATTGGTTCCCACGTTCCCACAACTGGGCTCAGCAGGCGCAGCATGGCGCTTTCTATCTCTACGAAGAATAGACATAGCTTTTTCTATACAAAGTGACAGCTAGTTTCTTCATTTTTGACATCCACCGTAGAAATCTTTCTACAATCTGTCATTTTGTCTTTCATTTGTAACGATCTTTGTCTAGGTCTTTTTAATATATAGACTATTTCGGAAGAAAGTTTTCTATCCTTACTGTCAAAATCACACTGACAACCGATAAATCCTATGCTAAAACAAAGAATTCTGAGTCGAATTATGTAAAAGAGTGAATTTCGTAAAAAGTGCAGTTGACTCTATTTTGCTGCCGTCTCGTACTGTCTACTGTCTACAGGAAACGTCATTTTTGTCTACTCTTCCGTCGACAAAACTGTGCTCATGCTACGCCTGCAGGGTGTATGAAAATAAAATCCTACTTGGGTAGGTATACTGTACTGGGATTCACGGTTAGACTCAGAGTGAAGGATTCATTCATGTAACCTTTATGTAGTGCCCTGCTCTGTCATTTCCTTAGATTTCTTATCATATTTTCACACGACTAATATTCTAACGGGATTAGAATATTCGCCGTGTACGTCGTCGTGGCGAATATTCCAATGAAATTTATTCTAAATTAGAATATTCGAGACATGGGAAATTGGATTTTTGGACATGAGTTTGACGCAAGCGGTTTCGGGCTATGTCCAAGTCCAAGTTGCGGAAAATGCCAGTTAAACTAAGTATGAATGTTATGATGAAACATAGGCGTGCGCGCGCGCATTAGTAGGTACGTGCATGCATTGTTGTTAGTGGCGCTTGTGAAAATAATATTCATCCTTACATATTGTAAAACAAAGTCCTCCGCCGCGTCTGTCTGCCGTCCTGATTTGCCATACAAAATCTGTCAAAAACTCATCATTGTGACACCACTGACACGTTTGTAAATTAGTAGACTTGGCCCCCTGTTCGCGATAAACTCAAAAACTACTGCACCGATTTTCATGCTGTTTTCACCATTGGATAGAGTGGTTCTGGAGGAAGGTTTTGGTAGGTAGGTACCTATATAATAACCGACATCCAATCCACGCAGGCGAAGTCGCGGGCACCAGCTCGTTTATTATAAAGATGTGATTTATGTTTATTGAATAACTATTTTATTTAGTGACTTTTGAACATTTTGAATACTAGCTAATTTTAATAACCAAGTATTTCACACTTTTAAAGTTGGTGTCCTTGATGGTTCGACTCCTAGGTAGACAGAGAGCAGGCAAAATATTACCTCACAAATATAAAAAAAACACTGGTTGATAAAAAAAAGATGTAGCGACATCACAGCTAACGAAACTTCTGTAAATAAATCAAAAATGCAAAATGAATTTTATGTTGGGAAATTAATTTGTTAAACAAAAGGGTCCGACGCGTCATTGGGCAGTTAATTACGAGTTACGACTAGGTATATCGTTGTCTAAGCGACATGACGCCCTCAAGGCTAGGATGTGCCTGGCACAATGATTGAATGGTGTAGTAGTACTCATGAGTCGGTGAGACCCCCATTACGTTTGCCATAATCGTCCAGCAATGCCAATGTTTGTGAAACAAAGGACGTGTTGTGAGTTGTGGGAATCGTACGATTGTGTTCCAAATACTTCCGATTGAAATGGTTTTTGTGTTAAAACAGTCTTAAATAACGCTTTTCTTTTTTATTGCCAACATTCGGAGTAATATAGGGGGCTCGTGGAAGTCGGTACTCCGCGGATCAATCCGCGGCCATTACACATCGAGGTTCCTCCGTGCCTCAGAAAGCACGTTAAGCTGTTGGTCCCGGCTGTCATTTGTAGATCTATGACAGTTGTTACGGGTAGCCAGAAGCACGGCTTCGAGTCTAACTGGATACTGATTGAATACCTACCAGTATTTTACATAGAGCGACTGCCTATCTCACCTCCACAACTCCTTCGTTATTGAGAAGCATGGCACGATACCCTTCGTCAAGACTGGTTGTTAGACTTTCGGCTGACCGTATCGACTGTCAGAGATGTACGAATGGCAACTGGGGTAAACGGCAAGGAGGTGGATGGTTACCCATCAATAGACCCTCGGCTAGCGTAGCATCAATCGATCCGTGTGGCTGTTATTACTTAGCCACAAGCCCCATTTTTTAAAGATTGTTCTTGGCACAGCAGGAAGTATAAAACGTCAAGAGCATAACTGATCAAATAAAAATAACAAATCCTCATGAGACCGACTTCTTATTGTTCTTATGCCTTTTGTTGTCTGCTAATTATGGACCTGTTTATAAACTCAGAGAGCATTTACGTAAGTAAGTATTTCATAAACCATTTACAGGCACAGTACCTACAGTTTCATTTTTAACAGTTAAGGAGGAAAAAGGTATCAATATAATATATGCAAAGCACAAGAATGGTCAACCATAAGCTGATTTCGAACAAACCATTTAAAAACTTCAGAAATGCTTGATACGGTTTAGTCTAGGAATGACTGATTCGCTACAATGACTGAAATTACTACAGTCTATAATTGACCAATTCTTGGAATGTACAATTCTATAAATGACTGATTCTACAAATGACCGATTCTACCAATGATCGATTCTACAAATGACCGATTCTACCAATGACTGATTCTACAAATGACCGATTCTACCATTGATCGATTCTACAAATGACCGATTCTACCAATGATCGATTCTACAAATGACTGATTCTACCAATGATCGATTCTACAAATGACCGATTCTACCAGTGATCGATTCTACAAATGACCGATTCTACAAATAACCGATTCTACCAATGACCGATTCTACTAATGACCGATTCTTTAAATGACCGATTCTACCAATGATCGATTCTACAAATAACCGATTCTACCAATGACCGATTCTACCAATGGCCCATTCTACAAATGACCGATTCTACAATTGACTGATTGCCTGGTCTCTATCTCTAGTGTTTTTCAGAAGATTTAACAATATATTTTGCTATTCATCTATTAAGAATTAAATAATCATTCAAACATTACGAAGTATGAAACGTCAAGGTATATAAGTACCTATACTCCATTTAAAATAAGATTAGACATTTTAAATAAACCTTTTTTACGGTCCGTTCAACCGATTTTAACTTCTATTGCGTTGGTGGCATGACAAATGGCAGCTGCAGTAGACAGTTGGTATTATGTAACCTTTTTTGCTTTTAATGCCATCCTTATGTCTACGGTATAGAAGTCAAAATCGGTTTAACGGACTGTATAAAGGTTTGTTTTAATGTCTAATCTTATTTTAAATGGAGATTACGTTAATTTCATTGTGTTGAGGTACCTAATGCAAAATCTCCGAGTTTGTAGAGCCATGAAATATTTGGTTTGTCTTTGTGAATTTTTTTGGCTCACCAGAAATAAATTTCGCATTTAACTGCAGCTGTTGAAATTGTGTATTTTATTGTTGTTCTTTAACAAAGTATACATGTTGTGTTCTCAGGTGGTAATCTCCATCCGCATAAAAAATTGTTTTAATCACTTTCTACACACGAGCACGTGTACTTATGACAATATCGATTAAAAAAAAAACAAATTAAATCTGCTACCGATAAGATAATGATAACATTAGGACCCTAACAGACGAGGTACACGTGTCATGGTCAACAGACGCGCATCTGAGTTGAGAAATAGTTCTCGTCTCCAGTCACAAATTGACCGCGTTATTCTCTGTATCATCAATTTGTAGGTTGGTAGGACTAGAAGAATTCATAAATGTTTAGGTACCTGAAGGACCATGAAAGATGGGTGTCAGTAATGACAATTTTCAACGAAATCATGTGCTGGGTGAAAAGCTGTTGCTCAATGCAGCTCTCGTCTGCTAGTGCCATAATATGTGTATCAATTTTGTTTATTACCTATGTACCTACATTTTACAAATTAAAGAATGATGCTTTACAAAAACATTTTCCTTACCTATCTTTCGCCATCTAAAAAGATGAATCTAGGATACTTAAATCAAATTAGGTAGGTACGTACTCTGAAGTCTGACGATTATCTTTTTGTAGAATCATATATGATTATACCTTGTTATTACTATGGGTAGGTAGATTCGTGCGCTTGCGCAGGCTCTCGTTATGATAATTGTACGTACATGCATAGGTGCGTCTACGTATTTACGTTTAAGAACACTGTTCAGTTATCGTGCAATGATAACGTTTTCAGAGAAAATCACGCGTGTGGAATTGGGGGCTTAAAACAGCCACTTTGGCAGCATCACAATAGGAAAATATTCTGAATCATCGTAAAATGTTACAAACTGACAATTCATAATATGATCTGCGTGCGATTCATAATACGAAATAATTCATTTGTTTGACAATTTTCTATGGAGATTCGTAAAATGGTCCACACATTATGAATTGCTTTTGTGTCAAATTAGAGAAATTGCTAATGACAGCTGGAAATTTAGGAAATGAATAGCTTTTAGAGGAAAGGCTAATGTGGCCGTTTAAGGTTGATGCGCTAGGGTAGCCCGCGAAATTCAAATTTTCTTACGTTTTTTGCAATTTGCAGGTCAGTATCAGGTTGTAAGTTGATCTAAATATTATTAGCGCTCGTAACAAATATGGATTTACAGAATTATAAACATTAGAATCAGCAATACAACTCTCTAAGTTCATGAAAGTGCCAAATGTCATGATTTCATGAAATAGTCATTCAATACACTTTCATGAGCTTAGAGAGTTGTATTGCTGATTTTAATGTTTATAATTCTGTAAATCCATATTTGCTACGAGTGCAAATAATATTTAGATCAACATACAACCTGATACTGACCTGCAAATTGAAAAAAACGTAAAAAATTTGAATTTCGCGGGCCACCCTAAGAAACGTACGAGATATTGCCGTAAATACGTAATTTATCAGTTTATGACACAATTCAGATACAGATCGTATATGCCATTGATATTTCAAGAAGGTCAGCGACTCATCAATCATACAACATCTATCTTAATACAAACATTTTTCGAAGAAAAAATATGGAGATTTAATAAGCAGTCGATCAATTGTTGTTTTTAATTACTTAGATACTAACAATAGGATAAAAACATTAAGTAACTACGTAAATAAGCAAAAGGACTATAAGACAGATGCTAGATGTGCGCATGCGCAATAGTATAAGTTATAGTTATAGGTAGATAGAGCAAGACTTGCGTAATTAAAATTTAATAATCCCTGTATCAACTAGAATTTTTTGTTTTTGTTTTAAGTAAGTAGTTATTTTTATCTGCTACCTATTAATTATTAGATATCATATTACAGGGTGTTAGTGTAAACACCGTTATCCTTGAAACCAGTGGTTTGGTTTCATTTATAAAACGTAAAATCAATGGAAAAATACAACTTTTTTTTTTTTTAACAAGACTACATTTTTCCACAAGAATATTTCACCCTACACGCAAGGGCAACGACCGGCCGCGGCCGGCGGTTGGCGGGGGCGGGCGGGGCGCGCGGGACGTTACATGACCGGCCGTGTTTCGCAGCACTCTCGAACGCGTAGCCATGAGTATCGGGACAGTGACGGATATTTACTTTTTAAAATCTTTTTATGAAAATAAGGTTTTTTTTTGTTGTTACTGGGTCATTTATTTTTATATTTAAGTCAACTACCCATGGTTTGAGTGACAACGGTGTTTACCCTTGCATACTGTATACGATTAAAGTTTGGTCTGTGGTTTGGTGTAAAAAGCTAATTAATTTGACAGACAGACATAAGATTTGCAATAATTTTACGAAGTCTGGAACTAAATAGAAAGAGCTCTAAGTCATTCAAGCACAAGTTCAAATAAATGCCGTCTCGAAACTTGGCTAACATTCTAACAACGTAACACGATATTTGCATAAATGCTATAATTTTTGGTGTTACTACACAACGTTACAAAACTTCAAGGACTCTGTTGGCTGAACACGATAGCCCCCTTCGCCTACCGTGACGAAATATATCATTAGGTATATTACCAAAAAATGCATCTATGGTTATATCGAAACCGAATACGAAATATGCTGGCTTAATAAGAGAGGGATATGCTGGCTTTGTTGAAAGTCTGGCGTCTAAAAGGGATGTGCAGTCACGTTTACAAAAATCATAAATGTTTTAGTAAATAAACAAGGATAAAGTACGTGTTTTAATGCCCTTAGCACGTACGAAAAATCCTAAATCAATACATTAGCAAAGTAATCTAATGATACCCACTTTACCAACCTTAATTTTTAATACCTGTACCATGCCTATCGAGTAGGGTCACAAAGAAAAATACATTTAAAATATCTCTGCGATTACATTTCTGATATTTAGACATCGAATTTAAATTAGGATACAACAAGTAGGGACAAATTAATGACAAGATTTAAGTGCCTAATCCTCAATTTAAACACCCATCCAACAAGTAGGGACAAATTAATGACAAGATTTAAGTGCCTAAGTCAACAAAGTTGAAGAAAAAGGAATTAAGGAAGCAGCTCTTTATTTTTTTTAATTTTGATTACTTTTGCATAAATATTGTTTGCACATTTTGAGAAAGTGAACAGCACCCTAATTGCGTAACACCGATCAATCACAATTTGAATCATTTTGTTTGGTTGGAGCCTTGGAGCTGGACAGACAAGGCCGCTAGCACCATCCCGTTTTCGCAATGGAATAACGATGGCATTAATACTTCATAATACGACTCCTGACAGTTGTCACAAGTTGCCGAATCACTGAGCTCTCGCATCACGACACCACACCCCTTCGGCACCGCGCAGCTACCTCACTCAGGAACTCACTCAGCGGTTGGCCTATAGATACCTTGCATAATAATACAAATACCATTTTGATTTACATTATGGGTATAATTTACATAATATGGTGCGTTCTCTCGCTCTGCAGCTTGTGGTCCTAGGTTCGAATCCCGAGTCGGGAAAAAAAGGAATTTCTTAGTAGCAGCAGAGTTTGGAAGCTGGCCGTGCCTCGGAAAGCACGTGGTCGTGCGTCTGATTTCTCTCCTGTTGTGTCGGATTGCCGTCCCATCGGACTATGAGAGTGAGGCAAGAGTGAGTGCACCTGTGTCTGCGCACAGACTGTATAATTACTCCCGTGGCTGGTTTCCGTTAAGATTGGCCGCCATGGACAAAAGGTCTGAAGGACTATTACTACTATTATGGTGTGTTTGTATGGTGTGAGCAGTGACAGCCTAGCGCTGTGACCGTCAGACTGCCAAGTCATAGGTCTCGAGTTCGAACTCGAGGCGCGCACCTCCCGACTTTTTGGATTCATGTGCGCAGGTATTGTATAATTATCACTTGCTTCAAAAACGGTGAAGGAAAACATCGTGAGGAAACCGGCATGACTGAGAGTATTTCTCGACGGCATGTGAAGTCAAGGCAGAGGCCCATGGGCGGCTTTAAAACTGTGACACCAGATTAGTCACTAACCGAAATAGGAAGAAGATGGTGTGTTCCGTCTTTCAGTTAGGTTTTTCCCACCCAGAACCAGCCGGGCTTTGTCTTCAATACTAGTGAAGAGAATCTTTAATTTATCTTGGCTCCATAACACTTTTATAGTCACTTACATTAACATAAACATGTATGAAAATAATTAACACCATGTTAATTGAAAGTGAAATGCTGGAGAAAGTGTCATAAAGCACTTAGTACCTAGTAACTACTCAATTAAGGCTGTACCCTACCTCAGATTTTATCTCGCTCGTACCATACTACTGGCGACCTGAGTGAGAGCGAGACGGTGAGCGGAGACGAAGTGTAGGTAAACTAGGTAATTGCTTTTTACGGTGAAAATAATAGAAATTAAAAAAAAAAAACATAAGACCTGCTTTATAGATAGTTCAGTTATTATGCAAAGTTTCATGATCTAATTAGAAGTATTTTTTTAAAACCAGCGGTTTATAGTTTTATGTATACTTTGGGTTTTTTTCTATCGAGAAAATTTTACGTAATCGTGTTTTCGCCAAACATAGGACCTAGCATCAATCCTCAACTTTAACATATATTTATTTCAAAATTAATGCTGCAGTATTTTCGGCATAACGGAGGCTCATGGCTCATGCTAAGCAATTTAAGGTAGGGTACGCCCTTAAAAGTTAGTGAAATGAAAGGTATTCGTCAAGTTCAAAAGCCTGTACCATGACACATAAATTGCCATCGGCTATCCACAAAGACTTGTAGCAACAGCTAGGACCTGTTGCGCATATCAACTAACCTGAGGTTAACGAATGTGACTAATCTTGGTTTTGCAACTGCCCATGAACTTAGTGAAGGTGTACTGGTGACGGTCAGTAACACCGACAACGCCAGGGGAGCAAGTCCCGTAATTTTTATGAACGTTCGCATTCGCATCTCAATACGTTCGCATTCGCATCTCAATAGCAATCTGTCAAAAATACACTACATTTTTGACAAGTTTGACAGATTGCGGCTTGAATGTGAACGTTTTGTAAGTACGAGAATTTTATTAGTTTTGAACCATTCGGAATCTAAGATCATTTAGAATCGTTACTTATAGAAGTAATTGATACTTAGGTAGGTACTATTTATTTACTTCTTTGATAAATCTACAGGCGCGGTCGGAGCCCAAGATTTTGGGGGGGCGTGCCGAGGAATATTTTTAGGGAAATGGTTACCTAATTGACAAGTACTCTAAAAACTTTTTTGTATATGCCCATCGGTGTCACTATGGCTCAAGTACCTACAGTTTTTAGTTAGTAAAGCATGTAAAACAATCAGTCTCTCGACATCTTGAATGATTTTGGGGGGGGGTCTTGAAGCCCAGGACCCCCCCCTCGGACCGCGCCTGAAATCTACACACTAATATAAACAAGATGAAGAGCTGTTTGCTTGTTTTTTTGTTTCAACGCGCTAATCTCCGGAATTGAAAAAATCTTTTTGCATTTGATTTTACATAGCCCAATTTTTGAGGAGGGCTATAGGCTATTTAACATCACGCAACGACCCTTAGGGGCTGAGTAAAAAGAAAAAACGAAGTAAAAGCGCGGGCGGGCGATGCGATGCGATGCGGTAGGTCGGGGGCCGAGGGAGTTATATAAAAATATGGCTGTTATTTTAGTATATTGTGTATCTTATAAGATACACAATGACTTCGTTGCCGTCACGGGCAGAAGCCAGTGCCTAAAATAAATATAAAGCGTGTTTTTACCTGATTGCCCAAAAAGCAGGGTAACTTTTTTTAATCTAAGTGCATTTTGTAATTCTAAGATGGTAGCCATCTTATTTCCTGTACAAAAATGCTGATATCAGTTACCTAACAATAATCTACGGTTCATTAAACTCCGCAAATTGATAACAATGAGTACAAAGTCCGTACATTGAAATGAACTCACTGCAAGCATTATTTCAATAATATGAATGACTGGAAGCTTTCACTCGTAAGCTCGCAAAATGATTCTACTTTCACATTCCCCGTACAATAACATTGAGCGTCTGTATCTTTGAGAACAAATAATGAAATAATCCGTCTTGTCATGCTTATCATCATTAAAAGCCTTTTAGTTGCATTGTAAAATTCATCAAATAGAAAATATCGTTAAGATTTAATATTAGTTTTAACATTGTATAATAATGTACCTATGAAAAGTTAAAACAGTCTATTTACTTTAATGCTTGAGTAATTTTTACTAAGTAACTATTTTTGTATCTGTTCATGTTAAATACATAGATCCTATATTTACTCAGTCGAGTACCTAAATAATATTCAAAGTATATCCGCATGCTTGTATACTTGTGAGAAAAATACATAGAGAATAGTAAGTTGAAGGAAGGAGGTAAATATTTTACGTATAAACAAATATGTATATTCTTATGTATGTACATAAGTGGGACTAATTTTACTTATTTACCAAACCATGTGTAATTATTATTCAGTGTGAAATATAAGAAACAAATGACAAATTAGGGTCATTGATCAGTGAAGATTACGCATCGGAAATTATTGACATAAAACTCCATGAAAAAAAACGAATCCTATTATTAGGCACAGCCCTGATGGTGGCAGAAGCCGTCATGAAAATACAAACTGATATCAACTGACGTGTGGTTTAAAGATTCTTGATCATCATCAGCCTAAGGGTTGTCATCCGTTCGGTTTTCCCCGGATTTGTCCTAGTTTAGAGGGCATCGGGGGAGCGCCCGGGTACGGTTTCATTTGTAGTCCGGCCACAATCACAATGTGTTTCATTTTGACAGTTCAACAACATTCATTGCGTTATTTACGTTTTATTACTGAACAGATTTTTTTTCGAATATGTGAAGGAATGGATTAGCATCCTTCAAAATGATTCAGATAGTGATTGATCGTGTGTTACGCAATTAGGGTCCTGGTTTTAGGCTACTGATACATCTACCGAAAATACGCGGCCGAAATTAACGCGTTACAATATTTATTTTTTATTTATTGATAATAAATAAGTATGTTTTGTCGTTGATGTGACGTAGCGTCTATTCGGCGTAGGAAATTGCGTCGTTACACAAATCAATTTACGTATTTGATTGCTATTCATTCTGTAAATTCATATTTGTTACGATCGCGAATCATATTTACAACCTTTTTTTTTTGAGATTGGGAAATCATCCAATGACTTCTCCCGCTCTGGGCAGAGCGGAAGGGCGTGTCCGACTTTTACCCTGAATTGCAAAAAACGTAAGAAAATTTGAATTTCGCGGGCTACCCTGAAGCTTTTGCCGTAAATACTTTGAGACACGTTTACCAAAAAAGTATCTGTAATAATGAGGTAGTCACTAGCCATTAGTGAAGCTAAATATATAATTTGGATTACGTACGTATGTGCTAACGAGAAAATAATACCAAAACATGATTATGATTTATGTTATGCATATATTGTTTATGCACAAGCGAAGGTGGAAATTACTGTTGCTAAGCAGAGCAGGGCCTAAAACGGCCACATTATCAATTCCTCTAGAAGCATTTCCTGAATTTCCAGCTGTCATCAGCAATTCCTCTAAAAGCAATTCATAATGACCTCGGACCTCCATAGAAATCTGTCAAACAGATGAATTATTTCGTAATATAAACCGCACGCAGATTGTCAGTTTGTGACATTTTACGATGATTCATATTTTCCTATTATGATTCTGCCAAAGTGGCTGTTTTAAGCCCCTTGTTGTATTGATTATACGAGCTGAGTTGCGTATAGAAACAGCGTAGCAGGCGTAGCAGGTGCGTCGAAGCAGCGTACTTACAGAGTTGAAGCTATGTAGACACTGCGTAGACGTGGCGCGAGCTCTACTAAATGAATAGCTACAGTAGAGGAAACACGACTTTTAGCACGAAAACGGTTGGTATCAGATTTGAGCTATCATGAAGTAAATCCGTGCAATATGTGGGGTACTTTTACACCGGTAGCACACCTCCGCCGCGAAATCATAGCAGCGAAACCGCAATAGTTCAATTTTACTGACTCACGTCATGTTCCGCTATCCGAATCCGTTTCACGTTTCGCGAGGTGTGCTACCGGCGTTAGAAGTTGTGATTACTCTCAAAACGTACGTGGCGAATTATGATTAATTCATACAGACAGTCTCAAGCAAAGACGCTTTATAGTCATTGGTCTCCAGTCTCAAGCAAGAATTACATAAGAATTCATTTTTACATAATTTTAAATAACAAAACGATGTATGCGATGACGTGGTCTTTTGACAAAGTCGCCTATCCAGTTTGTTGAGGGAGACACACTGGATATGCGACTTTTTTTAAAGTTCAAGGTAATAAAATATTTAGACATGTTTTTATTTTAATGTTTCTTTGGAGATTTCGATTAAGTTGCTTTAAAACTCGTCGTAGCGAGTCGCCTGCGCAAAAAATCAATTTTATTGTCACTTTGTCTAGGGCTCTAGGCCCTTTGTTTCGATTGCCTATCGGTAAATAAGTAATAGAGGACTCGTACTTACAAAAAACCGACCAACGATGAATGAATCGTCAATTTTCATAAATTTTCATTATCATTTATTTCCATTACACGATAAATTAAATTACACCTTACACAAGTCGTACTCGCCTTGAAACCGTTAAGGCTCTTACATACTGGCGCGATTCGCCGCGCGACGCGCCGCGGCATTGTTCGCCGTGAAGTTTTCTCAGAAATTGTTTTGTTCAAATTCGCGTTGCGAGACGAATCGCCCCAGTATGTAAGAGCCTTTACCCTCTGTCTTAGTGTGACATTCTTTAGGAAATCTTATGCCAACAAACAATGGATATTGACATTTACTCATCCGTCTAGGTTGAGAAGAATAGAAAGAAGACGTACCTTTCCGATGATTGTATATCGATCGTCATGTGAAATCGTTAACGGTACTTATCTACATTAGTATATACTACTAGCTGCGCCCCGCAGGTTCACCCACGTAAAGGCTCTTACATACTGGGGCGATTAGTCGCGCGACGCGACGCCCGCGCCGCTGCATTGTTCGCCGTGTAGTTTTCTCAGAAATTGTTTTGTTAAAATACGTGTCGCGCGACGAGTCGCCCCAGTATGTAAGAGCCTTTAGTCTCGATCCCGTGGGAATATCCTATGTCCTAATCCAGGTCATGGTCTATCCCCTTGCCAAATTTCATCCAGATCCGTTCAGCCGTTTTAACTTGAAAGCGTAACAAACAAACAAACCAACGAATAACTAATTTTCGCATTTATAATTACTATTTAGTTAGGATGTACACACGGCTACACATCAAGCTATACATTTCCAGTTAATGCTGATCTCGCAATGTATAGAATTTCCTTACAATGCGAGGTCAGCTTATGCTGGAAATGTATAGCTTGATGTGTAGCCGTGTGTACCTATGTAAAAAACAAACAAACACACCAACAAACAACACACTGTCGCATTTATAATATTATTACTTAGTTAGACCTTATTAAGTACTTAATACATCAGATTATAAAAACAAAAAATAACATTGAATTTGATTCGGTTTCGCTTTCTTCAAGCCAACCTACCATTATGTGTTTATCAAAGGTCGTTGACATTCACTTTCATTTGTGACTGAGGTTCCCATTGAATGCGTACGCGTCTGTAACGTGCGATCATCTTTGAAAGGTAAAACGGGACTCTATTACTAAGGCTCCGCTGTCTGTCTGTCTGTCTGTCCGTCTGTCACCAGGCTGTATCTCATGAACAGTGATAGCTAGACCGTTGAAATTTTCACAGATGATGTATATCTAAACTAAAAAACTAAAAACAAAAATAAAATAAATATTTAAGGGGACTCCCATACAACAAACGTGATTTTTTTGCTCGTTTTTGCTCGATATTGAAAACGACAACAGGTAGACGCTTGAAATATTCATAGAATATTTAGTTACATATTCACTTTAAAAATAAATAATTAAATTAAAATAAAACAAATATTTAAGGAGGGTCCCATACAACAAACGTGATTTTTTTGCCGTTTTTATAGATAATGGTAAGGAACCCTTCGTGCGCGAGTCCGACTCGCACTTGGCTGGTTTTTTCAACCCCAACGATACCTAGCAGAGTTTTTTCATGCTGAGTCAATCTTGATACTACTGTTATAATCTAATTTTGTTTACTTTCATTTAGATATACTTACACTAGCGAACCGCTACTGCTTCGCACGCTTTTTACGACTTGACAAAACATCGAGATTTCTTAGTTATATGTAACTTTAATATTCACGTATTATACACATAAACCATCCGGAATAAATTCTCTAAACGATGGTGAAAACCTCATCAAAATCTGTTGCGTGGTTAAGAACAACGCGGAGATACAGACAAACTTGAAAAACGACTTTAATTTATAATATGTACTAGCTTTTGCCCGCGACTTCGTTCGCGTGGAATAGTGACTTCCGGCAGATTTTTTGTTTTACCCACATAGTTCCCGATCTCGCGGTATCTCTTCAAAAACGAAATGTGGAAGATATTCTAGGGAACTCTTCAAAAATCAACATAATGAGCTCTGCGTTTGAATTGAAGATATGTATACTCACTTAGGGCATTAAAGCCGTTATTGCCGATCGAAAAAGGCGAAAATGTTATTTTTCCCTTACTGACTTAAATTGAAAACTAACTGAAAACAAAAGAATTTAAAAAAAATACGAATTACGAACTTGATAACAATTTAAAAGAAATTATATTACAACCTATGCTTAAAACTAAATAATTTAAAAGGAACGATCTAATTAATTTAAAAATTAAAACGAATTTAGACATACAATTTTAGTATCTACTAATAATCGAGATCAAACTAAACTTACATTATACAACAACCAGACAACCCAACAAATAAACCTTTTAATCGACAAAAACAACGGAACCTATTTTGAAAACAACCACCAGACAACCCAACAAATAAACCTTTTATTTACCAATTTTAAATTTACGAAACGATCAATCCACAATTCCACGACAGAACCGAAGCGCTCGGCCGATACCCAACCAAATGCGTGTAACGAAACCATAGCGCGATCTATTTCGATCCCAACGCCATCTATCGAGCATAGTGACAACTCGGATTATTTATCTATACTCCGTTCGGGCATTTTCTTTGTACTAAAAGTTTTATTATATTGATATTATTTTTTTCATACCTTTTTACTATTTATTTACTTTTTTCAGTGAATTAAAACAATAACATGAACCGAACTCGTGTAACGATCGACACCATTGCGCGATCACCAACTCGACATATAGTACTAATAGAATTATCTATACTCCGTTAGAGCATTTTCTATGTACTAAAAGTTGTATTATATTATATTTTTCATACCTTTTTACTATTTATTTACATTTTTCGGATGAATTTTCAGTACTGAGTTGATGCCGACTCTTGACCAATAGATGACGCTGTATGTCCGGAATAAATTTTATTTTTTATTTTATTTTTTGTAATAAAAACTATCCTATGTCCTTTCTCAAGTTCCAAACTATGTCTGTACCAAATTTCACACAAATCGGTTCAGTAGTTTAGGCGTGAAGCAAAGACAGACAGACAGACAGACAGAAAGACAGACAGACAGACAGAGTTACTTTCGCATTTATAATATTAGTTTGGATAGATAAACTCATGCCTTCTTGCCATGGGGGTAGGCAGAAACTGCAGAACGCCACCTGCTACGATCCTTATAGATAAGTTATAATATCTATCTACATAATCGATCCTAAATCCTTTTCTTTATACTTAATAATTAAACCATAATTATGTTTTACGTTTATTTTTTTTGTGTACACACGGCTACACATCAAGCTCCATCATCAAGCATTTCCAGTTTATGCTGATCTCGCATTGTAAAGGATTTCCGTACTATGCGAGGTCAGCTTATACTGGAAATGTATAGCTTGATGTGTAGCCGTGTGTACCTAATACTTAGGTATATTGAATGTAAATAAAAGCGAGTTGGACTCGCTCACAAAGGGTTCCGTACCACCGCGTTTTTTACTTTAAAAAAAAAAACTTGTTTGTAATGTCTCATTTTTTTTTAATGCTAAACCCAAATAGGGGTCATTATACTTATCATTATGAACAACTTTTTCTATGGGAGAAACCTTCAAATCGCGAAAAAAAAATTTGCTGTTCCATACATTTGTGTTCACTTAAATCGACAAAATGTAGGGAACAGCTGATTTTTCTTTCGCGAAACTTTTTTTTTTCTAAATTGTAGGCCAAAATTACCTAAATGTTTATGTTGATCGCATTTTCACATTGCTTGGGTATCAAAATTATAACCACAGTTTATTATCGTAATTATGAAACATCCTGCTGCGGGCACGCAATGAATAAATAAATATATTTCTCACGAATTCTACAAAAATCGTGAGATGATGTCAAAACCTACCTAGCACTTTTATTTTATTTTGCTTTTTTTATAGTTTCATACTTATCTACTTGTTCCGAATAAAAAATAAACATTATTTTCGTTTATTTTTTCAAAAACAATGTTGAACGCAAAGAACGAAACAAGTATATTTGACATTCATTTCTCAGTTCGCTTGGTAGACTAAGTACTTATAGCAGAAGTTCAACCTTCACAGTTTTTTATGTTCATTTTAACACGTGTATTATTTTAGTGTAGGAAAACGTTAAATAACGTTTTCCTATACTAAAATAATACACACGTGATTTTGAATCTCAGCATATAAGTACCTATGACTTCAAAAAATCTATACTTAAGGTAGAAAAAAAACCGCAATAATTTATCTGCCTGCCCTTGTCCCAACTATATTGGGATCTAACCGGATGCAATATTGTTGGGTGGTACCTTTTAAACCTATTCAATCTGCCTTAATTGCCTTTTCCCCAGTATGTTGGGTTCGGCTTCCACTCTAACCGAATGCAGCCGAATACCAGTAGGTTACCTAATAAAGCCCCATCTACTGTTTACAACTTGTCACAAATCTCCGATAGTACTACACAAGGTCTACGCAATCATCTCATGAATGGAAGTGGGTGAACTAAACCGACAATAATAAAATTGTAACAAGGTGTACAATAGGAGAAGGAAAAAACATAGTTAGAGGTACTATTCCACATAGCAAAATAGGGGTCTTTTTTTTTCACTTGACTAATTTAAGATTCCTAGGTATAAAAGTCAAGTCACAGGTCTCGAGTTCTCGAGTTCCAAGCCACACACCTCTGACTTTTCGGATTCATGGGCATATTGTATAATTATCACTTCCTTCACCGCCTGAGCGATATTTCTCGATGGCATGTGAAGCCAAGTCAGAGGCCCATGGGTGACATAAAAACTCTGACACCAGCACCCTAATTGCGTAATGCACGATCGGTCAGAATTGGAATGGGTTTTCACATTTTCGTAAACGTTAAGACGAATATGTTTTATTTTGACAGTTCTATAAAATTCATTGCGTTATTTACGTTGTGGAGCAGATTTTTTTTTCGAACTTATGAAGCAATGGGTTAGATATCTGTTTCAAAACGATTCAGCACCCTAATTGCGTAACACACAATCAATCAAAATTTGAATCGGTTCGAAAAAAATGTCTTATCCATTGCTTCCTAAGTTCGTTAATACGAAAATATTAAAATTTCATCGTAAAATGTCACAAACTGACAATTCATAATATGACCTGCATGTAATAAATAATACACCTGTTTGACAGTTTTCTATGGAGATTCGTAAAATGGTTCAAAAATGATGAATTGCTTTTATGTCATTGCTAATGACAGCTGGGATTCAGGAAATGAACTGCTTTTAGAGGAATTATCCGTCAGAGTCCATGGCTTGACTGATGTCACATCACTGGGATAAAAACGCACGACAGTAAAATACGCTTTCAATTTAGGCGCGTTCGCGAGATATAACCTGCGGCAAGGTAAGCGTGCGGCATGCAGCGCGAGCGGTCAGACACGAAACGCATAAATTGTAAGCGTCCTAAAATTTCTATTGTGTCTCGGTCCTTGAGTGCTTTTAATTATAGTCTTCTCTTATTTTTGGCACTACTTTACTCAGCTTATCATTTAAAAAATAATATTCGCCAGTCAACAAGATGGTACCCACGGATGGTACCAGAAATAGGTAATCAACAAACCTACTTATACGTAGAGTCAATAATATTTTGAAACCGCAATAATTTAGTCCTTCAGTCTGATTTACATAGTTCAGCTATGGGTGAATCTTAAGTAAATATCATTGACAATTAATTTCTTGATTCACGTCTCATAATTACCTAATAGGTATGCTTTGATTTTGAATATTTGTCGGGTATTTTTAGCAAATGTAGGTACCTAAGGGAAATAACCGGAGGAAATCCATGTTGATGTGAACACATCACGTGTGACATGCCGGTTTCCTCACGATGTTTTCCTTCACCGTTTTAATTCATACAAAGTAAAGCGCCTGTTTGGTTTCGAACCTACGACCTACAACTCGTAAGTCGCCGCCGTTACTGCATTTTAGCATGAAAGCGTGACAAACAAACAAACCAATAAACAAACTCACGTTCGCATTTATAATATTATAAAGATATAGTTAGGATAAAATAATTTATTTTCTTCGTAAAATCGACCATAAAAACTGCAACGAAAATCAAAATTAATTAGATACCAATAGAATCTGAACTTCGGTATTTAGTAGTTTTTGATAAATAAAACATATCTCCTTATTACCTATTAGTAAAAAAAAGCTAGGATCGCTTCAAACTTCAGCTGCTACGGCGTAGCACGTGCTACGAATGTAGTTATGGATAAACTGAAAAATAAAAAAATTGTGTACCTACGTGTCAAACTCAATGGCGGCTCTGAAGTTCGCTACTAACTGCGCAGTACCCCACCCCTCACCCCCGCTGACACATGAATTTATAAAGACTCGCCTCATGTTCCGAGTCGCCATAAAGTTTGAAGCGGGCTGTACCTAACATAGCCAATGAAAAGATAGAAAGCGATACAAAATATGATGACATACATGATGATCATGTGTAGGTAACAATAATACGTGTGCAAGAGTTTATCTCAAACACAATGGCACAATCGTGATGGTGGGCACAGGAACACTGATAACATAAAATTATGGCACTGATACTCTTCACATGATTTGTATGAAGTATGAAGCAACCTTTGCTATTGTTTTATTTCCGACTGCAGATTACCAACATGGCGGTCAACAATAAATTCAAAAGTGGAATACCTATAGGATTTTTTAAAACTTCCGCGAAAGCGCTACAGCTACAGCGCTTGGAGATTAATTTTTTTAAATATTTTTTTCGAACTTACTTTATGTAACGTCAGGTATCAACTTAAATTGTCCATATATATTCAAATCACAACTTACTTTGATAGTTGCATGAAATGATTATAATTTATAACATAGAGAATTGACGTAATTTCCCTGAGTGTGCCTACCTAGCTATTTAGTTAATTCCATCCGTAAATAGTTATCAGCTAAATATGTTTACCAAGCCGCACTGGCCCCCCTGGTGTCGTAGATTACGGGCCACTGCTGGGCTACAGGGCTGCTCTCGGTAAGAGGTACCGAGAGCAGCCCTGTAGCCCAGCAGTAGGAACATTAGAGGCTAGTTATGCTTATACATGTTTCCTGTACGAATTTATATGTACCGTAAAGCGGCCACATTAGCAATTCCTCTAAAAGCAGTTCATTTCCTGAATCCCAGCTGCCATTAGCAATTCCTCTAATTTGACATAAAAGCAATTCATAATTTGTGGACCATTTTACGAATCTCCATAGAAAACTGTCAAACAGATAAATTACTTCCTCGCAGATCATATTATGAATTGTCAGTTAGTGACATTTTACGATGATTCATAATATTTTCATATTAAGATTCTGCTAAAGTCACCGTTTTAAGCCCCCTGGTTTATTTAAACTCAGTAAGTATTTGATTTCTTCTGATAATAATTACGATAAAATATTACAATAGCAGATAATGATCATTAGGTAACAACACGGAGCATGTTACGTGTTAATTATCTTAATTTAATAGATACTGTTTTTTTTTATCAGCGATGGCAATACTTGTAATATAACATTACCTGTTTAAATAATGGTGATGAAGTAATGAGAATTAATTATCAGATTTTATAAGAAAATATCGTAATAAAGTGTGACACATTAATGATTGCGATTGCAATGGTAATAAAAATAATATATGAATTGACTGCATGCTTAGTGGTTATACAAGCGCGACTGCCGAGCATGGGGTTCTTTGTTCGAGTACTTCGAAGTGTAATTTACGTTTTTTGGAATTTCTTAGTAAGTAGTCCAAAGCCTGACCGGTTAATGGAAATGGACTCGCCCCAAATTAGGTACACGGGAAAGATTTATATCCTCCTATTTACCCTTGCCTAAGGCTTCGTAGAATATACGTGATCTTATGTTACAAAAATATCAATCTGCCTAGCCTTTTCCTAACTATGTTGAGGTCGGCTTCCAGTCTAACTGGATGCAGCTGAATACCAGTATTTTACATGGAGCGACTGCCTATCTGACCTCCACAACCCAGTAACTGGGTAAATACGATACGAGTACCACTTGGTAGTCTTAAATTACTAAGATTTAATAATATCTGATGCTCACTAAATGCCGTTCCTCACAGCCATATTTTTTTTTTTGCCATGCAAGGTCGCATGTTATTGTTTTGATTGCATATTTGCACTCAAGCAGACTGGATTATTAATTTAACATACATGAACTATTACAATTATTATTGATTACAGTCTACTAATTTGAATTAAATGTCAGGAGTTCATTAATTTGTGAAATGCAAACACATTAATACACAAATAATTTATAGAATCTACTGCGTTTCTAAACAGGCGCTTTGATTTCCGTTTTTACACTTTTCTACGTAACTATAACTACATATTATAAAAACAGACAAACATAAATCGTGTGACTTATGTCTAGACACATATCAGAGCAACGAACGTTTTTACATAATATCTGTTGCATCACAATCTATGATACAATTCACGTAATTCATGTGACGGATTTGATAGTCTATTAGTGCACCGGCATTTAAACATTATGGATTATGATAACGATTATGTAATAGAAAATAAATCCATGCAGCGCATGTCTTGTATTTCCATGCCTGATGGGGGCGATGACCCTTTCAGTTTTTCAGTTAATTACGTACTCCGTACTCCGTACTTAGTGGTAAAGGCGTTTCTATATCTCTACGACTCGGATTCGATAGCCGACCACTATCGGTGTGATGTAGAATAGAAATCCATAGATTCGTAAAGAGCTTGTCCACTACTGTAGTACTGTTGCTACTTGCCGGAGTAGTGGAGAAGCGCGGGTGTCGAATCGGAGTTGCGGAGAAGCGCAGGTGTCGAATCGGAGTTGGCGAAAAACATCCCTTTCTAACTTGATTTTTTAAAATTATATCCCTCAATTGGTAATTACGTTGATACCTACAACTCTTGAAAACGTTTAACTACATTAAAAAAAAAAAATACTTTTACTTCAGACAACTTAATCCATATTAGTACAATTGGTTTTTCGAATACTTCCAGCACTTATAAGAGAGTATAACAAATGAGATCCATTTACGTTGTGGACGAATATAACACTATGTACTGAGTACTGAGTAAATAATTAAATAAGAAAACAATGAGATCGTGGCTTAGCCACCATTGATTCTAAAACAACACAGCTAAGCTAGTACAATAATTATTACACAATTGACAGTATGACACCACCTTGACATCACATTCCCCGGCTGATTCACTGAGTTACTCCACTGACGGGCAGCTCAGTGAACCGCCCGAAGATCGTGCTGTCAGGTAGTGCTACAAACACCATCATTAAGGTGTTAGGGCTTTTCCATAACCTGTGTACGACAGAGGCCACTTTCTTTCTGATTACGGCATAGAAATCGCATGTTTTTGCTTGAAAAAACATACCAGACGCACTACAGTTCTTAGGTAACTTCAGCAATGCTCTGAACGCGTTGTTATACTGAATACGTACCTAAGCTACCATTTTGTTTCCACAAAAGTGCAATATTTATTTTTCCTTTGATTGAAAAAATAACTTACTCATTATGTTTTTTCTTTTGTTTCAGTTTGTCTAACCAAATAAGGCTTGCTTCGAAAAATGGGCTTTGCAATCATATAAGGAGGATAATAATACCTAATTTTAAATATAGGTGAATAAATAAAATTAAAAATGTCTAATGTCGAGATGGTCGTCGACAACAATATGAACAAAACGGACATCGGCAATCACAAGTTTGAGGTAAGAGATCACATAATTATAATCGTGGACAGTGCTGCAAGGATCCTTTGACGCTTGAATGACATTGCCAGAGGGGGTCCTGTGTGCAAACATTTGTGAAATTGTAGATATTGAATAAAACAAGATGGCGGCATTCGTTCCAATTTTGATTGGAAAAAAAATCAGCTGTTCCATACATTTTGCCGATTTAAGTGAACACAAATGTATGGAACAGCTGATTTTTTTGTCGCGATTTCAAACTTGGTCCCATAGCAAAAGTTGTTCAAAATGATAAGTAAAATGACCCCTTTTCGGGTTTGGCGTAAACAAAAAAATATGTTGTTGTAAGTAGGTATAGATTACGTTTTGGTAGACAAGGAGGAAACAGCAAAACCACTTCAATCTAATTAATTGTCAGTCGTATTCTTTACTGATCACGAAATACCCTGTGGCGGAGTTCTTAGTAAAAATGGTAAAAAACAAGTATTCTGACGTCTACGATTTTATTGTTAAATTCTTAACAAAACCAAACTAAGTACTACTACTCTTTAATTATTGTTGTGCGAAATAAAACTATGCCATGAGTGATTATTTTAATTACCCGACTATGGCGAAGTTAAAAGGGGAATTATTTTGACTGTCTCATTTCGAGTAAGGGCGCGTTCACAATATGTCGTGACGATTAATTTATCGTTTCATTTTGGTTGAAAAAGTCGTGGACGACAGGTCCTATAATGTGAACACTGTCATTTAAGCCACGACGCTTTAAATGACACGATAATCTGTCGTCGCGACATAGTGGGAACGGGGCCTAACTCGAATCAAATAACTCGACTCGCACATGTTTTGTCCTTTGTCAATAGACTCGCTCCATATTATTGGATTTAGATATAACATAACTGGCAAAATGTGAGCAACACACATGTACATGATACTACTTACATTTATATTTATGTACCTATTTTCACACAACATATTTTATCGTGCCCCTGCTCTCTCTAGCCGTGTAGACATGGCTGCAAAAATAATGATAGAAATGCTGTAAAGCTATAATAAAATTAAAAATTAGCTTCTCATACTCCACCACATTATAGCACATTGTCTCGGTAACTAATGTGGGACCTCGCTTTGCCATTATGTTTATGACTGCACTGGCATACTTCATTAGTTTTATCGTACTTTCATCAGAGTTATACTCGTCTTGCATACAATATCTATAAATAGAAATCGCTTTACGTGTCTGTTCGTGTGAACGCTTAGATCTTCTAAACAATGGATATTGATGCGGTTAACTGCAGTTTTCGACATCTTCTACAGCATTTATTACGGAATCTTTATGTTTCTAATACTTTATATTAAACTTAAAATAGGTAATAAAGAAATCTAAATGTTTTGTCAGATCGTAAAATCCAATCGAATCAAAAGGTTCGGTAGTTAATCTATACAAATAAATAAAATTGCAGTGTCTGTTTGTAATGTCAAAATAACAACTTTTGACTAAATGCTTATGAAAGTATATAAATACCTACCTACGGTACATAAAACAAAAAACAATTTTTAATATATTTTACGTCTGTTTGTTCCGGCTAATCTCTGAAACGGCTGGACCGATTTTGACGGGACTTTCATTAACAGATAGCTGATGTTATTAGAAATAGGTAACTAAAGCTACTTTTATTTTAGAATCAGAACGAGTGTCCCACGCGAAAAAAAAAATAGAAAACACATAGGGTACTTTATAACCCGATAGTACCTACGTTCCCGTGAGATATTTTCCGACAAAAACGCGGGCGAAGCCACGGGCAACAACTAGTTACATATAATTTCGTGTGATGCCTGAAGTCACGGACTAATTAAGTACGTAGGTAGTCCCTTTGAACAACTACATAGAATAAAGGATTCATTATAACCCATATTTATACATGAGCATGCCTTTTATGGCAAAGGAAATATTATGTACCTATTATGTAAAAGGGCGTTTTTATTTCTGTCTAAGAGTAGATATACAAAGTGCAACCACGTGCAACTCTGTGCAACACTGTCCCTTCTCAACAAAAGATGTAATAAATTAAATGACACATGTCATGTCATACAAACAGGTTATTTATGAATAGGTGCTTACGGTCAGCGAAAAAAGTTGAATAACACTGCTAGTTTTACATAATAGGTAATACATCTAATTTGACACAAATAAATGTTACCTCGTATTACAAAAAATTAGCTTTTAATTTTACTTGTGTTCCGACTTAAATTAAATATCTAATAAAAAATTGCCCGTTTCGTCCCACTGCAGGACAATGGCCTCCCTTTTTCCCTTTTTCTACTCAACTCGATCCTGAGCCAATATGGACCAATCGGATCCTTAGGCGTCATGTTCGTCCCGCCGTCTACGCCTGGGTCTTCCGCGATGCCGTTGGACGTTTTCAGGAACCGGTGGTCTTAGTCTTAGTCCACAGTGTATCCGAAATGCTGCAAATGTCCCAAGGTCAAAGCGGCCAGGCAGTCCAACTTAAGCTTGACTACTTTTTGGGTGACGTCAGCGATTTGCGTCTGTGTTCCGTATCCGGTTGGTAAGTCGAACTACAACTACAAGGATACCGAGCGCCATCACTCGCGGAAAAAACTCTAAACAAAAAAAAATCTAACCCAACAATTATATTTAAAAAAACTGAAATGTTAATCAACTTTTGTCGCTGACTGTACCTCAATATATGTAGGTACTTGTTTACCTTTTTTTTATAGCATAAAGGCTAAGTATTGCCCGCGGATTTTTCTGAGGTCGGTTATCCCACAGAACGTGTATCGAATAGGAACGTGTGTCGAAATCCGTTCAGCCTATCGGCTGAAACCGCGAGGCGCCCTTTTGATGCCAGGTATGGCATCCATATAAGTCGTATAAGCCGTATAAGTCTTGATGTGTGTGAACGAACTTTTTTTTACTTATTGCATAGGTATGACAGTTTATACGGTAGGTACTTATATTGTTTTTTAATTTCTCTGTCTGTTTGTTCCGGCTGTACTCTCCGAAACGGCTGGACGGATTTTGACGAGACTTTCACTGGCAGCTGATGTTATAAGGAATAACTTAGGTTACTTCTATGTTAGAAAAATAATTAGGGTCTACGCGGGCGATGCCGCGGCAGCAGCTATTCTTACTTAAAATTAGCATCGAAATCATTGCAAAGTCCACTAAAATAATCCGCAGATAACCTGACGATCTTATCTTAGGTATATATCTATGGTATACAGTCCTGAATATTTTGTATATCCGATAAACCTTCCGTGAGTCGGTTACTATCGGTCGCGTAGGCACGTCGTTCAAACGCATTTTTATTTTCAGTTGAAGAACGGGGACGCTGATTTGGAAAAAGGGAGGGGTAAAAACGTGAACGCGACTTCTAACATACCTTGGAATAAGGTGGTTATGGGGACGTTTGCGGTTGGCGTGCTGGTCGGCGCGTGCGCAGTCACATGGGTGTTCCAAGACTGGAAGGCCAGCCTCCTGGTGCTCGCTATCCTGTGTGTTGTGTACCTCATAGCCTTCTACTGGAGATGGATCTATGTCGCCATCAGAACTGCGCCCAGAGATTTCTCGTAAGTATTTATTGTTTTTTATTTTTTTTGTCTACTGTATTTAAATGTTTGTATGGATTGTGATTTATGGCAGTTGGTACTTGGCATTGAAACACAGGTTAAGGCTAAAGTTAGTCAGAGATTATTTAAAACATTTTGATGAACATGGAGAAAAGATGCGACAGTACCTACCTCCAAACTGTAAGACAAGATGACGAATCCTTCCCGCTACGTCGATTCCTGTTAGGTATCGACTACAATTTTATGTATTTCATTGTTTTTATTACGCCTCTAACGTACTCGGAACGAGATATCTACCTATTAGTTATTTATGCGACTGTTATATAATAAGTTTTAATACCTAATTATTTACAGTTGCATACAAGATTTTATCTACACCCATGATATGAATCTTCTATAAAAGTTTCATTGCAATACCAATATCGAACAAAAATCGCGCGGTACGACGTGAATTCGAATTTTTCGAATTCGAATGTGTTTTGTTTTTAAATTAAGTACGGTGCTTTGTTAGTGAAACGCGCGTGAATGACAATGTTCTTTTTTTGAAATGAGTTGCATTATGAAATTCAGTACAACATTATAACACCCGTTTGGATGATATTATGCTTAATATGACACTGGTTGTTTTAATGTTGGCAATAAGCTAACTGTTTCAGAAACTTTTATAGAGGATTTATAGCATGGGTGTCGATAAACAACATTATGGTCTTCATCAATTGTTCAATTTTCCTTTACAGTGCTCTATATTGCTATATCAAAATCCTGAGGCTTACAAAGAACTTCACCAAGAAAAATTGGTCCATACCTGACATCTTCCATCAGCTGGTCATCAAACACCCTAACAAGGCCTGCTTCCTATTCGAAGATGAAACGTGGACGTTCCAACAGGTAAATAACAAAATAAAATCAATGTTATTCCCTTCAGAAGTTTCCTGGAGATATATATTCCACATAGCGAAAAAACGTGACGAGCTTAACATCCTGCTCTGAAAACTGAACTGGCTTGTAGGAAGAACATCACACGTCTCACTGGAATACAAAGTATTCATCTACAAAGCAGTATTAAAGCCTGTCTGGACATACGGAATCGAGCTGTGGGGCTCTGCGAGGAACTCAAATGTGGAAATTCTCCAGCGGTTTCAAAATAAAGCTCTCAGAATTATATCAGATGCAGCATCTACAAATCAGTACTGTAAAAGAGGAAATAGAACACTCACTACACTCATATAAGCACCGAATAACATCACATACCATCACCTTAGCCATAGCCCTAAGTGAACCAACATCTATGAAAAGGCTCAAACGCCACCATATATGGGACTTTTTACTGAATGAATTTTGAGAGGCAGATTCTTCGCTGGAAGAATGGACCTCAGCAGTCAATATCCGCACAACAAATCTGCTAAAGGTTTACAAACGATTGCAAGATGAAAAAAAAAAAAATGTTTCCTGGAAAGATAAGATTGTCCTATTCCTTACTTTACTATTGCAGGTAAATGATGTATTTCGTAATAGTATCCTATGAATTGCATTGTACGAAGCCCGAAAGTCTGACAACTGAACTTTCATTGCTGACCGTACAATGCTATTCACCATCTGCCTACCCTTTTCCCAACTATGTAGAATATACGTGATCTTATGTTACAAAAATATCAATCTGCCTAGCCTTTTCCTAACTATGTTGAGGTCGGCTTCCAGTCTAACCGGATGCAGCTGAATACCCGTATTTTACATGGAGCGACTGCCTATGTGACCTCCACAACCCAGTTACTGGGCAAAACGATACGTCTTGGTAAGACTGGTTGTCAGAGTTTCGGGCTTTTGACGACGCGTAACAACTGTCAAAGATCTAAAAATGACAGCCGAGACCAACGGCTTAATGTGCTTTCCGAGGCACGGAGGGGTCTTGGTATGTAAAGATGGTCACCCATCCACGGACCAACCGAGGCAAGCGTAGCTTAGCCTTATCAATCGACCCGTGCGGCTGTTATAAACTGAAAAGAGAAAAACAAATATTATTATCTATTGAACTTTGTTTTTTGTAAGGTATTGCAGGCCAATAGCCTCACCTGTGTAACTTTTGTTTGTCCCCGCCTGCGATATCTATAAAAAAAAGTTCAATAGATAATAATGCTTGTTTTTCACTTTTCATTTATGTGTTTTTGCAGTCGGGTTATTTTTTTTTAATAATTAGTTTTTTTTATCAAGATTTTTAGCTTATTTGTGTATTTAGAATTGTTTGTTAGATACCAATATTGTTATAACTTATATTTTTAAACTTGCCCTCCCTTTTTTGTATTAATTTGCAGATGCAATATAAAAATATTTTATAGCATAAGTCACTCACTCCCACAATTCAGACGAATCTAACGACAATTCATAATTATATTAAAATCCATTAAGCGGTTTAGGCTATACAGAGCGTGCCAAAGAAATAGACATACATACACACAAACATACATCCTCTCGAAAAACATTACCCTCCTTCTGGGACAATCGGGTAAAAACACATATGTTATAATAGACTTTCGTTGCTGACTCGTAAAGATGTCAACCATTATGAAACTACATAACATTCTGCAGGAAGTTTACCAGTGCGTGTTATGTTTGTAGTAACACGCGTTTAGTGTGTTGATGTGACAAATGCTTACGTGAACAACGATGTAATGTTTTTTTTTTTTTTTAATTCTTATTTAATTAGGTACTTTTATAACCGCAATGCGAATGACAGTCCCATCATACCCTAAATAAATAATAACAAAATACACCCTGCTATGGATTAATGTAATGTTGATAATGTTGACTACAAATACTTTGTGATCTTTGTTCGATGTAACAGCTCAATAATAGATAGGCACCTAATCTTATAAGAATAAGGTACCTATAAATTATCTGAAAATTTTATCCCATCATAAGTATGCAGTTGTAGTCCTATAATTCCCACTGCATGTGTGATATAAACATAGCCAATGTATTATGTAGAGTTGCCAAAAGGGAGCTTTGCCAGACGGGAGTCACCCAACTTTCCGAAAGTTAAAGAGTATCTTTAACATACATATCTATACAACAATTTGATCAAATAATATCGCAGTTCTTTAGTAATATGATAAACACTTAGCAATAAAGTATCTGCTCGATTTTATTATGTAGGTACTCAAAAAGTGTTTTTTTTTGTAGGCAGGTTATCATCAGCCTGTGTTTGGTCACAAGCTTATTTTTATTTTATTTTGCATATTAATATCTTCTTGTTATGCAAATATTATAGTCGATTCTCGATCAAAAAAGGACAATTTTTGATTCAACAGCTAGGTAGTAGGTATAACGAACTTTCAGGAATGTAGAATGTCAGCTTCACTCAATCGAATAAGAAATAAATAAAAACGTATAGTTAATGTGATCCAAAAACACTGCTGCGTGCGTGGCGTGATTGAGATCACTCTGCTATACCATATATTTTTTCATAAATTTCCGTCATTTGACTTTTTAATAACGTCCGCCGGAAATCAATACCTATTGCTGCCTTTACCTTACCTACCCTACCTACCTACCTATATACCTACCCTACCTACCTACCTACCCTACCCTACCTACCTACCTATATACCTACCCTACCTACCTACCTACCCTACCCTACCAACCTACCCTACCCTACCTACCTACCCTACCTACCTACCTACCTACCCTACCCTACCTACCTACCCTACCATACCTACCTACCCTACCCTACCTACCTACCCTACCCTACCTACCTTTACCCTACCTACCCTACCCTACCTACGCTACCCTACCTACGCTACCCTACCTACCCTACCCTACCCTACCTACCTACCTACCCTACCCTACCCTTACCTACCTACTCTACATACCTACCCTACTTATCTACCCACCTACCTATCTACCGAGCTATTATCAAAAGACCCATTCTATACAGAATGTATGAGAAAACGATTTTTCTTCATATTTTTTTCGTGAATTTTTGCAATTTTTTTATAGTTATTCTGTTATTCTGTGCGGAGACAAATCCAACAAATCAAAGATCATCAAAATCGGTCCAGCCGTTCTCGAGTTATAAGTGTTGTAACAAACACGACTTTCTTTTATATATATAGATTAGCGTCGGTAATATTTCTAAGCGCTAGTATCTTACCAGTCAGTAGAGAGTCAGAAACGCCAGATTTAATGAAAGGTGTACCAACTTCATAAGTTCCTTTTATAAGTATGTGAATGTATATTTCACAATTATTTATTATTTAGATTTATATAATAATTATTATAAATTATAATAATTTTATTTAATATTTTAAAAACCTGTTTGTAAAAACCTGAGCTTGCTAAATCCAATTTGAACAATACCCATAGGTATATTATATAGGTATTGTTCAAATTGGATTTAGCAACATAACATAATCACAGTATTATTCCAAATAACGACCATTTTTCTACCATATACGTTAGAAATCAAGCTGTCTGTTTTTTTAATAATATTTTTATTATTATAATTTTATTTATTATTTATATATATATTTTTTTTCATGTTTTATTACATTTTTTTTGTGACTGATGACAGATTATGCAATAGAACCAAATTGCTTAGTCTAGAGAAACTATGCCATTTCATCTGCAGCTCAAAGACTTGGGGATAATCCATGACCTATTTACTTACAGTCTCAAAAACAATAATTCCACCACCTATCTTTTTCAGGTGGAAGAATACAGCTTACGAACGTCAGCAGTCCTTAAATCTAAAGGCATCAAGCGTGGAGACACGGTTGCTGTGATGATCGGCAACTGTCCTGAGATGCCCTCCATTTGGCTGGGAGCCACTAGGATTGGCGCCGTGTGCCCGCTCATCAACACCAACCAGACTGGCAACACGTTGCTCCATTCTATCAACATCGCCAAGTGTGATGTCGTCATCTACAGCGACGAGTTCCAAACTGGTTGGTCTATCTTCATCTTTATTTGTTAGCCTACAGTCTAATAATATATATAGGCTTCCTTTTTTACATACATCGTCTAAAATATCTTCATAGATTAGATAAGGGTGGGGACCCCCCCCCGGTTTCCTATCTGATTACTCTGAGGAGTAATACCGAAATAAACTCAGAGGGTACAGTCACTTTTAAAGCCTAGATATTGTCTTCGTCAGATCATGTATTGTGAGGACAATGCAGATTCTGCAGATTTTCTCTAATTGGACGCCACAAAGCTGGATTCTCAGTCTTTATCATTACCAGCCATTCCGCGAATCTCGTTGCTGCACCTCGCCCGAGGGCGTCATACACTACTCAGATTGATTCGCAGTTTCCACCCTAAACATGTATGACACAACATCTATAATTCTATGATAACGTCTATCGTACATTTTTATTAATTTTGGTGTAGGTAAAACTGGTAAAACTGGTTACTTACTTTAATTTTTGTTGCTATTCTATTTAGTGAGGTCATATTCAAATTATTATTAAATAAATACCACTATTAAGTACGTAATGATGCAGATGGAACAAAGCTGACTCTAAATTAGGACATAATTTTGATTAACATTAAAAAGCTGTCTGCAATTTTATTGTTAAACCAACATGAATTAAATTTAAAAAAATCTCGAAACGTCCTAAACAAAACCTTTCTCCATTTCAGCATTCCAGGACATTTCAAAAGAACTGAATCCGTCCATCAAGCTGTTCAAGTTTGTCCGTCGCCCCCTCAACACTTCTCCCAATGCCGTGAAGCCATTGACAGCTGAAGATGACTTCACTTCAATGGTGGAGAGCACCAACCCAGCTCCCTGGTCACAGTCCGACGGTGAAGGTTTCAATGGAAAGCTGCTGTACATCTACACCTCTGGAACTACTGGATTGCCGAAAGCAGCTGTTATTTCGTCGTCAAGGTAAGTCTTGTGGTTGCCTTTGTAACCTTAAGTTCCTTGAGAACCGTTAATTGGTTATGTAAATCGGATCGTGCGTGTTATCAACCAAATAGTGTAGACATTGACGAGGTCAACTTTATTTTACAACATGTAGCAGTTTATGTAGTACCTTCGGACGAAGTTAGCTAATAAACCATGAATATTAATGTTGTAACACGCAGTTAGATTGACCCTCAAATCAATAAATATCCATGACTAGGTCAAAATCTGTCCTCATAAGTTTATTATATTTTTTTATCTTTTCCAGAATGGTGTTCATGGCATCAGGCGTCCACTACCTCGGCAGTTTGCGCAAAAACGACATTATCTACTGTCCCATGCCTCTGTACCATTCCGCTGGCGGTTGCATCACGATGGGACAGTCCTTCATCTTCGGATGCACCGTTGTTCTCAGGACTAAGTTCTCAGCATCCAAATACTTCCCCGACTGCATCAAGTACAATGCCACGGTAAGCGAAAGCTCGGTGAAAGTAGGTATGCCGTATAACACTGCAGTAATGTGCCACAGTGTAGGCGCAGGCTGAGATGTAGAGAAATCAAAACTTTATGCGCAAGCGCTGCATGGTCAAATGAATTGTTGAGTTTGTTATTGATAAGTGAAAGTGTGTAATTTGATGATGTTTGATTTTAGCTTTACGGGGTATACCTACCTATTATTTATGTGTTTATAACAGCCTTGACTGACCGGTATTTCGATCGAATTAAAGAAATATTGCCTCAGTTACGTACGCTTGCCACGGTCGATGGCTGCGATGACATTCGTACCTATTAGTAAAATAAACCCCTACGCAACTTCTGTATCCCCAAATTGTCTTCTCCACGAAATAATTGGCCAATCAAGACCTCTAACAACTCACTCTCTCTCTCACTAACAACTTGAAGCACGGGACGGGATCCTATTATTAAGAGTCCGCTGTCCGTTCGTCCGTCTGTAACCAGGCTGTATCTCATGAACCGTGATAGTTAAACAATTGAAATTTTCACAGATGATGTATTTCTGTTGCCGCTATAACAACAAATACTAAAAAACAGAATAAAATAAATATTTAAGTGGGCTCCCATACAAAAAAAGTGATTTTTTTGACGTTTTTATAGATAGTGGTACGGAACCCTTCGTACGCGAGTCCGACTCGCAATTGGCCGGTTTATTGTTGTGTGCACTTTCGTCCCATTAGATTTGGAAACAGCCAATCAAGATAATCTAAAACGTTTAAAACTTGTAGCTCGTTTGATTTGCAGCTTTAGCATCTCGAGCTTTCGCCTCTCAATGATGAATCCGCTGTGATTTTCTTGATTGGCATCCTAAAAACTCGGTTGATACACTAGCACTACCCTTGCGAGCGTGTCAGCGAGTTGAACTAAATTGACCGTGAGATTTGACAGATAAAGTATGAGATGACGTAAGAAGTGGCATTCAGTAAGGTAATTCCCCCGTCACTTCGACGCTCACTTCGCACTCGAACCCGATTCAAAATTCGAAGTCTGAGTGAATAGCGATGTGAGATGCTAGTTGTTGTTTTAATTTTACAGAATCGACGTAGGCAGGTACAGTTCTCATTTCTTAGAACTGATCAATTTATTATATTCTCCAGGCTGCCCACTACATTGGTGAAATGTGTCGCTATGTGCTAACGACACCGCCGTCTGCTGCAGATACGCAACACAAAGTGAGAACAGTCTACGGCAACGGAATGAGGCCAGCGGTAAGATTGTTTTTTATGGTGAATTCTCTGATGTAGCTAAACCGATCAGTAGTCTCCTACAGCTGGGCGAAGATCTCTTGCCATCATAATATCATAACAGAAGGAAGTGTTCCAGTTCTGGTAGTCAAGGTCAGATCATAAATTCAGATTTCTTAATTGTGTGTTTGGTTTCAGATTTGGCCCGATTTCGTCAAACGTTTCAACATAAAGAAGGTGGTCGAATTCTACGGTGCTACAGAAGGAAATGCAAATATAGGTAAGTAACAAACGACGGTAGAACGAAATAATTTACCTACTTAGTTTGTTTTAAAATGTTTCTGAATAATAAGAAAAGAAAGAAAGAAATAAAGTAATAAGAGGAGCTCGTGGCTAAGTAATAACAGCCGCTCGGGTCGATCCATCAGGTTAAGCTACGCTTGCCGGGGTTGGTCCGTGGATGGGTGACCATTTTCACATATCGAGACTCCTCCGTGCCTCGGAAAGCACGTTAAGCCGTTGGCCCCGGCTGTCATTTGTGGATCTTTGACAGTCGTTACGAGTCGTCGGAAGCACGAAAGTCTGACAACCAGTCTAACCAAGGGGTATCGTATTACCCAGTTACTGGGTTGTGGAGGTCAGATAGGCAGTCGCTCCATGTAAAATACTGGTATTCAGCTGCATCCGGTTAGACTGGAAGCCGACCCCAACATAGTTGGGAAAAGGCTAGGCAGATTGATTGAAAGAAAGAAATAAAGAAAAGAAAGAAAATACATTTATTCAGCACAGTTAAGAGGCACACAATACACATCAGATAAAATAAAATTAAAAAAAAATACAATAAAAAAAAACAAATAAAGAGTGTAAAAGTACGATGTAGGACATTACCAAGGGAGTGTGCCTCACGGCTGCGCCAAAAAGGCCCAGTTCGGCAAAATGCCAGACAACTAGTGCCTGACGCTGGTTTTCAACCGGACCCGAAATAATTATGTGTCTTGGTTTCAGTCAACATCAACAACAAACAGGGCGCTATCGGTTTCGTGTCCAGAATAATACCAGCAGTGTATCCTATCGCCATCCTCAAAGTAGACCCTGAAACTGGAGAGCCCATTAGAAATAATAAGGGATTATGTCAGGTAAGTCGTGTTTAATAACAATAATAATCTAAAGCTAATAATATCTAAATTCGTGATCGAAACTCCAAAGACGGGTGGGTATCGTGGTCCAAACAGAATAAAACAATAATCAATATTATTTGGGGTCAACGACCGCAGCTTTTTTTTGTGTTTATTCTTAGATATTGATACCAATCACGTCCGTGATTGGAGGGTCGCTAGCTAATTTATTTTGACCCTGAATTCTTTATTACCTGTAGGTAGAGTTGAGAGAAAAGTTCAACAAAATAATGTATTTCCACTTACAGTTGGCGCAACCCAACGAGCCGGGAGTGTTCATAGGTAAAATTAAACCGGACAACCCATCAAGAGCGTTCCTGGGTTATGTGGACAAGTCTGCATCTGACAAGAAGATTGTAAGAGATGTGTTCACTTTCGGAGACTCGGCGTTTATTTCAGGTCAGTATTCGGCTTTAACCTATTTGTTGGATTGGCAGCTGTAGCAACAACAAAAAACCGGCCAAGTGCGAGTTGGAATCGCGCACGAAGGGTTCCGTACCATTATCTCTATAAAAACGGCAAAAAAATCACGTTTGTTGTTAAAGCGACAGCAGAAATACATCATCTGTGAAAATTTCAACTGTCTAACTATCACGGTTCATGAGAAACAGCCTGGTGACAGACGGACAGACAGACAGCGGAGTCTTAGTAATAGGGTCCTGTTTTACCCGTTGGGTACGGAACCCTAAACAGTAGCAACAGCTTACTTTATTCTCATTCTGATCACCAAGTTTGTCGTTCATAGTCGTGGTTGCGTTAAAACAGACACTTTAGACACGAAGAGCCGTAACGTAAAAGTAGTGTCTATTGAAAATCTCCAAAAAAATCTTGTCTCCAAAAAATCCATTGTTTGGTCTTAAATTACCAAAAGGAATTTTTTGATACAGAGCTTTGAGCTAATCTTGTTTACTAGATTTATCCATAATGTCATTACTGGTAAATGATAAGTTGAATAATGGTCTCTTCTACGAAGTAAAAACGTCCAATAGGGCATCGGTCCATTTGAAGCATTATCAACTGATTATAGTCAACTTCAACTCTTAATAGTGGTTTAAACGGGTTTTTTGGAAGAATCTCCAGAAGCAGAACATCCCAAGACCCAATAAAGATATCAATATTGTTGCAGGTGACATCTTGACGGCAGACGAGCTCGGCTACCTGTACTTCATGGACAGAACAGGTGACACGTTCAGATGGCGCGGAGAGAACGTCTCCACTACTGAGGTGGAGTCTTCCATCTCCAGGGTCGCTGACCAAAGGGATGCTGTCGTTTATGGTGTTGAGGTGAGTAAGGTTTTTCTCTAGGCGTTATTGTCCCACTACTGGGCTGTACTCCACTCTGGGCTTGTCTCTCTTTGGTACTCTTTTCTCGCGCCACTTCGAACCAGCCCTCAAAATTGATATTAGGTCGGATTTATACTGCAAATTAGTTTTGTGGGGTGTGGAGTGCGTTACATCTTGAGTTGAGGTTGAAATGCAATCTGAAATGGACTTTTCAACGTGCAATGAGACAGACATTTACTCAATTTGCCAGCAAGTCATTGGTGCTAGAGGAACCACTTTTAGCCCTAAGCCTGCTTTACGTACTTGAAAACGTGCTAGCATCACAATTTTGTAATGTTTTTACATTACTGCAGTTGTTTATTGAGTCACCGGTTCAAGCTTTTCTAATAACTACAAGTTATAATAGTTTGCCGGTTACATTTGTAGACGGTTCCTGTTGTCCAATTTCCTTAATCTGATTATTTTATCCAACAGATACCGAACACTGACGGTCGAGCGGGCATGTGCGGCATCGTAGATCCACAAGGAACCCTGGACTTGGACAAGCTGGCGAAAGACATTGCCAAAGACCTGCCCAAGTATGCCCGGCCCGTATTCATCAGGATCATGACTAGCGTCGACATGACTGGTAAGTTTTACGTCTTGTATTGAATAGATTAACGCCATTATTATGAATATAAAAGTAGCTTATTATTTTAGTGTGGATAGTACGATTTTACCTGGTATGTAATGTCCATTGCCAAGAGTACCGAATGCTTAATTACCACCTTAATTTAGCAAAACATGACTGTAGTAACTATTGGATTTATTGAGTTAATTTTAAGATTTGGCCTAACATGACGCTGCTAGGTAGGTACTTATATTTTTTATTATTGCTATGCCTTTCGACCTAGTGCTCTCCTGGCAATGGTACTCATCATCGTTCAATATAGGCCTCCCTTAAGCGTCGGTACATCGTATCCTCGCGGCTTACTGCTGTTATTCATGGTTCATTTGGACGCTAACACGCAACTCCCAAAGTTGGCTGACTACTACCATTTGAGACTACATTCTTGTTGTTTGCAACAAGAGACCGTACCATAATAGATAGGTATGGCTACACTGACCCTGGGCCCAAGCATAGTGCGTCCGTCTCATCTTATAGAGACAAGTCATTCATATTTCCAATTTTTCACAGGAACATTCAAAATGAGGAAAGTGGATTTGCAAAAGGAAGGCTACGACCCGTCGTTAGTGAAAGATAACCTATTTTACTCAGATCCAAAAACCGGCAAGTATGTGCCTTTGGGAAATGAAGAGTACGAGAAAATTGCATCGGGACAAATTAGACTGTGATTTTAATTTTATAAACTTTTACATGAGGATTAATGTGCCTTTATTGTGTAACAAATATTTTGTGATACTGTTAAGTGCAAGAACTTGGGACAAGTAATTATTACGTAGGTAGGTTTAATTTTAAATTTGATTTCTTATAGATATTTTCTTCGCGTTGAAGATGACTTTGATATTTTTAGTTATTTTTGTATTTTGTACCGAATTTTATTGTATCAATATGTTATTGATAGGAAGATTGTATTCTTGAATGCTGGTTTAGCATGGGTTATTATTTATATACCAACCAGCAGTTGTTACGTTATCTAGGTAGGCATTCAGCTCATATATATCATTAGTATTGGCAAGTTAGTATACATAATTGAATCAGTAGTTATGTTTTTTTGTCTACTACTTAACAGTTTTTTAGGGTTCCGTACCCAAAGGATAAAAGGGGACCCTATTACTAAGACTCTGCTGTCGGTCTGTCTGTCATCAGGTTGTATCTCATGAACCGTGATAGTTAGACAGTTGGAAATTTTTACAGATGGTGTATATCTGTTGTCGCTATAACAACAAATACTTAAAAACAGAATAAATAAATATGTTAGGGGGCTCCCATACAACAAACGTGATTTTTTTGCCGATAATGGTACGGAACCCTTCGTACGCGAGTCCGACTCGCACTTGCCCGTTTTTTTTTAATACCCGTCTTTAACTAACAATCATTATCATTATGTTATATAATGTAGATACCTATAATTTTTTAATGTCCATTGTTTACACAACGCTAAACAAGCTAAATATGAGTCCAGCTCAACTAAATGACAAAATAGTGTTTCAATCCTAGTAAATTATTTAATTATAAGTTAATTTATTAAGTTACCTACTGTACCTATTTGTAAGGTATTAGAAACTACTTTTTATATTTCCCGTGAAACTAGTAGATCTTAGTAATGTAGGTAAGTAATTATTTTATTATAAGTAAATTATGTACCTACATACCGTATTTTTGTACTTAGTCTAAGTATGTCAATGTTTATAATATTATGGACAAACGGTGTAAGTAATAAAATGTTTTAAATCAAGCTTCTTTTTTATTTATTATCTACTTGATCATTAGGGTCAACCAAAACGTGCTAAAACCATGTTAGAAACTGCCCGTAAGCACCCGTATTTATTTCGAAAGCTAAATGTGTAGCTCAGACCAACAAAAAACGTTTTTAAAGTCCTTTTGTTGTTGGTCTGAGATGTGTAGGTATTATCTACCACTACTAATAATGATTGCTTTCAATTCAATAAGATAAACAAACTCTGGTTAATATAATACTTAATAAAAACATCTAAGGAAATTTTTCTCAACTCTCAACATCTCGCCAAAATCGTGTCACTGACTCTGGCAGGGCCACCATCAGGGATTTTAATTTTCAAAAAATTAGTCGCTAATTAGTCGAAAGTCGCCAAATATCAGAATTTGTCGGTCACTGGTTCAAAAGATATAAGCGTTTATAGCTGGCCGATCTGGAGAGAGTCTCCCCAGCAGGGCCACATTTATATCTCAAAAACTAGGACACCTAGCGAAGATCTGTTTTCTCCCATAATTTGTCGACAATTTGTCGCAATCTGTCGCCAAATATCAGAATTTGTCGGTCACTGGTTCAAAAGATAAGGGTTTATACCTATAAACCCTTATCTTTTGAACCAGTGACAGTGGGAGTCTCTCTCCAGATCGGCCAGGTGGCCGATCAGGGCCAACATCAGGGATTTTAATTTTCAAAAAATTAGTCGCTAATTAGTCGAAAGTCGCCAAATATCAGAATTTGTCGGTCACTGGTTCAAAAGATATAAGCGTTTATAGCTGGCCGATCTGGGGAGAGACTCCCCAGCAGGGCTACATTTATATCTCAAAAACCAGGGGACTTAGCGAAGATCTGTTTTCTTCCATAGTTAGTCGCTAATTTGTCGCAATTTGTCACCAAGTTACAGATTCAGTCGGGTCTTAGTTTAGGAGATATAATGAGTTCAATTAGTAAGGTATAGTCCAAGAGCTAGATCGAAGAGTTCACGAAAAATTGCTAAGAAAAAATATTTTTATTACACCCAACTCCGCCACGAAGACATTACTTCTCCCTTTACTCAGGCCAAGGCTCATCAAAATCTGTCCCGGGGTTATTCAGTTTTAATAATGTTAGGTTTAGGTTAGGTTATTACCTATGTCTAATATACTTCTAGTTTTATCGGTCTAAAGTCCTCAGAAGTGTCCGAGAGACATAAATTCTCAATTAAATACATGTTTTCATGTTTTAAATTACTAGGTTAGAGTGGCTTAAACTTCTTTGAAAACATTAAACCTTGCTCTTGGTCTATTTGGTGTTAAGATGTACAGTCGCATGCAACTGTTTTACCAGTTTACAATGTTAACCACACAACAAAAAAGTTAAAAATAATTATGGGAAATGGCGGCTGGTTTTATATTTTTTCCGCTAGCGAAGCACGCGCGGGTGTAAATAAAGGCACTGGTAATACCGCTAAACAGCCTATATAAAAATATAATAATGTTTAATAATACATAATACGCAAATGGGGTTAGGCAATGATAATAAATTAATAATATCATTGGGGTTAGGGTAGTGAACAATATAGACTGAAACTGCCACAGACGATAAAAACCCTTATTTATTAGTACAGGTAAGAGTTTTATTCCGCGCGAACGCGGTGGCACACGGGTAGGCCAGCGCGGTTCGTCGGGGCGGGTCAAGTGGCCTGCGCGCGTGCCATACGCGGTCTTACCGGAAAAAAGCGCAAGTCTGCTCGGTGGTAATTTGAGAATGCTCATTTATTAGTTGGATAGTTCATACTAATTCAATGACTGATGGAAAAAAAAATCCATGGGTGTGCATGAGATTTTTTTTACATTAACTAAACGATAACTATGCGAACCACGTCACCGACGCGCCGCGCCGGTGACGTGTAGCAAGGGAAACCCTCGTTCTATCTCACTCTTTTCCCGTTTTTGTATTTGCGGAATACCAATAATAGAGATAACAACACTCGAGTCCGTAACTATTTATAATAAGTTCCACGTACTTTAATTAAACTGGCTGACTTTAATAGAACTTACGTGACGGGCAACTCGTTCTAAGTAGCTCGTATGTACACGAGCATCTAACTCTTTCTTACTTACCGTGAATGAAACGGAGCGCAGTGATCTACTGCCAGCTACTAAGGGGTAAATGCACATTGTGTTATATAATTAAATAATTACATATACTTTTTATTGTAGATTTGTTTATAGGTAATGAATACAGCTTTCCTTTGGTGGTTGAAATTATAGAATAAGTATATATTAAACAAACATTCTTCTATAAGACGTCATAGATACTGTCTAGAAACTACATAAAGTATTTTGTACTTGCTTGTACCACTGTATGGGGTAATTGAATTCGAACCAGTGTCTGACAAATTCTGATATTTGGCGACAAATTACGACAAATTGGCGACTAATTATGGGAGAAGACAGATCTTCGCTAGGTGCCCTAATTTTTGAGATATAAATGTGGCCCTGCTGGGGAGACTCTCTCCAGATCGGCCACCTATAAACCCTTATATCTTTTGAAGCAGTGACCGACAAATTCTGATATTTGGCGACAAATTATGGGAGAAAACAGATCTTCGCTAGGTGCCCTAGTTTTTGAAATATAAATGCGGCCCTGCTGGGGAGACTCTCTCCAGATCGGCCACCTATAACCCCTTATATCTTTTGAACCAGTGACCGACAAATTCAGATGGCGACAAATTTCGACAAATTAACGACTATTTTTTGTGTAATCAAAATTAAAATCCCTGATGGTGGCCCTGCCAGAGTCAGTGACACGCCAAAATCACAAAACAATTGTTTTGTGATTTTGGCGGTCTCTCCAGTCCTGTCCTGTGGTCCTGTGCTCCTGTGTGCTCCTGTCCTTTGCTGTATCTCTCGCCGGAACGCCCTTACCTATCTGCTTCGACTTTCGGTACCTACCTACCTTGGGTCGCATATCCAAAGAGATGGCGAAGTAGACTGAGCCGTAACACTATGGTAACATATTTGATCAACTCAGGATGGATGAAATGGTGAGAGGTCACAGGAATAACTTGCGGCCCACAGATGCCCCTCAAGTTAAAGGTTAGGTATAGGTGAAAATCTACAAGTCCGTGATGAGGTAAAGCCTGTCGTACTGTATGGATTGGAATGCTAAGCCGTGAAGAAGACGGATGAAAAAAGAAATGAGTATAAAAGGGGAAGTTAGAAAGTGGCGCCACGCCAGTGACAGAAAAGTTGAAAAGAAATCGTTTAGAGTGATGAGACGAGAGCTGTGTGATGAAGTCGGAAGAAATTAAGAAACGCATGTGACTATAAGAGATGATGATGAATATAAATGTTAGTAAGTAGGTAGATGGAGAGGGAGAGGAAGGCCAAATAAAAGATAGATGGTTGTGTGAGGAATAGAAAGAAAGAGAAGGGAGTGAATGATAGCGTTACGGTTGACAGGTGTTAATGAAAGAAGAAAACGTGTTGCGCTGACCCCAAGTAGGACAAGGGCAGTAAGATGATGATGACAAACAATTTTCACGTCCAACTGTAACAAAACGCAACTGTCAAATGATTTGAAGGTGACACTGACATTATAAATTGACAGACGTCAAATTATGACGAAAAGGCTTGTTCACTGTACATTGCGTGCTACCGAGCGACGTTTTTCAAGATACGATAGTGTGCCCGTGTGCCCTCCGTAATGTTTATTTGAGCCGATCATTGACCGACGACGAAATTATATGGTTTTTGTAAATTCTAAATAAATTTCTGAAGGAATAATTAACAGCAGCTGAGTACAGGAACTCGTTTACAACCGTAAAGTGCGATAACTTTCACGAGTATGAGCACGATTACAGCTATTGTCAAGTGGATATAAACTGCTTAGTTAACAATAAAGTGCTTTGCTTGCCCTTTGAGAGGTAGTCGTTCTCGCGAATAGTGCGAGTGAATGAATTAAAGCTAGTAAACGGGCGCACAGCGCGCCACAGCCACAGTGGTTTACCGTTCAGCAGTTAGACGCGTTTCGTTGCGAAAGGCGGTCGTGATGGTGCTCGTGTTGGCCGCTATTGCGGCTGCCTGTGCCGCTGTTTGGCTCTCCCAAGGATTCCTTTGTATGTTTGTGGCTATTATAATTCTTTGTGGTGTTTACGTCGTTGCATTCCATACACACTGGTGTTACATCGCACTTAGGACTGCTCCAAGAGATCTCAGGTGAGGGTTCTAAACTGGCACGTCATCGTATGGCATTTGTTATTCGATTGCGTTAATCATTACACAAATAATACGAAATCAATCAGGAAGTTTTAAATTCCATACAATTACTCTGTAGTTTGTGTAAATTTTTCAAAAAACAACTTAGTTAAAAAGTTTTTATGTCAACATGTTCATTCTATAATTGAGTACTAACAATAATTTATTTAAACATTCTAGAGCCTTATTATCATATGTAAAGATCCTGTGGATAACAAGGAAGTTCAGCAGCAAGAACTTGACATTACCAGATGTTTTCCACGATGTTGTGAACAGGCATCCTGATAAGCCATGTTTCTTGTTCCAAGATGAAGTCTGGTCCTTCAGAGAGGTTTGTAAAACTTTTTACCATCATTTTCAGTAGAAAAATTTGTAAAACTAGCACTTTAAAAGTAAAGTGTAAGAAACATTGATAGGCAACATGCCTTACTATTTTTTTTATTCATCATTACAAATTCACAAGTTGTACATACTCAGGAAATAATTTCAACACAGTAGAAAGTATATCATCAATGTTATTTATGCCTATTGTACCTGAAAAACTTAGAAAATGATGGCAAAATTGAGAAGAAAGTCAAGCAACGCCATTTGAAATTGCTCATGCATTATAAAAGAGAAAGTCATCTCTCTCAGTCTTATAGTAATAACTTTAATATTTGAATCTACGTACTAAGCCGGTCATGGTTTCAATATTCAATAGTTTCTATTGTCTTTTTCTTGTAATTCATTACAATCATTACTTACACAATAATAAAATAAGAAAAAAAGTAAGTTTTATTTAACATAAGTAAATGATGAAGTAGAATCTGGCTCTGTATTAATTCCCACAATATTATTATATGATATTTATTGTATTAATTATGTTAACCTTTTTATGGCCAAATGAACTGCAGTCATAATAAATACAGCTTACGTCATTTGCAAATCATTTTAAAATTCAAATATTAAATAAAAACCTAATGTTACTGTCAAGTGACAGTTTGTCCTTTAGGAAACTGTAATTCATTCTGTTGAATTTGTTTGGAACAGTCATTAACCATTGTTTAAATTCATGTTAATTGTTTTGGAAAGATTAATGTCCTCTTAATGTGACACTTTAGTCACCTATGTTACCTAGTCTTTTACTTTTTATTTAAATGTAAGTCATAGATCAAAATTCAAATATTAGTTACCTTTAGCATATATGAAACCAAATTAATTACAGTGCAGTTTAATCCTATTTGATGTTTTTATTGTAAAAGTATACTAGCAGGTACAATTTAAGAAAGTGTGCCTTATATTATTTAAAGATATCTACAGCCTAAGATCACCTTATCAGAGATTGCACACCTGAGATAGCACTGATATGATGTTAGCTGAGAATTCATAAGTCCTTGAGAAGCAACTGTTTCTCCGACTGATATATTATGACTGGTATATACTTTCAAATGCATATATTTAGTAAAAAGCTGTTATTATGACATTACAATCAGACACTTCAATTTTATTTATTTGTACATATAGATTAACTTTTTCCCATATTTATTATTTGACGTTAAGCTTGTCTTAACTATTAAATAAGATATTGTAAGGAAAATAAATGTTCTATACAGAGTTGTATATGCGCTAAGAAATGTTTATAGAAACTATATTTCTGAGCAACAGAGGGTGAAGTTTTATGGAACTATTGCATACCTACAAACTTTCTACCTTTCTTATTTGTTGTTGTTAGTTTGAGGTAAACAAGTAAATTACTTGTTTACCTCAAACTCAATACAAGATAAGAAAGACTTCTATATAAATATTGCCAGTATTTTTTAAATTTATTGTCGTATTTTCATCTCCACATTGTATATTAACTACTACCTTCCGCCAGCTGCTTCACACGCGTGACATCTTTATAAATGATAGCCTATATTACTCAGTGATAATATGTATAGCAATATACTGGTGAAAGAATTTTTTAAATCGGTCCATTAGCTTTTGAATTTATTTATTACCAACAAAAATACAAATGTTTTTTCTATATAATATTAATATTATTAATGTTCCTACTTACCTAGATGTAGATATACCTTATACCTACTTCCTATTTGTTTCTGTAGCGTACTTTATGTAATGATTAGTATAAAGGTGTAAACTTCTAAATGACAATACATATAAAGTGTTTTATTAGTCATGTTGCTAAAAATATTTTTTATAATTAAGTACTAAGTTTTTGTTTTAGGTGGAAGATTACAGCTTGCGGGTGACAGCTGTGTTAAAGGCACAGGGTATAAAAAAGGGGAATATTGTTGGGTTGTTAGTAAACAACTGCCCCCAACAACCGGCATTATGGATGGGCATAGCCCGCCTTGGCGGAATCACACCTCTTATAAACACGAACCAGCGAGGCAACGCTCTCATACATTCCATTAATGTCGCGAAATGTGACGCGTTGATATTCTCCGATGAGTACCAAGCCGGTAAGACGCTTAAACAGGTTTTTTGTACTATGTACTAAATGGTAATGACAACACCATTCGCGGGGTGATAATCGTGCTAAGTCTCTCTCTGGTTTCGATCAAATAAAGTTGAATTATGCGTCTACATTGTCAATTGCTATATACAAATTACTGACTGGCTCAATGTTACTTACAATACAAAGGTCGCACGTTGCAAATTGTTGGTTGAAAATGTATAAAATCGTCAAAAGTTTAGGCACTATAAGGCTGCCATCAGACGGACTGCATTCTTGCAGTTTGAATGCAGTTTAGTACGACTACAATGCAGCAACTGAATGCAGTTGTGGTGCAGTCGAAACAGTTGAAATGCAGTCCGTCTGATGGCAGCCTAAAATCTTAGCCTTAGCCTCTCCGACTGTATATAGTTATCTGTGATCTTAGGTCTCATGATAGTGCTTAAAACTGGCATACAAAATAAAATAACTGGTTTCCCAAGTTTTACCGCGTACCTACCGTTTTTAAATGACCGTCGAAATAAAAAGAAGATAAGTGTAGGTAGGTACCGAATCCGTCATCCGCCATAATTTCTGAGATGTCCACAAACTACGCATTATTTCGTTTTAAGATTTCGACTTTTATTATGCCGGGGCTACATTGTCGCGTTAAGGCTCTTACATACTGGGGCGATTCGTCCCGCGACGCGACGCCGCCGCCGCTGCATTGTTCGCCGTGTAGTTTTTTCAGAAATTGTTTTGTTAAAATTCGCGTCGCGCGACGAATCGCCCCAGTATGTAAGAGCCTTTATCACGAACTTTACTTCGTGCGCTCTCAGTTGCTCAGCGAGACGTCGAGCGGTGTGCGAGAGAGAGCGCGCGAAGTAAAGTTCGCGATAACACGACAATGTAGCCCCGTCCCGGCATTAGAGCAACGCGATTCAGAACTGTTTCCTATACTTACATGTAAGTAAGTATGTACCTAATATTTTATCTAGTTGTTGACAAATAAACGTACCTTGAACCCGACTGTCGCTAACTAGCTGACCGAGAAAATAAGATGTCTTTTAATATAAAAACTGTGTCTTATCATTTTATTTGTTATCACAATTTGTTTTCAAGAATTTACGTCTCCAAAAACACTTTACAATGTTCAATGTTCATTTCCGCGGTTTTCTCATACCTACCTACCTACTAATTTATTGTCCCGTCATTGTCGGCTACACACGTCTAGAATTCAAAATTGAAACTAAATTAGGAAGTCGGTTTAACGTCACCTAATTCGGAATATAGGTACCTACCTAGCGAGTAAACTAACCAGAATGATAATTTGGAGATTTCGTGCCCATATGCAATTTATTTAGGATCGGCGCAGCTTTTATGCTATTTTGTTTAATGGCAAGCATATTCGATGTCGACCATTCCATCAACCATCACATTCACAACCATACTGCCAATGTCAAAAGTGAGTTCGAAAATCTGCGCAGCTACTCTTTTTTAGGGTTTCGTAAAAAAAAGGGTAAAATCGGTCCCATTTTACCCTTTTTTTTACGGAACCTTTATTACTAAGACTCCGCTGGCCGTCTGTCTGTCTTTCCGTCTGTCACTAGGTTCTATCTCATGAACCGTGATAGTTGGACAGTTGAAATTTTCACAGATGATGTATTTATGTTGCCACTGTAACAACAAATACTAAAAAACAGAATAAAATAAATATTTAAGGGGGCTCCCATACAACAAACGTGATTTTTTGCGCTAAACCCTTCGTGCACGAGTCCGACTCGCACTTGCCCGGTTTTTCTCTCTATGAGACGTCATCTGAGTATTTAATTCCCAGTACTAGTAAACTCATTCAGGATATTGTTAGTAGCGCATATATGGCTGCGACTAGGAAGTAGGAACCACACATTGTCGAGCAGTTTACCTTAACAAGAGCAAAGTATGATTGATAACCAGAACATTCTGAATCATCGTTGACCTAGTTATCCATTAAGCAGCAATAGTCCTGAGCCTTGGACTTCGAACTTAGGTTGAACTGATGAGCAGGGGGCTTAAAACGGTCACTTTAGCAGAATAATAATATGAAAATATTATGGAGCATCGTAAAACGTGTAATTCATATTACGAAATAATTCATCTGTTTGACAGTTTTCTATAGAGATTCGTAAAATGGTTCACAAAATAAGAATTGTTTTTATGTCAAATAAGAGGAATTTCTAATGACAGCTGGGATTCAGAAAATGAACTGCTTTTAGAGGAATTGCTAATGTGGCCGGTTAAGGCTGATATCGTGATTCCGATCATATATAAACGTTTCACTATTTTGACGTGAACCCGTAACTAAATATTACTACGAAAATATTAATGCTAAATGTATGGGGTCAAACTTCACTGCTACACAAATACAAATCAAATCAAAAGTCATTTATTCAAACACTTTATCATTTATTCATACATTTCTGATAAAAAAGTACTAAGTATAGTAAGTACCAAAGGCCAGTAGGAACGTAAACATATTAATTAATATTAAAGCATACTTTAGCTTACAATTTTAAAATAACGTAAAAAAAACCATTAAATAATAGTTAAATACCATTAGGTAAGATTTTTATGATAATGTTACGATGCTATTCTAATACTTATTTGTACTTTTTTTGTTGCATAAATTATTTATGCAACAAAAATACTTTAATATTTTTCATAAATATTAAAAATACTTTAATATTTTTCATAAATATTAAAGTATTTTTGTTACAGTTTTCTTGTATCATCAATTCATCATGTAGTATCTAAAATAGCTTGATTATTTCTTCAAGGCCAATTTTTTTATCTTTTATGCTCTCATGGAAATATGACTAGATATTATTTATTCACAGATTTCTAATTCCATCTAAATGCCTAATTCCAGCTATACAGGATGTAGCTAAAGAGCTGAGCCCATCTTTGAAGCTGTTCAAATTCTCCCAGCGTCCTCTGAATCCGTCGAACCCGAAGGTAGAAAGCAGTGGTGATGATATCTCAGACTTCACTAATTTGGTGGAGACCACGCCTCCTGCACCCTGGACGCTGGCGGACGCTGAGGGCTTCCAAGGAAAACTTTTGTATATCTACACGTCTGGAACTACAGGACTGCCTAAAGCGGCTGTTATTTCAAATGCTCGGTAAGCCCACTCTAATTCTTTTCATTCGAGTATGTATATTGTACCTAATCTCGATGCTGCCTTGTCACATGCAGTTAAAATGTTCACACATTTCATTTACTCATTTTCCAGTGGCAGGATTATTTATTTTCTTCTTATTTTTGCCTCTTGGACAGTTCTTTATATACAAACGTACCATTTAAATGTCTTATAACGACAAAAATGTTTATATAGTAAGTTGGTATTGAGTTTCCCAAGGTTATTAAAAAAACGTTGTATATGACACAAGTATCACAGATTTTTCTCCATATTTTCAGATTCGTCTTCATGGCAACTGGTCTCCACTACATGGGTTTAGAAGGAAACGACGTCTTGTACTGTCCCTTACCCCTGTACCACACTGCGGGGGGAGTGATAAGCGTCGGCCAATCACTAATACTTGGCTGCACAGTGGCGCTTAAATCCAAATTCTCAGCTTCACAATACTTTCCTGACTGCGTCAAATATAAGGCCACGGTATGTGAACATAATTAAGTTTTGGATTGGTCAATAAATAACTCAGGTATAGTACAACCATTTTCTTAATGTCCCTCGACAAACTATAATCCACAACAAACGGAACGGCTGAACGGATTTGGAATTAAATTTAGCACACGGGTAGAACACGAACTTGGATTACGATTACGACATATCGGATTTTTTTCATCCTGTTAGCACGTTTGTTATGTTTATAGTTTAAGTTTGCCGAGGGACATAAAGGAAATAGTTGTACTGTAGGTCCCTCTAGCGAACATAATTTTGGCGGTGTTTTTTATACGTCAGAATTATCTAGCTACGCTTAGTAAAGCACGGAAATTGGTGTTCATTACTCTATTCGAAACTGCTATCAAAAGGGGAATTTAATCTCGTCTAACACATAGAGAATGTGATGTATGTATATGATCAGTGTTTTTTCTATACATTTTATGATGATTGGCATGACACAGACATAAAAAAACAACCATTTACGCTGTTATTACGTTTCGCGCAGTGTTAAACCGAAATCCACCATTCGGTTACATTCGATTTATGTTACGCCACAGCTCCAAAATAGGCGTTTAGCAATTATAGCAATTGTATCATATATGAATTATCTAGCTTCGGCTACTCTCATCCAACATCGACCTCCTGGCAGCTGACTCAAATGGCGTACGTTTGGAAAAGCATATGCATATGTCCAGCATCAGACTGCTACAGGCAGATGATCATAATAAAAGATTTTATCATAAAATGCACAGAAACTCGAAACTTCACCAGGCTAAGGTGTAATTATTTATAGACAATATTATCCAACGATTCTATTAATAATACAAGTTTACAAGGTCAATAAGAATGCTTATTTACATAATAGACATTACTATTGTGTGTAATTATTTGTACCATCATCGCATGGTTGCCGTTGTGCAAACAATTTATTGTGAATATTTTAAAATCATCAGGGAGCCAGTCAAGTGAATAGGGCAATCATGTCATTAGGTTTAAATAGGTTTTTATTTAATTTATTTTACAGATTCTCATATTTACAAAATATTTTATTTTGTAAATCTTGTTGTAGCCTGTATATTTGTAAATGGTTTTCTATTTTGTTAGTACCTGGTACACACGGCTACACATCAAGCTATACAAAACCAGTTTAAGCTGATCTCGCATTGTATAGGATTTCACTACAATGAGAGATCAGCGTAAACTGGTTTTGTATAGCTTGATGTGTAGCCGTGCGTACTTGTTGACAGGCCTACACTATCCTCCCATACCTATTAACAATGTAATTTGAAAACATTGTGAAAGCCATTTATTTTTAAAGAGTAAGCATAGAGTTTCTTGCTGGCTCTTCTCCATAAGACACGACCAATTGGAACCGTGCACCTAGCTTCACGTTTCATAAGTGCACATGTAGGTTTATGTGAAATAAAATATATGGATGTGATTTGATATGGGCAGTTTATTATATTGCATGTTGCGTAATTTAATGTTTACACTGCACTGAATAGTAAATGTAAGTCCCATGTAATAGGGGACGAGGCTATTGCCATCAACCAGGAACAAATCCAGACTCCGGGCTGCTTCTCAGAAATCCAGCAACATAATAGGCAAAATGTGGGTGTACTATAGGTACACTTCAGGCTCGGTCGCAGCCTAAGATTTTGGGGGGGGGGGGTCACCACTGGTGCCGAAGAATATTTTTAGGGTAATGGCTACCTAATTGTGTGTGTATGTACTCTTAAAACATTTTGTTTATATACCCATCGGAGTCATAGTGACTCAAGTACCTACAGTTTTTAGTTAGTAAAGAACTTAAATCATTCAGTCTCTCGACAGCTTGAATGATTTGGACCCCCAGGACCCTCCCCCTCGGACCGCGTCTGGTACACTTCTGCCTAACCCTTCGGGGAAAAGAGGCACCTGTTATATTATGTTGAATCTATCTATACATATAATAAAATCGTAAACGGTCCGTGTCCGTACATTAAAGATTTTTGCAAAAAAAGTACTGGAAGCCGCGAGAAATGAGTAATAGAAAGTAAAAAAACATTTTTTGTCATTGTTGTCTGTTTGTTTGTTCGTTTGTGAGCGCATCACGTAAAAAACCACTCATAGGATTCCAAATTGAATTACTGAACAATAAGAAGATTTATTGTAAGTAACATTTAGTCTTTATTTCATCAAAATCGACCTGCAGAATCAAAAGATTTAACAGTTATGATTTTTTTTTTATCCTTTTTTTTTAATCCACCGGAAAAGTCGGTATTATACCCGGGCGACGCCGGGCACGAACAGCTAGTAGTAAATAAAATCTTTCAATGTAGAAGCGGATTCAGTGAATGTTTATGGGCAAAATAAAATCCGGCCTTTAGTCGTGTGGATGTCCTGAAAGGCAATCAATCACCGATATTTTCGCCAAGTGATTCTAACAATATTTAAACGGTCTTTTAGCCCATTAACCGCCTCAGTCGGATTAATACGACAAATGTATTCGTGCCCGTGCCGCCTCAGTCGTATTTATACGACTGAAAGTCGATGCTCGTTTTTTATTATTTTGCATGACCCTATTCGTTGTAGGTAATTATTTGTTGCTTTATGAACTGGGCGCTAGTGGCACGGCAATTGGTATAAAAACAAGCGGTCAATAGCTTAATATATAGGTACATGTTTGCAATACAAAGTTAAAACACAGATATATGATTTTAGTAAAATCTGTTATTACGCCTTCCATTTATGACACCTGTTTTATGTATTTCCTTCTCTCTAGCTCAAGGATTGTCTTTATCATATGGCATTCTTGTTTCCTCGTTATTCATTTAACCCATTCACATTGTTTGTTTATTTGTCACACAGGCTGCCCACTACATAGGCGAGATGTGTCGCTACGTACTAGCCACGCCTCCGTCGCCGGCTGATACTCAACATAAAGTACGCGTTATTTACGGCAACGGACTCAGACCACAGGCAAGTTAACCTTTTTTTTTCGGGGTGTAAAATCCTCGCTATTATTCTACGCCTTGGGGCGGGCGGAGGGGTCTGAAAGACTCTTACTGACTAAAAGTCGCGGGAACGTAAAAATCTTCCGCAACCCCCGACTGGTGCCGCGCCCAGTGTCAAATTAAATTAGCTAGTGAAACTCCGCAGACGTGATGGGTATCGATATCTATACGCAATAAAATTTAAAAAAATTGTGGATTTTTTTTTTTGGGGCAACTGCCGCTTTTTCTGGTGTTACTTGTTGTTGAGAAAGGACTCGGAAGGGTTGGGAGAAGCTCGTGGCTAAGTACCCAGTTTTACTAAGGGGTATCGTTTACCCAGTAACTGGGTTCTGGTCAGATAGGCAGTCGCTCCATTTAAAATACTGGTATTCAGCTGCATCCAGTTAGACAGGAAGCCGACCCCAACATAGTTGGCAAAGGGCTAGACAGATTGATTGTTTCATAATGTTTGGCGATACCCAGCATGTCTGCTGAGTTTCGCTAGCTAATAAAAGCCACCACAAGCTCACTTCACCTAAGTTTTCACAGATTTTTACTTTTACAAAATAAACCAGCTGATATAATGCCAGCTGTTAATCCACTTTTTCTGATAACTAAATCTAATTATTCTCTAATCTTATAAGTCTCGTGACTCGTTGGTTTACCAATTTTATTAAAAAATATTGATGTAGGCATAATTCTGAAGTAATACAGTTTATAAAAAAAAAAATACTTGACCCTTATTTGAATCACATGCATATTCCCTTTTGCCATTTCCGCTTCACCTTCCACAGAAATTTAAAAAAAAGAAAAGAAACATACAAAAAATTAAAAAAATTAAAACAAAATCATACAGGTAACTTAACAAATTCTTCTTTAAACAAAACAAAATAAATTCTTCTTTAAAATAAAACAATAATATTTTGGAGCTTATGAATCGTAATTAGTAATCATATAATCTTGACAGTTTATTAATTGTGCTAAAGCCAGTAAAAAAGAAAATATACACGTATGATAAGTGATAACACATTAACATGAAATATCGAATTATAATTAGTGCATTGAACTTTAACCAATGTCAAGACTAAATGTTATTTACGTTTATGAACACACAAATGACACTGGCATTTGTATTGGTTTATTAGCCACTAACCGATTTAATTATGCATGTACGTAGGTAGAGTTTATTTCGCTGTACTTTAAAAGCGATAAAAGAATAATAACAAATATGTTTTCTTTCTTTGACGATGAGTTGGCGATTTATTGTGGTTGTTGTCGTAAACAAAATCGTGGATCGAGGAGCTCGTGGCTAAGTAATAACAGCCGCTCGGGTCGATCCATCAGGTTAAGCTACGCTTGCCGGGGTTGGTCCGCGGATGGGTGACCATTTTCACATATCGAGACTCCTCCGTACGTCGGAAAGCACGTTACGCACGTCCCGGCTGTTATTTGTGGATCTTTGACAGTCGTTACGAGTCGTCAGAAGCACGAAAGTCTGACAACCAGTCTAACCAAGGGGTATCGTATTACCCAGTTACTGGGTTGTGGAGGTCAGATAGGCAGTCGCTCCATGTAAAAATACTGGTATTCGGCTGCATCCGGTTAGATTGGAAGCCGACCCCAACATAGTTGGGAAAAGGCTAGGCAGATTGATTTTTTGTCGTAAAGGATATGATTATTCCTGGAATTATCATTTTGGATAAGCATAGTATACAGGGTTATTGGTAAAACACCAACAACCTCCTAAGGAGTCACTTTTACTATGGGAACAAATATGAAAGCGCGACAAAAAACAGCTATTCCGTACATTTTGACGAGTTATGAGAACGTAAATGTACGGAACATGTTGCTCATAGCTCGCGCTCCGCCCTTATAAACTTAGCATAGATTAGTCAGTAGCGTTTTCAGTATTTTTATAGTAGTCTAGTTATGTTTTTCAATCGACATTCCGTCTCGAGTTATAAATAAGTGCTAAGACTGATTATTGTGTTTAATGTAATTGTGTTTCGTGTAAAGTGTTTTCGCAAGAAAAATACCCTGCTTTCACTCAACCGTTTGTTTCGTTTGCTACCAGGGGTAGTATTTTGAAGTATTAACGCCATCATTATTCCACTGCGAAAACGGGATGGTGCTAGCGGCGTTGCATAGCACCGTCTCTCTCTAACACTGGAAAAATGGTGGCATTAATACTTCATAATACGGCACCAAAGAAAGAGAGGTAGACCTGTAGCTGGTTGGGAAGACGATATCAAAAAAACAGCTGGTCCCAACTGGATTCAAGTAGCCCAATCTATAGAGGAATGGCTATCTTTGGAGGAGGCCTTCACCTATAGAGGAGTTCTTACAGAATGAAGAATAATAGTATAATAGTATAGGATTAAGGAAAAACTAACACAAGTAAATTTAGGAACCAAACTTACTAACAAAACTATTAATAGCATGTAAGTAAACTAACTTAATCTAATCAAACTTCTTGTTTTATAAGCTGTAAGAAATAAAAGGCTTTTTTATTTTATTTTATTTATTTATTAAGACGGCACCTGTACTGCTTCCCTACACACCCGTGCGCCTGATATCCTACAGAACAGTTGTTTTTTTTTCGCAATTTCATATTTGTTCCCATAGTAAAAGTTGTTCGTAATGATGAGTACAATGACTCCTTAAGAGGTTGTTGGTGTTTTACCAATAACCCTGTATAGAGATTCCGATGCCTCTTTGGTCTAGTGGTCGCAACTGCTAAACATGAGGTCCTGCATGGGTTCGATTCCCGGGCTGGACAGTGTTTTCTTTGTAAGTATTTAACTGTACCTAGAATTGAAGCATATTTTCGTTAATTAATTTAAATTAATATGTACATATTTAAGTATTGTGTGGCCTGGTGACCCGTAACACAGGTATTTTATGCCATTTTCGGGTACAAGTCTGTCACAAATATTAACCCTATTTTTTTTTAGATTAATCACTTAAGTTATATTGGATTTTTCCATCTGGAATTTCTCAGCAGCCGCCCCGAATCTCGATTTGTGTCCAGCTGATGGCTATATCCTTGCTCTCTATTACATGGGACTAACATAATTTGAAATGTGGGTGTATAGTCACAAGCACTAATATTATATGTATACACTTAGCAACTTTTAAATGTGATTTTCTCCACTGTATTTTTTTTAAATGATATTTCATAACTTTTAATCCAACAAATTGATTTAAAATAAAATATACAATCTAATTCTAACATTATATACAAAGGGAAATAAAAATTATTATATAAAGGAAGGGCTCCATTGTATTGATTGTAATTTTATGTTATTACGAACATAGTATTTTGGAACGCCAGTTAATACTCGTCTGATATAGGTCTCGTCTCAAAGCTGTAATCGTTGTTATTTGACGAGAAAATCGCTATTGAATTTTGCTGAGTTTATACAACCTTATTTTTTGTTTATACTAAACCCGAAAAGTGGTCATTGTACTCATCATTTCGGACAACTTTTTCTATGGGACCAACATTGAAATCGCGAAAAAAAAATCAGCTGTTCCATACATGTTGTCGATTTAAGTGAACACAAATGTAGGGAACAGCAGATTTTTTTTTCGCAATTTCTAAGTTGGTCCCATAGAAAAAGTTGTTCAAAATGATGAGTACCCCTTTTCGGGTTTAGCATAAACAAAAAATAAGGTTATATATACAGGCTGTAAGGGTAAACACTCTTGTCATTCAAACCATGGGTAGTTGACTTAATTATAATAATAAATAACCGAACACAACAACAAAAAAACGTTATTTTCATTAAAAGATTTTAAAAAGTTTCTATCCGACACCGTGCTCGCTAGCGAAACAGCTGACTGACTGAGGGAGGTGTCGCGCTCGCGGCCGATCAGGTCACATCCAGCACCCCCAGCCCGTGTTGAGACGCAAGTTCGTTGCCCTAGCGCATGGGGCAACGAACTTGCGTCTCTTGTGGTAAAAGGTAGATTTTAAAAAAAAATTAAAAAAGTTGTAATTTTCCATTGATGTTACGTTCTATAAATGAAACCAAACCACTGGTTGCAAGGATAACGGTGTTTACCCTAACACCCTGTATTTTTTCTCGTGACTGTACTATAGGACTTCAAACCTTTCTTTCCAGGACCCACCATAGTTGTCGGTATAATTTTATTATATTTATATATTTAATACTTTAAGTACACAAATGTATAGAGGTGGACTTAATGCCATAGGCATTTTCTACCAGTCAACCTTTGGCAATTTTCTTTAACAATATTCCTAGATCACTTTTTTATCACTTGTTTTGTTATTTCAGATCTGGAAAGACTTCGTCAAAAGGTTCAACATCGAGTCTGTTACAGAGTTCTATGGAGCGACAGAAGGAAATGCCAATATAGGTATGGAAACTTAATTATATTTATAGGTACAGGTCTTCGCTTTGACATTAAACAGGGTCAAATTAAAATTATCTAGCTAAACTCTGCAGACGTGATGGTTATCGATAAATTAACTCGAAAAAATAAAAACAAAAAAATAGATGTTCTGTTTTGGGATCAACGACTGCTTGTAGTGTTAAAATATACACCCGAAAGTCTGACATCCAGTCTTACCAAGGGGTATCGTATTACCCAGTTACTGGGTTGTGGAGGTCAGATAGGCAGTCGCTCTATGTAACATACTGGTATTCAGCTGCATCCGGTTAGACTGGAAGCCAACCCCAACATAGTTGGCAAAGGGCTAGACAGATTGATTGTTTTATCATGTTTAGATGTCGATACCCAGCTCGTCTGCAGAGTTTCAGTAGCTAATTTAATTTGATCCTGTATAGGTTAAATTCAGTCAACTCAAAATCCACATTAAATCTGTTTACACAAAGTCTTTCTTTTAAATATAGTTGTTTCAATTATGAAATACTTAAGTGTACTGTAACTGCCTTGTGTAAGTGTACTGTAATTCCCTTGGATAAAGCGTTTATAGTTATTTATGCAACTGTTATATAATAAGGGGTATTACCGAATACCTAATTATTTACAGTTGCATACAAGATTTTATCTACACCCATGATATTTGAATCTTCTATAAAAGTTTCTTTGCAATACCAATATCGAACAAAAATGGCGCGGTACAACGTGAATTCGAATTTTTCGAATTCGAATGTGTTTAGTTTTTAAATTACGGTGGTTTGTTAGTGAAACGCTCGTGAATGACAATGTTCTTTTTTTTAAATGAGTTGCATTATGAAATTCATTACAAAATCAAAATCAAAATATTTTATTTCACATAAACCTACATGGGCACTTATGAAACGTCAGAAGCTAGGTGCACGGTTCCAATTGGTCGTTTCCTATGGAGAAGAGCCGGCAAGAAACTCCATGGTTACTCTTTTAAAAATAATTGGCTTTTACAATACTTTCAAATTACAGTGTTGGTAGGCATGGGGGGACAATGTAGGCCTTTCAACAAGTAAGTACCAGGTACTTAACAAAAATAGAAGATGTTCAATAAATCTACAGTCCAATAAGCCTACAATGTTCTCACATTCACAAAATAGAAAATAATCTATCTAAAAGACTAATGATAATAAAATTAGAATTCATATAAAAATAAAAACCTATTTAAACCAATTGACGTGATTGCTATTACAACTGTAACAAATTGAATAATTTTAATCCTGTCCACAAAAGCCACTAAGAGTTGAAATTAATTGGAGGTATATAATGTCAAATACAATGATTATATGTCAAGGATGAATGTAAAGAAAATAAACATGGTAATTTGGGAGCAGTTAATAGACTTACATAAATATGCCGTTAATGAGGTACCAGGGAAGCCTGCGAAAGGAATTATTGCCAAACTTCCTTGTCTTCAACGTAGTCTTTAATCTTATAATATGCTTTTTTGATAAGGACACGTTTGATGTGGGTTTTGAACTTTCCATCGCTAAGTTCTGTAACCGACTTTGGCAACTTGTTATAGAAGCGGATACTGTTTATTAGAAATGACTTGCTTGTTTTAGTTAATCTAAATTTGGGTATGACAATTTCATGTCTACTACGTGTATTTATATTATGGAAATCGCTTCTTATTTTGAAAAGTCCTAAGTTTTTGCGAACATACAAAATACTTTCAAAGATATAGAGAGAAGACAGAGTCAGAATATCAATTTCTTTGAATTTGTTTCTAAGGGACTCGCGAGGACCCATTTTATAGATCGCGCGGATTGCCCTCTTCTGTAAAATGAAAATTGAATCTACGTCAGCTGCCGATCCCCACAGCAGAACGCCGTAAGACATAATACTGTGGAAATAAGCAAAGTACACTAACCTAGCTGTGGCTATATCAGTCAACTGCCTCATTTTTCGTACTGAAAGAGTTCTGATGTGGGCGCCCCATTGTAATTTTGAATCTATGGTAATTCCTAAAAATAAAGTTTCCGTGATTGCATCTAGTTTCTTGCCATCAAGTTTTAGATTTAGACCCACTTGAGGTACATTTGGTAATGAGAACCTAATACATTTAGTTTTGTTCGCATTAAGTAAAAGATTATTGGCTGCGAACCATTCCGAAAGCATAGCCAGGCTATCGTTGACATATGAGACATCTGCATCTTTTCTATCTATTTTAAAGATAAGAGAAGTGTCGTCAGCGAATAGTATTATATCCGATAAGTTAGCCATCATGTAAGGAAGGTCATTTATATAAACTAGAAATAAGAATGGGCCGAGAATTGAACCTTGAGGCACGCCCATTTTAACTAGAGACCCCGAGGACGTCGCCCCGTTAACATTTACTTTTTGCTGCCTGTTTGATAGATAAGAAAGAACAAGATCAGCAGCTTGTCCACGAACTCCGTAGTGGTGTAATTTACAGATCAGTGTATTGTGGTCAACGCAGTCAAACGCTTTTGAGAAGTCACAGAAGATGCCAATTGCATCCTGGGGACTTCTCCCAGGATTCTAAAATGTGACTGATGAGCTTTACTCCCGCGTCTTACAACATTATAACACCCGTTTGGATAATATTATGGTTACTATGACACTGGTTGTTTTAATGTTGCCTATAAGCTAACTGTTTCAGAAACTTTTAGAGAGGATTTATAGCATAGGTGTAGATAAAAAGTATTTGAATCTGCTCCTAGTAGATGCCAGTTGGATAACAAAACAAAATGTCTATTACAGCTAACGTGGACGGTACGCCGGGTGCCATTGGATTCGTATCACGAATCTTCCCGAAGGTCTACCCTATCGCCATCATCAAAGTGAACCAGGAGACAGGAGAACCCATTCGAGACTCACGGGGACTCTGTCAGGTAAAAATATAGTATGATAATTATAATATTTAAGTACCATCGCGGTCACGCATATCTAACCAATTTGAAAACAAAATCCCGTGCACATGTTGACAACATCTGTTTACCGCTTCTTTTTTTTGAAGGTAGTCGTTACTATTTCGGCCGAGCGCTGTAAGCAGGAATAGTCCTTACGATGTTCAGATATGCGTGTCCGCGATCGTACATCGAATATTAATCGGCGTGTAGTAAACCCATTCATGCAGTATGGTCCCTTAATTATAAGAGGCCCAATGATAATATTATAATTTACTAGCTGCGCCCCGCGGTTTCACCCGCGTAAGTCTCGAACCGTTGGGAATATCTGGATAAAAAATCCTATATCCTATTTCAGGTCATAGTCTACCCCTGTGCTAAATTTCATTAAAATCCGTTCAGCCGTTTCAGCGTGAAAGCGTTACAAACAAACTCACTTTCGCATTTATAATATTATTTAGGATTATCATTCGCGACAAACCGTGACCAGCGCAAACTGGGTGCAAAGCTCTTGAATCTGTATTAAAAAAAACTTCGTGGATCAGACACAGCTAGTTGACTTACCACTACACAACTTTCTGAAATCATTCTAAACACTGGAAATCATTTCCAGAAATCATCTTGCTCAGTTAATTTATATTTTTTGTCTACCCAAACACAATCAAACTATTGTCACTACAGCTAGCGGACCCCAACGAGCCAGGCGTGTTTATCGGCAAGATCCAAGCAAGTAACCCAGCGCGCCAGTACCTCGGCTACGTAGACAAGGCTGCCTCCGACAAGAAAGTGGTCCGAAATGTTTTTCACTTCGGCGACGCTGCTTTTATATCGGGTAAGTCCCAGAGCAACCGCCTGGTCTAGCGGTCGCAAGCGCTGTTACTGACCACGGTAGTGGAACGCAATGGCTGTAGTGCAATATTCTGCCGTCTGATGGCGCATTTGTCTTTTTGTAATGGCGTCTAATTACCCGACTACGGCGAAGAAAAAAGGAGGGTTATGATTTTGACCGGTATGTATGTATGTATGTTCATCTGTTCCCTCCTATCTTCCAAACCACTTATCACAATTTGACAAATGAGGTATCGTTAGAAGCGTCGTGATTGTCCGCTGGTTATAGGCTAGCACATTTCAAAAATATATATATTATAACCCAAAAAGAATTAAAATAAAATCAAGTAATAATCAAGTATTAAAAACTAAAACCCAACTACGACTTAAAAGGTATAAACAAGACACCACAGACAGACAAATTAAAAATCCGGAGTCACACGTGTTAGGGCATAAATCGAACAGATTACGTGTGACTCCGGATTTTTAATTTGTCTGTCTGTGGTGTCTTGTTTATACCTTTTAAGTCGTAGTTGGGTTTTAGTTTTTAATACTTGATTTTTTTTTTTAATCTTTTGGGGTTATAATATATTTTTTTTGAAATGTGCTCATTAAGGCCTTTCATTTGATACCCAACATGGTACGATTAAACCATATTTTTTTTTGAGTTCCTCACTTTATGTCTTCTATAGGGCGCCATTTTTAATTTAATGTGACTTCAAATAGCCTATAACCAGCGGACAATCACGACGCTTCTAACGATACCTCATTTGTCAAATTGTGATAAGTGGTTTGGAAGATAGGAGGGAACAGATGAACATACATACATACATACATACATACATACATACATACATACATACATGCATACATACATACATACATACATACATACATACATACATACATACATACATACATACCGGTCAAAATCATAACCCTCCTTTTTTTCTTCGCCGTAGTCGGGTAAAAACTAAAACCCAACTACGACTTAAAAGGTATAAACAACACCAAGCCACAGACACTTGATTGATTACTTGATTTTTTTACAGAAGAATCTATTTCATGTGTAACAGTTTTATACCAATTTCTAATAAACTAGTTATTGATTCACATATCCTTTATTAAGAAAACCACCTTCATGGTAGCAGAGCGTGGTTTGCAAATAAAGTAATATCAGTGATATCGTAGTTTATCCGAAAGAAATTGTGCCGGCCATTTTCAAGGTTTAAGTACGGAAAACGCGTGGCCGTTATGAGTTCGCACAACATGTTCGATCTGGAAAAATTTAATGGTCGCGACAACTTTGCCATCTTTAAGTTCAGTGCGAAAACCGTAGAAGGAAAACCAGTAGACTCAGTGAAAGAGATGCGCCATCAGACGGCAGAATATTGAACTACAGCCATTGCGTTCCATTACCAACATCCACTCGGAACGCAATCCTATCTTAGTTACACCATGAGATCCTGGGTTCGATTCTCGGGTCGGGAAATGTTATTGGGTTTTTCCATCGGGAATTTGTCAGTAGCACCCTGGAGTCTGGATTTGTGCCCGGCTGATGGCAATAGGGTCGCGCGAAATGTGGGTGTACTATAGGTACACGTCTGCCCAACCGTTCGATAAGTACGCGGCGGGCCAATTAAGTGAAACACTCACTTAATTAAAACGTAATCAGAAGATATAAGAGTTACGCGATAGATGGCGAGGCAACTTCTAGGTGAATGTAACTGTAGCTAATAGGGAATATGCACGTGATTCAAATAAGGGTCAAATATTTTTTTTTATAAACTGTATTACTTCAGAATAATGCCTCCATCAATATTTTTGAATAAAATTTCTTTTTGAGCGAGAAATTAATTTTAAAAAAGTCCCAAATAACTGTGGGTAATTCAAATACTTGAAAAGCTAAGAACGGATGTGACCTAAGAATCCGGGATAACAATCAAAATGTCAATGTCAAGTCAATCAACAAGTGTCAAGACAATGTCAAACGCTCCTACAAAAAGGAGTGTTTGACGTTGACTTGACAGTTGCTTGTTTGTTTTCACGGACTGTGACGTCACCACACCAAGCGCGCCAAATGGAGGGCGTTTAAATAGCCCGGATCGGTTGGATATAAAAAAAAAATATTTAAAGTTTTTTAAATTGCTTTTTTGCCGTCGAATTTTTTTAAACTATTATTTGACGATGTAAACTATCGAATAAAAATATTAAAAAAATACATGCATATTCCCTATTAGCGCTATAGGACCTGAATTGCGCTTTATTGTGTAGCATTTTTTTTTTTTTTTTTTGCGATGTAAACCATCTGTGGCCGTGCCTAGAATTTATTATACTGACACTTCAATAAAATAACACACTTCATTTGGTACTATATACCAGTCTTTTCGCAGTTATGACTTTAAGCGTCAGCGAACACCAAGAGCAGAGCATTTTCTGAGACTACTGAAAAATGAATCTTATGACAATTGCATACATTGCAAAATTAAATACACGTTGAGCGCCCAAATTGATGCTCGACCATGCTCAAGTTTGCGTGTTCGTGTATTTAATTTAGGACTCATTTTTCAGTAGTCTCATAAAATGCACTGCTCTGTTCTTGGTGTGAGCTGACCCTAAGACAGTAACTTTTTTACAACGAGAATAAAGATTGCTGTGATGCTAAATCAGATGTAAAATAACTGAAGGGAAAGGACTATACCATATTTTGGTCACCATTTTAACCTTTTTTTTACAAGTCTTTTTTTATTTTTTTTATTTGGCAAATCATCAAATGACTTCTCCCGCTCTGGGCGGAGCGGGAGGGTTGTCAGACTTTTACTGACTAAAACCCACCCGTGTTCCTTTAGTTGCTAAGGGCCCCGGTATCCCTTTCGGGTTTTCCTGCAACCGTGGCAGGCATCGGTCCAAGCGGACCCCGTCAATTGTGCTGACATCGCTTTGAGGCGCGCGTGGAACACAACGCGCCGTTGACCCGGGCCTGGTCCTTATCGGACGGCGAGTCTGTAAAGTCCTGATGTTTTATTATCAACTTCCTTCTTCCTAGGTGATATCCTGGTAGCAGACGAGCTCGGCTACCTGTACTTCCGTGACAGAACAGGTGACACGTTCAGATGGCGCGGGGAGAATGTCTCCACCACTGAGGTGGAAGCTGCCATCTCTAGGGTGGCTGACCATAGAGACGCTGTCGTTTATGGCGTACTGGTAAGGACTCATATGATTTTCTTTAATATTTAACGGCAAGGCTGATTTGTCAAGAGCTGCACGGAGTCTGAATTTGTGCCAGGTTAATGGCAAAAGGCGCGAGAGTCGCCCTCTTTTAAAAGTAACTTTAACATAAATGGAGTTTGAATGTAATACATACAGGGTGGCAGGGAATTCGACGCACAACCTGTTATTTTATATTTTTTCCCCAGTCATATACTTACTGAAACCTACCTTACTGGGGTTTCAGTACATGATTCTGGAAATTTTTAGTGGGTTATAAAAAAAAACAGCTGTTTGCTACTAAAGAGCAATACCTACGCGGTCAAAATGTAAGGAAGAGCACATTTTTTTATCTCCAGGTCCAAAATCTTGTACTGAATCCGTTCGTGCCACCCTGTATACACCTTTGACCAATTCTTCGGGGTAAGGACGTGATGTTATATTATTATATATACACCTTTGACTAATTCTTCGGGGTAAGGACGTGATGTTATATTATTATATATATAGAGATAGTTTGTGGTCCGGTAAGTAAAATAGGCCATTTTTATTCCGGAAAAATCCTCACACGGAATTGAAACTAGTATGTTTATTTTTTAAAACAATGGCATTCCAGTCCTTTGAAATGAAAAGAAATCTTTTATTGTCCCGATATAAATTCTCTTGCGATTAATACACACATAGATCACGTAATAAGCATACAATACTATAAATATTACACATTCACATAACATACGTTATGGCTCATTTTCATTAGTCGATATACAGACTCCCCGCAAGACAGGCGGGGTAATGACTAATGGCTTTTTTTCTTTAGTCGATAACTCCACAGCATGCGGGGAGGCACCACAGGCGGGGTAATCATTACGATAAGATGGTCGGTACACCGTCTGCAGGCAATCCCCTTAGCGGGCGTAGCGACCAGTGAAATTCATCGGTCGGTAAAAGCGTGCGGGGACTCACACCCAATGAAACTGACCAATGAGCCTTCAAAGCAACTGCCAAATATGCGGTGCAGGTTCTCACTATACCGCAATCGTTCCCTATCGACTAATGAAAACGGTTCTCCGAATACGGGCCCTATGGCATACTTTACAGAAATCTCTAGCACCCTACATGCGGGCCGTATCGACTAATGAAAATGGTTCCCCGTATACGAGCCCTATCGACCAATGAAAAATTAGCCTTAATTTGCTGCCCCAATGGTAACGCATTAGGTAGTTGGCGTGTGGTAAGACTTGTCACCTTGCCACCTTACCACCTTTTGATCGAAAGCAATTCTGTTGACATTCGAAGAAAACAAAACACAACCTATCACATGATGTCTGACCGTGTGATGTATGGTTAGTGTAACAATACGGAGCCAAGATAAAATAAATAATATATTATAGTCCCGTCTAACATTTCATCACGTCACAGAGAACATGTATGTTATGTGAATGAAAAACTATTCTCTGCCAAGAATTACATAATAGAGCCTTCATTGACGCATTGTGTATCAACATTGTAGTATTTACACGAGTAAATACTACACTGTTGAAACACACGAGTGTTTACTGATACTGCCGCGACGGTCTATTAATTGCAAACACAATTCCTGAGCTTTGGTTCAATTATGGCTTAAGACATTTATTTCTCAAAACAGAATGCAATTATTCACTTAGGATGAGAAACATTGGTTACATACTTAAAAACGTTCATAGGAACGAGTATCGGAACGGTATTTTTGAAGTTAATACGAGTAGTAGATACAATATTGTTAGTCGTTAATATTTAACATTATGTTAGTAAAATAAACTATGATAAAAAAGATCGAGTTTAGAAGGTATTTTTTAATAAATTTATCTTGATGTCAATTCCTGGGTCGAATAAAATGTTATTTGGTTTTCGTTTAGGAAATTCCAACCCTCAAGCTCCCCGATTCCGGATTTGTCTCCGGTTAATAGAAACAGGGAGTGGGTGTACGGTGAATCATTGTAACAACTTCACTTTGACAGAGCCGTTATTGCGAAGTAGTAAAGGCGGTTTTGGTAGTTCAAGTGTCTGACGTTTGGTTGGCCGGCCGACGGTGCTTCGGGGAAGGTCCCTGCTCAGTATCCGGTTAGACTGGAAACTAACCCGTTGGAGCTACGCAGATGATGATGATAATGTTTTATGTTATGTTTACCTATAGGTGCCAAACACGGAGGGGAGAGCGGGCATGTGCGGTATAGTGGACATGGAGGGAACTCTGGACCTGGACAAATTGGCGCGGGACCTCGGAACAGACTTGCCGGTATATGCGAGACCTGTGTTCCTCAGGGTCATGGATAGTTTAGATATGACTGGTGAGTTAAAATGCAAGTTTTTAGGATCTGATTGTAAAAATCACGGGGACTTTATAATTATGAGCCTGTACTGTCCCACTGTAAGGCAAACGCCTCTTTTTCCAATTTTCTCGGTCTTCTGCAATTTTGGGCCAATCCTTTAAAAAATCAAAACCGAATGTCGAAGAACGGAGAGAATCAGCACACAGACATTCCAGTGCATTACCTAATTTAATGCACGACAACTTTGTCTACTTCGGATACTTAGCTTAGTTTCATAAATCGTCAAATATTTTAGAGACAATGAATGGTAATGGAATTTTGAAAAGCGGTAATTTTTTTTCTGCCTCCTTGCCCTCATTGAAAAGCCATACATTGTTTTGCCCATAATTATGTTGTTCGAAAAGATAGTTAATTGACAGACAATAGTAATGGAAGCTAAACAATCATTCATATGTTTTAAAACTATCGTAACCACAGTATAAATAAGTAACAGTATTCTATAATACTTCATAATTATTAAACGGCCGAAACGATGCGCTTTGAAATCTCAGTGTATATCAGTACGCAACAGTATCGTGTGCGCGACAGTTCGCACGGACGCGGAAGGTTTATCTACCGAGTGGCCGTATGTGATTATTTTAAGGTCTTTCAGACATAATACTGTTACTTTATTATACTGTGTCTTAACCGTCATCATTAAGTCGTACTTAATTAACGAAAGCTAAACAATAACATTTACCTTCCCCAGGTACATTTAAAATGAAGAAGACTGATCTGCAAAAAGATGGTTTCGATCCAAAACTGGCCAAAAAAGACAAACTTTACTATTTAGATCTAAAACAAGGACGGTACGTGCCCCTAGGGGTCGAGGAGTATGAGAAAATCATTAGTGGACAAATTAGGCTGTGATCTGTTTATAAATCTGTTGTTTCAGTGTTGTTATAGTTATAACGAATAGTTCAAATGACAGGTTATGTCTTGAAAACTAAGCTGTTTTAGCTGTTGAAACCTAACCAATGTAAGTTGTCAAAAAATTTACGTTACAACGTTTAAAAGGTGGTTTAAACGTTCGAACTGAATAACTTTTACTATGCGACAAACTTTGAAATCGCGAAAAAAATTGCTGTTCCATAGAAAAGTTTAATACCTACCGTTCTAAACTATATGGGACAGCTGTTTTTCTTTTTTCGCGATTTCAAAGTTGGTCCCATGGTAAAAGTTATTCAGTAAATTTTTTAACACCTTATAATAATATAATGTTCGTAAACAAGGTCTTAGACAAGTAAATTTTTAGAAAAAAATAAGGATCTGCGCTGATCAAACGATACGTTCTTGTGATGGCTCAAGCATTCTAAAGCCGGTATCAGACGCTTCACTTTTCGTTCATTTTTGCCTTACATTCGGCGGCATCTCTCACTCGAAGTGAAATCTGAATACAAAATGAATCAAAAGTGAATAATTGTGCAACGATGTTGAATTTCGGCATCTTTCATTCGCCTACTGAATATTCCAAAAATTAAATTAAAAGAGCAGATGAACATTCATTCCTTTATAATTTTGTCGATAACGTGTGACGTGGATTGAAAAAAAAAATTCACTCGTCTGAACCGTTCACTCCAATAAATTTTCTGATATCCTTAGCTTGTTGGGCAAGCCAGAAGACTCTCCAAGAACTAAATGATGCCGATGTTCGTACAACTTTTCACCTTAAAGCATTGAGAATAAAATTTATAATTCGTTGTCATCATAAAATCCGTTGAAAGAATAAGCCGTTGTTGTCCTTTTAATATTTAGGATGCGTATACATTCTCTTTTTCTTGCATTTACGCTTTAAATAAAATGGAATTGTGAATCTAATTACAGAATTAAGTAAAGCGAGAATTCTGCAGTTTCCTTTTTTGCCGCTATACTTTTAATAAGTCAGCAATTTTATCTCGTGGGTAAGTAATAATTCATACTCAGTACAATGCATATTATGTGTTATATTTTTCACATACACTCAAAGCGTTTAGTACCTACCTACAGCGCGCCATGTTACTCTTCACACTATTATGTTAATTTTAGCATTTCATCCTAATCATGCGCAGGGTATGTCATCATAAGAAGTCTAACTTTAAATCGTAGCTGTATGTGAAGCCTGTGACTTGGCTTCTGAAAGGCTGGCAATCCTCGAGTCAACTGTTGTGGTTGATTGAAATAACGACCGGCAATCAAATTGACATGAGAGAAATACCGACAAATCAGAGAGAAAGAGAGATATTTGAGAACAGCTGGAATGCATAAGGCTTTTAGGAACTGGGGTTAGGTATAATAAATCTCATGGCTGAAAATAGGTTGATTTTTGGTATGCTTACTTTACTAGCTAGATCTCTTTCTGTGCTCGTACAATATAAATCATCTGCAGTGTGGTAAAACATCACGTGTATCTATTTTTATAAGTATCTATGTATCGTAATGTAAACCTATTTTAGAGACCTTACATTCCCAAGTGATATTCTAAAGCCTGCTTCTTCGAAAAAATAACTTTTGATGAAAATGTATAAATCTTTGGCATCAAATACTATACGCCAACGTGCGTGACAGCCGCGGTCATAAAACGCGGGAGCGAGAGGACACGAGACTCCGTTTTAATATTTACCGTCCTACTCGCACGGATTTTGACTGCCACGAAATCTTGACGTTTCTTATGTCGTGTATCTAAAGGAGGTGGGAATCTATGAATTTATTAAAATTAGCATTTTTGATGGACTGATCTGGTAGGCTGGCGTAGAAATATTTGCGTTCAGTTATTTGTTATTGGAAATTGAAATCTCAAACTCATTCTAATGTTATCTAATTTATTAGTCGCTACGCCTAAACAGCATTAAAAAAAAATTAAATGCGTATCATTTATGAATAATATTTTTTCTATTATCATCAGATTTATACAGATTTAGACTCAGTATATTGGTTATAAGTTGTATTTTTAAAGGAGCTCCATGGTAATTAAAATGTACGTATTATAAATTTATAAGTACCGATCTAATGCAATTTGTCATAGTTACTTTTAGTCACTTAGCCAACATTATATACCTCATACTTCTTCAAAAAAGGTAGTTTTTTCAAAGGACTCTATTAGGTAGCTCAAAAACAACGCTTTGTTAAAAGTATTGTACTTAAACAAAAGACGTTTATTTCTGGTGTGGGAATATTTCTAATTGAATTTGTTATCCGCTAAATCAAACTATAGTTAAGTTAATCTAAGTGCCGACACATTGTTATTATGTTCAATCATTAACCAAGAAGTCTCATTATTATTATTTTTTATAATTTATCTGTATTAAGGATAAAAAGTTTAAGAGCTTTTACGTACAATACTTGCCTCGATAATACTAAAACCTTTTTTTTTTATAATTTTCCTTTATTAATTAATATTATACAATTTCAAGGTATTCCAATGTTGTTTTTTTTTTTAATTTTCCTTTATTAATTATTATTATACAATTTCAAGTTTTCTAATGTTGTTTTTTTTTAAATATCCTTTTTATAATTATTATTATACAATTTCAAGTTATTCTAATGTTGTTTTAAGGTTAGGTGTTTCTTCTTTGACATTTTTGTTACATAAAATTAGATTGTAAGATTATTTAATGGTATGGGATATGTTGAAAAAACTACATTAAATGTATATTTTCATACACGGTGTTTTTGAATAATATTGTTTTAGTAACCCTGTTTAATTCGGTCAGCGATGTTGAAGGTGCATCCACACGGAAATTACTTTTCGTAGAGCAACATTTAGGCGCCATCTCTACGGGCGAGAGAATCGCGGCGATAGTGTGGCCGTCGTGCCATCAAATACTCGCCGTGTAGAGATTTCTCCATACAGTTTCTATTGAATTTGATGCCACGACGTGACTTTTGCCGCGCTACTCTTGCCCTTGGAGATGGCGCCGAAGTTACTTTGTAGAAAGTTTACAAAATAACTTTATATCCGTTGTTGCCTACCAACACTTGCAAACGTTTCTCCACAAAAAGTAACTTTGGTGTGGATGTATCTTTATCAAATACGACCCTTTCTAGCTTAGATTTTTGTGTGATTAACGCAAGAAAAATGCAGTACAAACGTTTTAAAACAATGACACCATTGGCATTGTCTAAACGCTAAAGTTTGATTTGCTTCTTATTCTGCAAACATCATAATATACTAACGATCACGACTTCCAGGCTATCGCATTTTTTAGCGATTGACTAAATAGTAGGGCTACTTGTTTTAGTTTTGACTCCCAGATGTACACCAAAAGGCTGTACTGTATGATAATTATGTTCAGGAGCAACTGATGTTCGGTCTGGTTAATTAACACCTCTTCAGGATTGGAAGGATAGGTTTATCCACATCGGATTATGAGTGGAAATTATCAAGAGATACCCTGCCTACCCCCAAAGAAAACAGGCGTGAGTTTGTATTATGTACTAGCTTTCGCCCGCGTGGTATGACGATAAAAAATAGCCTATGTCCTTTCTCAGGCTCTAGACTATCTGTGTACCAATCCAAACCAATCATTTAAATCGGTTCAGTAGTTTTGGCGTGAAAGCGCGACAGACAGACAGAATTACTTTCGCATTTATAATATTATAAGGATGTGCCATGAGATTGACTTGAGGAATAGGTTAATATACTTAGTAGCCATTATATAACTATGGGGAATTACAGAACGCCACATGTTGGGGCATCTTTGTATAGGTAGGTAGGTATTCATAACAAACCATGCAGATTACTTCGTTCAAATTGAAAGTTATTACTGATCTCCAATCTATCACTGGTAATTTTGAGAAGAACGAAATAACAACTATCACCTATTCAAAACTTCATAATTTTCTAATCAGTAGCCGATACCTAATAGGAGTTTCCTTCCTCATTCGATCGTCTACGTGGCCATGACCGTTGTCATTATATAATGAATAATAATAAATTCCGAGCGTGTGCATCGTCCTGTGAACCATTACACTGTGGAGCACCTGTCACGTGCTGGTACAGGCATGGGCTAACGGTGCAACGTGGAACCATTCAGGCGTGTGAGTAACCATCCGAGCTTACTTGATACTTCGCCGTGATTGACAATGATAAAGCATGGAAATAATATTTAGCGCCCGATCAAAACAGTTGGGTATAAATAAACTATATCATGAGGATTTTTTTATCAATGGATATACCTATAGCCTCTTTAGTAAGGGTTACCTGCTGCCTCAGAGTATTATTTTTAATTGTCTATGACGTTTAGAAAAGAATATTTGAATTCGGAATATGAAATATTTATCAAATAATGTGAAACGTCAGCTCTTCAGCGACATCCGCGAAAAATTTTATAATTGTGATATCCTATATCGGTATTATTTTATACACAAGTTCAGATGAGTTAACCGGCGTGGGTGACATAGCGCGCCTACCGTTCGGGGATCAGCTGTTGTCGGCGCATGTGCAGCTGGCGCGAGGGGGGCTCGGAGCCGGCGCTCCGCCATTGACGCGGCCGCTCGCTCGGCACACGCACCGCTCCGCGTCCTTCCCGCATTTATACGAAACTGTTCGGTGTCGATGGACGCGCGCGTCCCCGGTGCGTAGTGCTTGCGCATCGTACTCACACGTACTGTTTATCTGTTACCGGTGTATAGTTAGCCGCTGTGTGCCCTACTGGGCCGAACGCCAGCATGGACGCTATACTGGCAGCGCTCGTCGCTCTCATGGCACTGGCCGCCGCGATGGCCGCCGTGCTCAGTACACTCTCTAAGGCGGCGATATTCGTCATCCTCGCTATAGCGCCCTGCGTCTACCGATATAGGAGGCACATTTACGTGTTCATCAAGACTCTTCCGAGGGACTCCAAGTAAGTACCTACCCTTCTATTTATTATTGTCCTTCCCCAGCTCTAAACGAAAGCATGGAAACACCTGCATTAACAACCACTGCGTCAAAAACGGATCGGTCTTAGGTCTCAAGGAAAACTAAATACGTTAAAAACGTATTTTTAATTCATGAGACGATTAATGGAATTGTTTTGCACTGAGTTAATTATTTCCCTGTTTATTATCGGCTAAACCTACTGCGCCACTGTGCAAAGAATAATAACAACAATAGAAGGGACAGACGTTTGTATCTCATACGTTGGTATTTCATAATTTAACTGCAATACATATTTAACTAACAGCTTTGCGATAATGCGGCTAATAGACATTTTGCACCTGAACGTTCTCTATTCTAAATTTTCTCGTGTTGGATTTGTATTATTAGTTTTAATTTTAAAATATCCGCAGTGGAAGAAATGGCTGCATATTATTATTGATAACTTGACGCCAAAGAGGATGGGAGCAAGGCTCCTCGAAGGACTGCTGACGTCCTTTGAATAAATAATTAATTGCTAGTCTCAGCGTAGCACAACTTAATTATTTCTGTTGTCAGACGTTTATGGTGATGTCCTAAACTAGCGTATAATGTTTATTGAGTTAGTTATTTAAATATCATGTTAAAATCTAGGTACCATGGATTTATCTACACGCTGATACGATTTATTATTCCTATGGCATGATAAGATTAGATATTGATAAAGCTATAAAAAGTACTCAGAGCAAGAGATTTGCAGAAGAGTTAAATATTTTTATAGATATTAATATCCGGTATAGGAGGCATCAGCCTGCAGTCGCTTTGTTACTAAAATATATATATAAAATTAATCATTGTCCATATTGTGAGTCCTGGCAGCTTTTAGTTTACATTCCTATACACACGCGTTCATGAATTGCTTTTATACAAAGGTATGTCTACGTCACGGAGCAATACTACGTTACTATGCATACTGACCTAGCTCAGTTTTACATAATTACTTATTGATCCTGTAATTTTCATTAGACTTGACGTTTTATGTTATTGCTATGCTACACATAACATTACGTTGGCTAAATAATATATGTATGTAATAGGTCGTACCTACTATGTATATTGCTACGCAGAACATTGAGAATTGTTTCCTCATTTTAATATGATTGGCACTAGAGGAATAATTATGTATGAGTACTACACTACTCTTGGTAGACAAAGCTTATGTTTCAGTAGACCAAAGACCAAATTCACGTCGTTAACAGACATGTCAATGATGTCAATACCATACTTTTCTGATTTTACTATTAGGTACCGTTATCGCAACAAAGTGCTTTGTCGTCAATGCTGATAACAAAAATAAACTGTTTCGATTTCATCTGAAATATTGGTCATCTGAGCTTGAAATATATATTTCTTTTGGACTGTAATTGCATTGTCAGTTATGTCTATTTTATTATAAACTAGCTGACGCCCGCGGCTTCGCCCGTGTGGATGTCGGTTATTATTTATACTAAAACCTTCCTCGAGAACCACTCTATCCATTGGTGAAAACAGCATGAAAATCGATGCAGTAGTTTTTGAGTTTATGGCGAACAGGACGACAGACAGAGGCGGCGGAGGACTTTGTTTATAATATGTAATGATAAGGAAATCAAGCACAGCATGTTAATAGTCACCCGTAGCCTACACATGTTATTCAGTAGATGTATGATTATCATTTTCAGCCCATTTTGGATACTTAAGATGTTCATGATTTCTGTAAATCCACACTTTAGTCAGTTGAGGCGTTTTCCGACTTCACGATGCGCAAGATTCACATACCGTTTCAAGTTTACTTTGCTATTTCGATCTCGAGCCTTTTTTCGAGACTAAATCTCATATTCGTATGAGACGTTTACTTGGCAAAGTAAAGTCAAAGTAGGTACCTACGTTCTGTGAATGTGGCTAGAAGCCTTTTCTTTTCTTGACCCCCAAATCATTTTCCATTTTCCCTTGTAAGATTGTAACTGAAGGCTTTATTGTCTAACCTTGCTAACACTAGGCATAAACCTATTTACTACTTATAATATCGATTGGATACTAACTTATTTATATGGGTATGTGGAAACATGTCTAGTATATTTATCATTCATGTTTATTTCCTTTGCAAGTATGTGTTGATATTGATATCACGTGATGTTTCACATACTAGCGCAAATATAGATGTAGACTGAGTTTGTTTAATATTATGTGTAGAGCAGGGCAGGTGTGCAACTATTTACAATAGCATTATGAACAAGTTATGTAAAACAATTAAATTCATATGCGATAAGATAAACGGTAATAACTATTTTATTTTCATCGTAACTATACCTACTCCATTTTGAAATAAGATTAGTTAAATAAGCCTTTTTTACAGTCCGTTCAACCGATTTTAACTTCTATTGCGTTGGTGGCATGACAAATGGCAGCTGCAGTAGACAGATGGTATTGTGTAACGTTTTTTGCCATCCTTATATGCCTACGGTATAGAAGTCAAAATCGGTTACTTTTTGCAAAATCTTATTTCAAATGGAGTACCCATAGTATGGCTACAATTCAAAATATCAACTGCTGCTTGAGTAAATAAAAACCTATAAATAACAATAAAGGCTATTTACGAGCGAATTCGGGACTTCAAAGTTACATACTCAGTTTTATAAAGGGTTATCATTAAAACGTAGCCTGCGGCATCAGACCCGCGTGGTTTCGTCGGAGAACAAAAGTATCTGCAGGAATATGACAAAAAAATGTTTGTTGAAAAGAATCTACATTAATTAGGTTAGGTTTTCGCATATTTTAACTTAATTCGAGTCAAGTTTCTTTACAACGTTTCTGAAGCTTTCTGTACCTTTGCCTCGCTAACAAGCTAGACTGGATAACATAAACATGAATGTTAAAACTTACATGGAAAATGCTGGCTGGCTCTGAATTATTTATAAGCCAGCTTTCATGTTTGTCATTGAAATGAAGACGTAGCCACAGTAAAAATAATTAACAGTATTATGTCTTTATAGAAAACGACCTAAACGACGCGCTTCGAAATCTCAGTGTATATCAGTACGCAAAGGTCTCGAGTGCGCGGCAGGTATGCACGGACGCGGAAGTTTTATCTACCTAAACTCCATTTGAAATAAGATTCGACATTTAAATAAACCGTTTGGTTAAAAAAGTTTTGTTTAAATTTCTAATCTTATTTCAAATGGAGTATAGTGGCGGTAGGTAATTATTTCAAGGTCACTGCCGAGACATAATCCTGTAACTTTACTATACTGTGACGTAGCTTGTAGCTAAGTAGTCTTAACAAGACTTGAGGTGCTAGTTTTAGGCACAATGAAGGTAGGTACCGAGGACCGAGCCATATCTTAAAAACCATGTCACGATTATCATAAGATTGGCTATATTTCGTTATATTTATAGCCACGTACATATCCCTAAACAAGTGTAGACACTTTTGCGATACTCCTAGAAAAGGAGCATTATTCGAAGCAAATAGATAGGTATTCCATGTATTTGTGCTTCAAACCACAGTACCTACTAGTAATGTACTATTATTATCATCAAGATATCTAACCTGTCAATATACTATTTTTACCCGACTACGGCGAAGAAAAAAGGAGGGTTATGATTTTGACCGGTATGTATGTATGTATGTTCGTTCATCTGTTCCCTCCTATCTTCCAAACCACTTATCACAATTTGACAAATGAGGTATCGTTAGAAGCGTCGTGATTGTCCGCTGGTTATAGGCTATGTGAAGCCACATTAAATTAAAAATGGCGCCCTCTAGAGGACATATAGTGAGGAACTTAAAAAAAAAAAATGGTTTAATCGTACCATTTTGGGTATCAAATGAAAGGGCTTAATGAGCACATTTCAAATATATATATATATTATAACACCAAAAGATTTAAAAAAAAAATCAAGTAATAAAAACTAAAACCCAACTACGACTTAAAAGGTAAAAACAAGACACCACAGACAGACAAATTAAAAATCCGGAGTCACACGTAATCTGTTCGATCTATGCCCTAACACGTGTGACTCCGAATTTATAATTTGTCTGTCTGTGGTGTCTTGTTTTTACCTTTTAAGTCGTAGTTGGGTTTTAGTTTTTATTACTTGATTTTTTACCCTCAATAAACGTAGTAGCAGTGACAATTTAACTACCTACCGAGAATTGTCTGTGGATTAATGACACGTGAATCGGTTTGTCACGTTTTCGTCTGCGCTGAGAAAAAACAGACATTCCCAGTTTTGTATAAAAGCTAGGCAATATTGGATAGTATTATAGACAAATTCTAAATAAGTACTTCATTGAAATAATTATCGTCTTTTACATAATAACGAGACGTTTGGCATTGAAGTGGCCGACACCCGAATATCGATCCATTTTTAAACGATTTATATTTTTCTATCCGTTGTTAGGTGGAATTAATTACAATGAATTGTTAGAAACACCTTTTGTCTATTCGAATGATAACAGACAGTCTTTGAACTTTGAACGCGCAGTTACAATTAAGAATGTAAGTTGACAATGCTGCTCTTTTACTTAAATCGACAAACAATGATCGCACAATTATAAAAAGTTATAGGCACTTAATTGCGTAAAACCTCTTCGTTTACCACATCATATTAATCATACAATTATCCACAAAATAGTCGGGAAAAGCGAAATATTTCGCAATAATCGTTTTCTTCTGAATTTCAGACTCTTTGAGAGCAACACATTCTTTATTCAACGGCTTTTAAGTAGAAACTGAATTATTTATGAAAACCACGGTCTGCGGTTCAATCGTGGAATATTGTAAAAAATACTTTTCCATTTTAGCTCGACACTACTAAGCTATAATACACGAGTACACGACATAGATTAATGTGTGTTCGTGCAACCTAGCTTTGTATACCTAATATAGACGTAGTCACTGATTAGTAGTAGACTATTAGTATTAGGTTCGTGAACAATAAGTACAAATTTGTCGTAAAGCGTCTTCACATTAGACGAGTGTAGCACCCACGTAGACGTCGCGTGCTACGCGGGTGCTACACTCGCTATGAGCCACTTAGACATCGCCGTCGCGTCGCGGCGTCGCGTCATCGGCGTAGCAGTCGCGTAGACGTCATGGTAATGCTATATTTTCTATCGAAATACATTTTGTTGATGATTTCGTCGGAATCGACTAGGAAATAGTGCAATTGGCAAAACGAAACAGGTTTGTTCGAACACATTTTGTTCGAAGCGGTATCAACTTTTAAACGAATGCGAAGACGACTTTGTTCTACTAATGTTGTACTAGAATACAAATTGTTCCAAATTCATTCGAAACAACTAAAAAAATCACGTTTGTTGTATGGGAGCACCCTTAAATATTTATTTTAATCTGTTTTTAGTAGGTTTTTGTGGTTATAACGGCAACAGAAATACACCCCTTTGCAAAAAAAACGGGCGGTTTTGATTTTTGTACATTATTTGTAATCATTTAGTTGTTTTAATAGCCAAACTATGTTACTGGCACTTAATAGAAGAGTCTGGGTATGAAAAAAAGTTAATTCCAAATTCGAAACTTTTGTTTAAAAACATTAATAATCCCGTTTTCCGTTTGTGACTTTTACTAACATTTTGCAGGTTTGCGGTTAGAAGGTTATCCTGGCAACTAAAACTAACTTCTCGTTATTTTTAGTAGAATAATTTATGTTTGTCGCATAATCCAGCCTTAACTTAAACTGTGAATTAAAAGTGATATCTTTGTGTCGATTGTAATGTCAGAAAAAGCAATAAGAGCTAGTAAAATTGTAGCGCTGCTGGAAGAGGGGTGTAGCCAAAAAACTATATTCTTATTGATTATAACAAATTACATTCATGTTAATGACATAGTAAAAATATTAATATTATCCATACAAAAGCCAATGACTGTTAAGGTGCCCGTTTTTTTTGCAAAGGGGTGTACATCATCTGTGAAAATTTCAAGTGTCTAACTATCACGGTTCATGAGATACAGCCTGGTGACAGACGGACAGACAGACAACGGAGTCTTAGTAATAGTGTTCCGTTTTACCCTTTGGGTACGGAACCCTTAAAAGGCAAAAATAGACTCATACAAATTACTTCTTCTATGATTTATTAATTTATTTTCTTCATAAAGGAATCAAACATGCACTTTTCTCGTAGGTTTAATGAACTTGGATAGGTCATCATGTTCTCATTTCGTGTGACCTTACTTAGGGTCACCTGTAAGCATTTGATAAGCCATTTTCTGCTCATATCAGGCTCGTTTGTCTTCGTAAATAATGGCTCAGGTCCCCAAGATACAGGCACTGCCTAGTTTGGGGACCATCGCTTTAACAAAATGAATGTTACCAACAGTTACAGTATTATTACTTTTAGTGGAATCAAGTAAGTATAGGCACCCCAAACATGTCCTATACTTTTGATTTACCCGATGACGGTGAAGCAAAAAGGAGGATTGTTCATCTGTTCCCTCATATCTTCTAAATGACTCATCACAATTTGACAAATGAGGTATCGTTGGAAGCGTCTTGATCGTCAGCATCCGGAGTCACACGTGTAATCTGTTCGATTTAGGCCCTTACGTGTGACTCCGGATTTTTAATTTGCCTGTGTGTGATGTCTTGTTTATACCTTTTTAGTTGACTTTTTGTCGTAGTTGGGTTTTAGTTTTATAACTTTTAATTTTGTAGCCTTTATTGTCCCACAGCAGGGCAACGGTATCCCTTTTTTATACACTTTGTAATAGTTTTCCCTCCGTACTTTTAATTTATTTCTCTTATATATATAAGTGTCTGTGCCCCTCCTGGTTTACCCATCTGCTGTATTCACCCCTGTTCAAGGCCACGTTACCGCTCCAGCAGGGTTGACACTGACTGAAACGAAATGTGCAAAATGTTTCGAGATCACAAATATTTTCTAAGCCATTTCCCAGTGCAGTGACCGCATTGGCGACTGTTTAACTGTTAGCTTTACAAAGAGTGAAAGCCTTGACATAAAAGTCAATAGCGAAGTACACATAATGAATAAGCCAGTCACCGTAGATGCAAAAATCGCGTTAGATCGCAATAAATTGCATTGTACTAATTTTTTGGGATGTTACTATGTATGATAAATATTAATAGTGTAAAACCCAGTTTGCAGCTTGGAAAGACCTGTGCTAACTGCGTAGGTAGGTTTAATATACATTGTGGAGACGACAATACGACAAAAAATAAAACTCGACGTATATCTAATGACGTTCTCGGTCTACATACAAATAATTAATCTAATATATCCAATAGTTTAGTTACGATAGCTAGTCAAAGATCGGCAAACCCCATAGTCGGACCTTCACTACTATTTAGTTTGTTTGAAAAAATGACTTTTAATATCGATGTTAGGATTTATTTGATAGTTCCAAAATACTCGTATGCATTAGTATCGCCAGTGTTTTCATTTATTGTTGAATCTTCGTCTCCACATTGTAGAACCCAAGATACAGAAATTCAAAAAAGGCCATAATTAAAAAAAAAAATCTTCGACGTCGCTCATTCGCAGCAAAAAAACCAGAAGAAGTCCTGGCTGAAAAAAATTGGAACTCAATAAAACGTGATTCCAATCCATAATCAGCCCTGGACATGACGTGACCTACATTATTGTTTGGGAGGATCGATGGCACAACACGCCGCGCAGTCTGCGATATGATGGCAACTGGCAACCTCTAGCCGAACTATTGCAAATGGGATTCGATTGCGTCACACCATTGCCTATAGGGCTTGTTTGTTACTTGCGAACATTTCGAATAACTCGCAGTGTTTTTATTCTTACAATGAAGGACGTTCGCAGGGCACTGAATAATAGATCGAGACTGAGTTACGACGGCGATGTTCGGAAAACCAGAAGTAATTAAAAAAACCCGTTGTTCTTAAAAAAATATTAAACTGGTCAAATATTTGAACAGTTATATTATGCCGGAAAGAATTGATAATTTATATGAAACGCAATTTCTTGCTGGGACGCCCTTGCATCTCCGTTAATAGATACGTAAGTACACCGTTTAAGTGAAACCGTAGTTTAATAACATGCGTGCCAAACCATTATTACTTCCAACCTAAACATTATCTTCATGTCTGTGCAAGTAACCGAATAATTTTGGTAGGGTTCCACGATTTCACATTAAAATCGGTGAAAGCAACACACATTGTCATAATGTCAAACAGTCTGGCTCTAGGTAAGAAAATTAGCAATTTATTTTAGTTCTTGGCGTCAGTCCACATGACATTTTAGGCGCAACCAAAAAAAGTGAAACAATGTATGATGGAAGAAATGCATTTATATTTATAAAATGATGCAAGTCGAGCCAACTTTGGCCGTGTAAGATGGTCAAGACCAAACAAAGATGCAAAATTGAAAAGGCGCCCGCGTCGTCAGAAAATAATCTTAACCTATCGAGATGACGCTTAGCTAGGTAGAAGGACAGGGTCACACAGTGTCACTAGTATTTCGTTCTTATTAAGTTAATTCAGTATATGTTAATAACATTAGTAATGTGTTATTCTCAGAGTGCATGTTTACAGAACGTGAATCTCTTCCTGCTCGGGTGAGCCTTGTGCCACATCTATTTATAATTTGCTATCGTTTCAGACGATTGCTAAGGACTAACAAAGGCTGTTATACGACGTATTGTGTTAGGCTAGGTTAGCTTAATAATATGCATGAACAAAGATTAGTCGATTTTCTTAGCTTTGTTCAAATAAATGCTAGGAATTCAAAGAAAGAAAGACAAATAAGTTTGTCACAGAAACACGCGCATACAAACATACGAGATATGTTAACTCGAATAAAAAACAACAAAATAGACCCAAATATTGCAAAAAAAACTAACTGAGTAGAACCTACGCGTCGTAATATTGTCGTCGTCTAAATTGAAGTAGGTATCTAATATCATTGCCTTCTGACATATGTTCAGACTGAAAAAATTTAGTAATTCTACAAAGTTATCAAGGGTAATGCGAAAAATCGATATCCTTGGATCTGTAAATATCCCCATGCATGTTTATTAGGTTAGGTATGCAATTATTTATTTATTTATGATAAGCACACCAACAGCACAGTCACTTACAATTCAATTAATTAACATCTAAAAATAGGCATTTCAGTAACCATGCAAATGACAGGTATGCATGACATTGACGTATGAAAAATAGAGACAAAGGAGAACATTCAAAAAGTGTGTTTAGTAGACCTTAATCTAGAACACTATAAATCAAACCAATTAGAGCTAGATAGACACTCATCGTACTGCTTAAATATGCATACCTTATTCACCTATGTATAATTTCGATGCCTGAAAACACGCGACCTTTTCAGAGGCAGCTATCGGTCTTGCTCGTATCATCTCATACATTGTTTACACTCTCGGCCGCGCGGCTATTTTCGACTGAACTTTAGACGAAGTACGTTTATACAGTGCGATTAGGCGAAACAAACCGTTCACATACGCGTTTAAACATATACCTACCTAACTGAACTAACTGCGCCTTGCGGTTTCAGCCGCATAAATCTCGATCCCGTGGGAATATCGGGATAGAAAGTATCCTTTGTCCTAACCTAGGTCATGGTCTACCCATGTGCCAAACTTCATCCAAATCCGTTCAGCCGTTTTAGCGTGAAAGCGTAACAAATAAACAAACTCATTTTCGCATTTATAATATTAATTAGGATGATAGTTAGGATTGGGTACGCATTCTTAATTGACTGTTTATACATAGCGCTTTTATCAGAAATGTTTCTATAGCACCAATCCATTGTTCGTTTTGACAATCGAGAAATCATCATGTCGTGTTTAGATACTTAATTTAGGTACAATGGATGAGTTGAGTCTTTTTTTTTTTCATAACAATTAAACTGTTTAAGTACGGTCGCGGTCTGAGAATGTTTACCACCTTAAGGTTTATAATTGCATGCACACATCTATGTCACAAGGTCGATGACAATATAGTGATTTTGATTAGGTATAGAGCACAATACTGAGTTTGTTTCGGCCTTTTTTTTTCTCAGAGTAGTCAGTTATTAAACGCCGACCTCATTTAGTTTAAAAATGTGATTGACGTTTAAAAGTGTTTGTTAAAACCTACTTACAGAAATAAATCAATAGGGAATATGCATGTATTTTTTTAATATTTTTATTCGATAGTTTACATCGTCAAATAATAGTTAAAAAAAATTCGACGGCAAAAAAGCAATTTAAAGTAGTTAAAAAAATGTTTAAAAATATCCAACCGATCCGGGCTATTTAAACGCCCTCCATTTGGCGCGCTTGGTGTGGTGACGTCACAGTTCGTGAAAACAGACAAGCAACTGTCAAGTCAACGTCAAAAACTCCTTTTTCTATGAGCGTTTGACATTGAATTCACACTTGTTGATTGACTTGACATTGACATTTTGATTGTTATTCCGGATTGTTACGTCACATCCGCTCTTAGCCTTTTCAAGTATTTGAATTACCCACAGTTTTTTGGGACTTTTTAAAAATTAATTTCTCGCTCAAAAATAAATTTTATTCAAAAATATTGATGGAGGCATAATTCTGAAGTAACATAGTTTATAGAAAAAAATATTTGACCCATATTTGAATCACATGCATATTCCCTATTATCATTTAATATTTTTTCTAAAACAAATCTTTTTTAACCAAGCGAGGTTGAACTTGTTACTAAAAATGCAAAAATAGACAATTTTATATTAAACATTTTTATTTTTTATGGAAATTATCAATAATTATTTATAGTTTTAATAACTAGTATAGCCTCCATCAGCAGCTATGACGGCACGTAGTCTATCTCTCATAGATGAGACAAGCCGCGCGCATAAATCCGTCCCCCTGATATCATCCCATACCCGTGCGATCTAAGAGCTAAGAGCTTCATGGTTTCTTTCGTTTCCAGCGTTGAACCATTATGCCCCACAGATTTTCAATCGGGTTCATATCTGCTGAACGAGCAGGCCATTGAATGAGACGAATGTCACGGTGCATGTTGAACCACGCCATAGTGCCCGGGCCTTGTGTATCGGTGCATTATCTTGAACGTAATCAATTTGTGGGAATTCTGCTGCAGGATACACAACGCGTTCAGTAGGCAGCATCACCTCTTCCAAAAGTGACACATAATTATTCGCAGTAGCCCTTTTTTCTAACGACGTCAGTTCTCCGACGTCATCGTGGCTCATCCACCCCCATAAGTTGACTGTTATGCGACCAGATTCATTTTGAGGCACGATATGAGCTTCATCATACCGAGTGCGATTATAACGCCATAAAGTCAATCTTCCAATTTGACTCGATTTAAAAGTTTTTTCGTCGGTAAATATCACATTCGACCAATCAAAATCAAGATATCGCAAAATTAAGTCGGGCAGTTTTGTGGTGAGCTTTGAGTTCCACTTTTATAGCATGACGTCTGTAGTGTAGCCCTTCTCCGTGCAAAGCTCGTCGAATCGTCCGAGGACCCACATCATACAAAGCAGCAAAATGACTAGTTGGTGTGAAGCCGCGCTCTTCGTAATGTCGAACCATATCAGTTATTTGCGCAGTGGTTAGTATCGCCCGTCGGCGTCGTCCTGAATTGCTTCTATGATCTGTTATTTGCACTTCTTCGCCATGACTCCGAATCCAAAATCTCACGGTGAATCGAGATATATTGAGCTCTCGTGATATCGCACTAATATTCAAGCCATCTTCGTGGAGAAATAATATTTCAGCCCTTTGTTGCAGGGTTATACTAGCCATTTTATTTCTATTAATCTATAATTACTAAAATTCAAACCTATTTTCTTTGTTAAATGTCATATGGTAATATGTCAACAGGAGTCAACTTTAAAATTAAGAAATAAAAGTAATACGAAGGAGGTTATAACATTTTATGTCATTATGGTAATGTGTCAACTTTAAAATTAAGAAATAAAAGTAATAAGAAGCAGATATAGCATTTTAGACTTCACTGCACACAGTGTGGTAAAGAAGCTAATTTGAAAACTGATAAACATTTTTAAACCGCGATAGTACCTAGGTATAAAGAGCTACACGTTATATAGTTCTAACGGTCACAGTGTAAAATATACAACCTTCAATTTAAATCAAGTAAATTGAAGCTGAAAGGAGTTTTAGTTTGCCTTTTCTGTCTGACGGAACAAAGCAATTTTTGTTCAAATGACAAATAAACGTTGAATTTCATGTTCTGTGCTTGAATTTTTAACGAATAAAACATACCGGATCCACGATCCGATATAAGATAATTTTTAATCTAAACACAAAGAATTGAAAATTTAATTTTGTGCAGATAAAAACATCAGTACCTACCTAGCAAATATTGCTTAACAGTTTAGTTTAATGACAATTAAGTAGGTACACGGTGTTATCTTTACACAGGTCGTTAGCCATTGCAGACATTTTAACTTGGACCTGATTTTTTATAATTGTTTCCGAAAGCAATTACCTGGTATCCTTTAATCCCTGTTTGCGCATTAAACACTTACGTTATCAATTCATTCAGCAATTATCGTAATGAATATATAAAGTTACACTGCATAACGGAAAACCTAGGTAATGTATAGGAAAAGATATACTTATTATCAGTTATCAGCAACATTGTAACCTAGCTAGGACCCCATGTACAGACACCGTTGACATTCGTTTGACAAACGGTCGGTTGTTGGAGCGTTTCACAAGTTATTGGATACTAAAACTAACAGGATAATCGCTATAACTTGTCAACGAATAGACTAGCACGTTACTAGAACATTAATAAATTAATACTAGGTAGGTACCTAGTATTACTGTGCGGAAATGATGTTTATTCCGAAATAGGCAATTTATTTACTTACTAGCGACCCGCTCCAGCTTCGCACGGGTTTTACGACTTGACAAAACATAGAGATTTCTTAGTTATATGTAACTTTAATATTCACGTATTATACACATAAACCATCCGGAATAAATTCTCTGAACGACAGTGAAAACCTCATCAAAATCTGTTGCGTGGTTTAGAAGAACAATACGGACACTTATAGACGAATACGAAAAGAAACTTTAATTTATAATATGTACTGAAACATTCCACAATCTACATTAATATTATAAAGAGAAAAGATTTGTATTTTCGTTTGTAATTAATAAACTCAAAAGCTACTGGATTGACTAAAGAATTCTTATACCAGTAGAATGCTATATTATCTCTGAGTAACGTATGCTATAATAAAGATATCACGCGGGCGAAGCCGCTGGCGGAAGCTAGTGCCAGATAGAAGTGGAATTTTGGACATTTTAGTGGCAAGAACACAAGGTTCCGAATTTAGTAAAATGTTTTATGAAAAATTCCACAAAATCCGTGCCAATCCTTGAAGAAGAGGATTAGGTCGCTAAGCTTCGAGAAAATGTGGTTTGAAATCTCTGGCATTCATATTAAAAGACGCATAGTGAAGATTAGGCACTAACCAAGATAATAATTCACTAACATTACTTGTTATTGAGATCGCTCTTAATATGATACCAGCAATAATCAGCTTCCTTTGTCCTCTTTGTTTTATTGTCTTTGCACAAATATGTGCGCACCCGCAGTGAGGTACAAAGGTATGTCTGTTAATGCTACCAGATAATAAATAAAGTATCTGTTGTTATTTTGTTGAACTTACTTATTTTAACGATAAAAAAAGTCTTAATTGGGTGTTTACTTGTTTTGTATCATCATTTTTACAAGCTTTATATTAGCTTGCTCTGTTCGTATGTGTTTCCGGTTACTCATTTTGTCATCAATTTTTCAAGCACTTCCTGGCATCCGATTGAGCTGAAACTTGCCATACTCATACAACTACCGAGACATTTTGAAAAAATGATACCATGGAGCTGGTCTGATGATGGAGCCGGAAGTTAGGCATAGGAAGTTCTCAATCAAACAAGATAGCACCATCGTGTTTGGACTCATTGGTTATGTATTCAAGTGCTTTGACACTAGGTGGCGTTCAAGGTCTGATGATGGAGCCGGAAGGTGGCCCTGGGAAAACCCTTTTTAGTTCATTAAAAGCTTGTTTTTAAAAAGGTTTTCACTCTTATTTTATTAACCATATAGGCACTTTTATGGGATCAAAGGTAGCGAAATTGTTAATGTTTTGTCATATTTCATAAAAAAAACATTATCAGTCGGTTTTTCGTAAATCCGGTTTGGATATACTCTTTTTCAAACAAATATGAAACGGTCTCAACAAACATGACATGAAACGTAGGAAAGGCTAAAAACCTGTGAAATAAATTGACGTGTCCAGAATTTCCCCACTAGCGGTTGCGCGAATGTTAAAAGAAAATTTGGCATTCTCCATTGACCAAGCTCTGTATACGCAATGCTGTAGTTTTCCTGTTACATAATTTACCAGGTTTTCCTCTAATACTGCCTTTTTGGCTATAAGTTCTTAGAAGCGGGAAATGTTTCTAACTTTGATATCACGAGATTGTGAGAGCTTTATTCAATTCAACATAGATACGTACTTTATCCGTATTTATAGTAGCTAGATTTGTTCCTGGATTTCTATTTATAGACTTCCCTACTCTCCCTTTTGCTTGATTCGTTTACTACCAATCAATAGACAACCACAGAGACAGAGCGTTGAGGGTAGATTATAATGTATTATGTTATTTTAATCTCATTTACGTGTATGCGTTATTTGTCCTAAAATTATTTATTTTATCACTATCTCAAACGCTTCAGAAAAATGTCATTGCTCTAGAAACGTTATTCGATACAAGAACAGAGAAAACGTAAGAAAACGTAGTAGCATGCTCTACTTGTTCAATCACGATGACTTTGTAGATACTAAATTCCTGTGTTTGATAAAACATGATGAAATGATTGTGATTTTGTTGGTTTTGTGTCTCTGGTTCTGTACCTACAGCGTATTATTATAATATCTGTGCCTACAGTTTCCAGACATAATGTTTGATATCAGTCTATGTATTTTCTGTTTATATCTAGACGTCACTTTTTCAATGAAAACCATGAAACGTTAGTAAAGGTACATTGTAACATCGAATCAATTTTCACGCCTCTCCAAATATTTGGATGATTTGATATTCGGGATTTTTAGCACGCGGGGGATTTTTAACACACTTAAAATGACAACTGATTGCAATGGGTTTCATTTTGACAGTTGAGACATCAGACACCTTGATTGCGTTATTGATTTTATTGAGCTGGGGAATTTTTCAAACCTATGAAGAAGATAGATTAGCAATATGCTTCAAAACTTGAACCGGATTGTGATTGAAAGTGTGATACGCAATTCGGGTGAGAACCTTCCATTGAACTTTTACTGAGTTGGCAATTATGACGATGCAGAATTTCAGTTTTTATTAAGTCATCGAGGTACCTACACACGGCTACACAACACATCAAGCTATACATTTCCAATTTATGCTGATTTCGCATTGTATGAAATTTCCGTACAATGCGAGGCCAGCTTATACTGGAAATGTAATTGGAAATTACTAATAGAGATGGAGAGCCCCCATTTACTCCCACGGTTCATTCGGACCATTTCTATTTCAACATGCATTTTTTACCATACTACCTCTTAATCAATTACACATCTAATAATATTGGCACAACCTGCTATGATATTGTATAATACACACATTGCGGATGAGTAGGCAATGGCAAGCATGTGTAAAGGCATCTTTAGTCGAATAACCTTCAGTTTACCCATAGAAGGAAGGAGAATTCAAGTCAAACCGCTGCATACTGGAAGGAAATTTTAAAACTTCCAATGGCTAGTCATAAAATCGTTTGATTCCAAAGTCACTGAACCATCATTTTCTATACCGCATTCGGAACTTCCATAACCAGCGTTAAAGGAAAAGAGCGTGACCGCACGTAATAACTAGGTATGTGAACTGTTTGAAAAATATAAGTATTCTTAATGGAACATTAACGACCAAGACGAATGCCCCGTCGTCGCTTTGAAGAGACAAGGTGAACGTCTCACAAATCCGCTGACACTTATATTTACATAAAATATCAATACAAAATCATACTTCACGATTCAATCGACGTTTCAAAGTCGTAAATTTTTAGAACCTAATATTCACTTACCTACTGGTATAGGTACCTACTGTTATTTAGTACGTAATTAAAATAATATTACCTACTTACACTTCACGAATGAAAGCGCGTGAAAATTTCTCATTAACCTCTTTACTTAGCAAAACAAAAGAGTAGCCTAGGAAATGAAAAACATTAGGTACCTACCTAATGCTAGCTACTGTTTTGCTTTGCTTGACGCGATGAGCAAAATGCGACCGCTTCTAGGATACAGGGGGCCTACCACCACCGCTTAGCAGTATTATTTTAATATTACTTCATTGTAGGAAAGAGATGAATCTCTACAGGACGTATCCAGCTCTATCTCTTTCCCCCACGAAGTAAGATTAAAATAATACTGCTGTAAGCGCTGCGGTGGTGGTAGGGCCCCCCCTGTCACTTCTTTAGTCATGACTATTTATTATCTTGAAAATAATTTATTCACTGTTTTTACCCGACTACGGCGAAGAAAAAAGGTGGGTTATGATTTTAACCGGTATGTATGTATGTTCATGTGTTCCCTCATCTAACCTCATTCCTCATTTTTGACAAATGAGGTATCTTTGGAAGCATCTTGATCGTCCGCTGGTCATAGGCTATGTGACGTCACATTGCGCCCTCTAAAGGACGTATTGTTAGTTAGTTAGGTACAAGCTAAGCTCACACACAAACAATAAGTAGGTACGTATTCATCTTATTTTTTATTCCGTTTTTCATATTTTAATTTACAGCGATGTCTATTTAGAATGAATCGTTACAAATCCTCACGTCACAACGCTAAATCTTACTTCCCAACTATTGATGTAGTGTTATCTGTCACGTTGTTTTATATTTAAAAATATTTCTAAGGCTGTTGGGTACGAAGGTCGCGTTATAGTCATTTAATTATAGGATTACGAACACGTCAAGCTGTTCGCGTGACTGTTGGGCAAGCTCCGCAGCCGCAGTGCTGTTTATGGCTTCCTCTATATTAGCGTATTCTAGCTCGCCCTACCGTGGGTTGTACGCTAGCATGCACAATATTTACGTAGCCAAACTATGCATGCTATGCTTACTGAGCACTAAGCACATTAGCAGCACTTTTTTAACAGTTTCGGTACGGTATGCCATGCATATTATTATGGATCAAACGTGACTATTACCTACGCCATTGTGGGCTACTCTCTGATGTATAGTTGTTTAGGAATGTTTATAAAAATCAATACAAAACATGTCACCGGTCACGCTTATTGTATCGAATGTCTATCGAGTTTATTCTAAGATATACCGTTCAAAATAATTTCCTCGTAGAAGCTGCGTCTGGTAGTCTAATCCCGCGTTATTGTTTATTTTATTACCTGTCGTTTGATGCCAAAATTGCACATTGTTCTACAATAATGAATTATGTTTCAACATGTTACGTGCAAGCAAGCCGTTCTTTTAATACCGTTCGATTTATTACCCTGATGAATATTTAATGAGGGAATACTGTCCATTAGTGGAAAAAGAACGATGAAAGACTACGAAACAATCGATATTAACCATTAACTGTATGGAATCCAACAACTGGAGCTATTAAAGTCCTGGACTGATTTGGTACGATCGATTTGAAGCTAATTATAGCATTACTGAACCACGATATTACTTTTCTACGAAAAAACTAGATTGACGTAGGTATGCCGCGTAGGTAGCAAGTTAATATCTTGCTTCAAGATCTACTGAAAAAATTACTACCTACTTATAAATTTACCCAAGACAAATTAGTGTGTTGACTCCTCAAACTAATCCCCGGTTTCGACCTCATCTAGTTTTAAATTATTAATATTTCATTTGCCTTGTACAAGTGTTTTTTTTTAACCCAATTTAAAGACATGAAATAATTAACATTATAGGTCCTACATAATCAATAAAATTTAATAGGTCCTCAAATCTTTGATTGGTTGTTTTTTTTTTCGACCAATATTTTTTGTAATATGAGTTTTATCAGCTTTTGTAGATCGTCATGCAGGTTTTCAAAAACCGGGGGTTAATTTTATTATACTCCTCCGAAAATATTAACTGTGTTAGGAATCTAATTTATAGTCAAAAATCAAAATCAAAAGTCATTTATTCAAACTAGGCTGAGAATCAGCACTTTTCAAACGTCAAAGAATGACGATAAGAATCTTGATTTACATTATTGTTCACTTATTCATTCAGTCCAAAGTCCAAGTTATGTTAAGGCGGGACAGACAGGCGCGACGCGATTCTGGTAAAACAATTTTCCATGAAGTTTTCATAGAAAGTGTTCTACGACAGTTGCGTCGCACGCGCACCTGTTTGCTCGAGCCTTTACTCGGACTTTGATCTACCGGCATTATTGTGATGTCTAAAGGTAGGAGTGATACTGATGAGTCACTATCCACTTAATAGCAAACTAAACCGTGTTTCTGTGGAGTTGCTCAACCACTTCCTTTACCCCATTTCAAACATTGGGAAGGATGAAAAGTTGTTGATTTTCTGGGGCTACCTTTTGAACCATTAAAGATTTTATGGTTCAGTTATGTTTGACAAAAAATGCAGTCCATTTTCAAAAAAGTGTGCGCTTTTTTAATCTGGCGATATTATCGTGAACGTCCACGGCATCGCGATAACACAGGTATCTAAGTAAAATGTATGGAAATATGTATATAAACACGCTTTTAAATTTCCGTCCACGATAACGTTATACCGTGCACGGATTTCCATATACTTATGGACGTGGACGTCCACGATAATACCGTCAAGTTAGAAAAAAGCGCACAATCTTGAATATTGATATTTTATTGTTTGTCCCCCAGATTCCTATGGCGCTACGCCAATGGCATGGTCCGGTCGAAGCGATGGGGGCGCCAGGACGCCACCGTGGCACAGTTGTTCACCCAGCGCGCCTTGAAGAACCCCGATGCGCCATGCTTCTATGTTGTCGGTGACCGTGACTGGACTTTCGGCGAGGTTAGCACCTTAGCACGAACTTTGTGAAGGCGTTCATCCAGACCACATTACTACCACCATACAGATCTCTCAGAAGGTCGTCCTCGTGGCCGGGGCCAAGCAGCGCTGCTAGGTTCTGGTTTTTAGGCTTTGAGTGGGATGGGGGGTACATAGGCACATGAGGCATTCAGAATTGTCTCTGGGATGGCATCGTACCTATTGCAAAGGCCACAGGTACCACCAAGTGTACCGGCCGCCCGCTTATCGTAAAATTTTGATCATGTCAGATAAACGTAAAAAGCACTATTAAGCTGGTCTTGGGGATAGAGTATAGGCTTACAGTTGAAACTCTTACGTATATGATGTGATGCTCTAGCAGAAATAATCTAGGTAATTCTATGGTTCAAAGCGAATCAGTCTCCTTGAAATTAGTCTGACGGACGTGAAGAGGCGGTTAACCTCTGTCTAGCTACTAAATATATTTACATAATTTGATATTCACTTAAGGCGCTAAGTCCGGTTTAGTACCGTAAAACGGTCACATTAAAAAGCCTACTCCTCATTAACGGCTGGGTTAAAAGATCTGAAAAAAATATATGTTTGTCATAGATTCACGTACAACATTTTTGAAAAGGGGTTTTTGCGTATGACTAATACTTTTGCCTTAAAAAAATATTTACCAAAACGCTATTTTTGGCTAATATTCCCTACTACTTCTAAACGGCTTTGATGTTTGGAAATATTTTTACACTGAAAAATTGATGGTTTGAAGGACTACAAAATTGAAAGAGCGTTTTTAAATCAATCAATATTTGCAAAGATAATGACCCCACTTAGAGATAGAGGTTGAGAGGTGCTCTGCGCGGGCGCGGGCGGCAGTCGCGCGTGAGCATTGAGACGGGATGGCTGTGTCGCTCGCTGCTCCGCCCCGGCTATGGACCGACTACGCGCGTTTGCGTGTATTAGTGCAAATATTTACGTACGAATTGTATCAATGTGCGTTTATAGAATAGCTCGCTGCAGAGAGCCCAATTCAATTGTGCGCGTAGGCGCTATATCGTTGAATTTTTTTTAAAATGTGGAATTACTTATAAAATAGTTTTTTTATTTACATTGACAAAATTTACATACAAATTAACAATTTACAATGTAAGTAAACCAAAAAAAATGTAAATATAAAATCTAACATAACGTCACGCCTGTATTCCCCGAAGGGTTAAGCAGAGATGTATCTTTAGTTAGTACACTCACATTTCGCCAGATAAGTCCCATGTAATAGGGGCGAGCCTATTGCTATCAACCAGGCACAAATCCAGACTCCGGGCTGCTACTGAGCAATTCCAGATGTAAAAACCGGCCAAGTGCGTGTCGGACCACACAAAATGAAGGGTTCCGTAGTTGAGATGAATTTATTGCAAGAACAAACTCAACATTGTAGATGAACAACATTGTTTTTGCAACTGCAAATTTAAGTTGGTAGATTATTACTCGTTAACTTGTAGAGCCTATTTAGCTGTGATAGTTTTCCTTTTAATTTCGTTATAATATATACCTACTACTGCCGTGAATTTTTTCACATATCCAAAACCAACCATTTACCTGGCAGGGGGGCCTCAACATTTGACTCTAATAAAAATTAGCACTTCAAAGTTTAATATTTCGCAAACAGATCCATGAATCCAAAAATAGTGTTCATACACTCGCAATATTTTTGAACGACCTTTCCAACGACACACGGAACCCTAAAAACGCAATAACACTTTGCCCGACCCAGGAATCGAACCCGGGACCTCATGCTCAGCAGTAGCGCTTGCGACCGCTAGACCAACGGGGCAGTCGTGACATAAAATATTGTCTAAATCTATAATAATTATGTACAACCATCCACGTCACTACATACACATGCAATTCAGTAAAAGTAAAACCAATAGATACGAAGTCGCGAACACACATTCATAAATCAGAACGTACTGTACAATCAATTATAAACCTTATCTCATCAGGTACTCACACGAAATCACTGGCTTGTCGCAAGCTCTGTATTACGCGCGCGATGCAACCGCTATAAAGTATCGTTTTGTGATTTTTACATTGCTTGTCCAGTCACTTAGCGACACACTTAGGTAGTGGTGAAGAAGCAATGTATTTCCTGCAAACATAATACAGTCGCTGTGATAATATGAAAGCAAAAATAACGTAGTAAAGGCAAGAAATATTTTCCGATTTGTTGTTTATCATGAATAATGATATTCCAGACAAATATAGGTAATAAAATACCTACGTGTGCTGATAATTATGTAGTAAGTGGTTTCATAATTTATAAACTTTTTAGTTTGGCTTAAATTTCTAGAAGAAACCACTGAACTGCATCTTAGGTTGTCATGTCATGAATGATGCGGACGAAAGCGTAAGTTCGCGGAGACGGCCATTTGCCTACGACATTAGCATCTTGATCATGGCGCGCGGACACAGACACGGAAGAAGTGGGGCATTGACCCTAAAACCAACCCACTCAACCCTCGCACTGAAATTATACCTTTTGGTGAACAAAATAAGTTCGATAATTGTTCAAAAGTGCGCGTTGCTTCACGTCGCGGTCTGAGCTGCCCCTATTATTTCTATGCTTATGACCTTCTATTTTCAAGAGACACTTGAATCATCATTGTGTGGTTCTTCTAGTTCATAATTTCAACGTAATATTGTGACTGAGTCAAGTCAAGATGATTGGCGCGCAGCTACATGACTGTGTGCGTGTATCAGTGAGCCGTGAGTTCAAAATTTCAAATCTCCCACAGTACTAAAACTTTTTGTAAGTTTTTACTTGTTTGGAAGTAATGAATACAATTAATTTCATAAAAAAATAAATAATAAGCATGAATTGAATATAAATACCCTATTTATTAACAAGTGTTTGCTTTCAAAGAAACAAAAACAGCGTAGTAATGTAGGATTCGAACCCAGACCTCATAGATTACGAATCCATTGCTTAGTCCATACAGCTACGAGCACATGTTAGTTATACGCGAATTTTAGCAATGGAATGGTAGGAACAGTTCGCCACTATGACGCGTATTCTAAATGCAACAATGTTATATTTTTTTGGGTAGTAGGTAGGTACAAAGACAGTTCATATTTGTGTGTTCTCCGTGGAATGTTGAGACATCATTCATACACGCACACGCACTGGCTGTATCGTGCTCGAGTTTATACGTTACGTTATATTAAAAAAAAAAACATGCAATAAAGTCTAAAATAATCATATTATTAGTTACAATAAAGTCTGCTGAATACCAATACCTATAAATAGTTAAATAATAATACAATAACTAATATTTAACTTCATAAAAAAATAAAAAATAGATAATAAGAATGAATAGATTATAAATAAACATAAATACAACAAAAGACTAAGATTCGAACTCAGACCTCAATGATCGTGAATCCATTACTAAGCCCATACAGCTACTAGTATATGTGAGAAATGCGCGAATTTTAGCAATGCAATGGAAAAAACAGGTGGTCAAACTCGATTTCTAAATGCACCAGAAATAAATGATATGTAGGTAAGTACTGGAGTTTTGAGCGTTTACTCTAAGACAGGGCTTGAAATACCGTTAAAAATATGGTATCGTTACAGCCTTCTGATGCAGGTATAGTTAACTAATAAATAACGTTATATTATTTACCGGTATATTTGGCACATTTTACCGTTAAACATACGTAACGTTAAAATCTAAGGTAACGATAATTTTATCGTTATAATTAGTTTTGTTACCGTCGCTCTCGTCCAATCGCAAAAGAATGTCAGATTGCATCGACGCTAAGACTGCTGTACGACTATTTGCGCGTTTAATAGATATTATCTTATCATTGCTATTCTGTGTTGTGCTTGTACTTGAGAATATACTTGGTTGGTTGGTCCACCGTGTTCTGTAAGCGCGTACGACTGCCGTGAGCGGTGAGAGATTTGAAGACGACAAACGAAATGGCAACAGCGCCGACAGCGTGTGAGAGTGAGAGGGGCGCGCGCGCACGCCGGCCGCGGCCGCCTTTGAGACGGGCTGGCAACGTCGCATAAAATAACAAAATAATACCGATAATTTTTTACCGCTATTTTTACAATAACGTTAAAAATACCGGTAATTTTTACCAAAAATTTTAACGTTATTATTATGTTATGCTACTAAGTAACGCTACCAAATTGTACCGATATCGAAGTATCTCTACGGAAATACCGTTACTTAACGTTACTTTTAATGTGAATTGGTATCGTTTTCAAGCCCTGCTCTAAGAACATGTAGGTAGGTAAGTATGTAGCTAGGTATGTAGGTAGGTATATAGGTAGGTATGTAGGTAGGTATGTAGTTAGGTATTTAGTTAGGTGTGTAGGTAGGTATATAGGTAGGTATGTAGTTAGGTATGTCGGTAGAAAATATTAAAAAGGGGTCATTGTACCTACATACGGCTACACATCAAGCTACACATTTCCAGTATAAGCTGACCCCGCGTTGTAGGTACGGAAATTCTATACAATGCGAGATCTTGATGTGTAGTCGTGTTTATTCATCATTATGAACAACTCTCACTCCATAATATAGGGACCAACCCTGAAATCGCGAAAGAAAAATCAGCTGTTCCCTACATTTTGACGAGCTATGCGAACATAAAGTACCTAGGGAATAGCTGATTTTTTTTTCGTGATTTCAGGGTTGGTACCATAGTGAAAGTTGTTCATAATGATGAGTACAATGACCCCTTAAAATATTTCGTGTATGAAAAGATACACCTTATATTTTCTTCCAAACACATGCAAAAAAATAATGTCCAGTAAAAACTTAAAATAGCTATACGTAACTTATGTATCTATCTATACAAATATCAGTCTTGCATCTCCGCCATTCCTTTCTGGAGTCGTAGGCAAAATTGACGTCCTATTCGCGCAAGTCTGCGCCCGTGCATTTTCTTTGATCGTCGTTTTAGTTCAGCGCGCCACCGCGCGCGTTTTACGTATTCGGGGAGTAGGGAGTTTAGCTCCGCCCACATGCGGAAGGTGTCTGAGAGAACTATGGCTCTTAATTCAAAGTCGACGAACTACATTCTAGAATCTAAATTATGCAATTTACCAGAATGCAGAACTTGTAATGACCTTACGGACGTCACCATTACGCCGTTGTTACAGATAGGTTACATTTATGTTTTTTTTTTAAATCAGTTCTGTTTGTTTACCTTCATTACTATCAGGAAAGTTATCTCACATAAACGTAGGTGCTATATGCTACTTCAATTTTCGAGTACCTAATCCAATTATCCAATTTGCGAATACCTACATACCTAATCGGCTAAAAGCCGAAACGCAGCTTCTCCCTTTTTCTGTGTAGGTACATAGTTAAACCCTACTTAGGCGAAGTAGCACTTGTCTATTATGATTTACACGAAACTAACACAACAAAGTCTAGGAAACATGTGAACTAGAAAACTCTAGAAGAAATACTGGCCACAACAATTTGTAAATGTTGGTTGAACCTGCAGTAAATAATTGTTAGAAATTTTTAGTGTACTTTACACCTTTAGGCTGATGTATCTTGATCATCGTCAGAACAGGTCTTCGGGTTTCATCTGGAACAGAAACAACTTTCACGTTAATATTCATAACAATGCATTTCAATCGACAGATGGCCGCAAACTCTAACAAGGTGTCTCGCGTGATGCAAGAACACTTGGACCTGAAGCGTGGCGACGTGGTCTGCGTGTTCATGCCTAACTGCGGGGAGTATGTGTGGACGTGGCTGGGCATGGCCAAAGTTGGCGCCGTCTCCGCGCTCATCAACAGCAACCTGCGCCACAAGCCGCTGCTGCACTGCATCCAAGTCGCCAAAGCTAAGGCCGTGGTATTCTCTAAACATCTTGCTGACGGTGAGTAATAAACTATTCAAACACAAAGATATTCATTTGTAGGATATGGTGGTCATCGTTATCATAATTTCTCCGAAAGACGTCCACTGCTCTGAACATAGAGGCGATAGGCCTCTCCCAAGCATTGGCAAATCGACCGATCCTTTGCCTACTGCATCCAACGCATTCCCATGACCTTGAAATGTTCTTCGGTTCACTTTGTGGATGTATGTACTGAATGTACCTATATTATAATTATCATCCTACATCTTTATTAATAAAAGCTTAGTCTTAGTTTGAATTAAACCCCACAAACCCGTTTTCACAGCTGTTTGTTTCGTAATGACTAAGATTCTCTCCCTTTTGTTTGATTTATTACTGATTAGAAGACTGAAAATACCTCATAATATTATCGCCTGTTCATTTTGCACCTGCAGACTGTTTTCGTTGTATCAGACAATATTTACTTTCCGTTTCATAGTAGATACTTACTTAGGTAAATTGTAGCAGTTAAACTATGAGTTGTCTTGATCTCTTTACAAAAACCATGAACAGCTGCTCCCCTCCCCTTTTTGGTAACATTTCAATAATATCTGGTTTGTACAATGCCTTATTTTGAATGATTGACAAGACATGATGTTAGACGCGATGTTTTGTTATGCTCAATGGGGCAGGGGCGAGTTTAGATTGGCGAAAGTATCTTATGTCTGTTTGTTCGTTGTTGTACCTATGCTTTTAATTATTTTTTTTCATTCGTATTCTTTATGGCACCTCTTTAGGTCATGAGCTGTCGGAATATCAAAAAATATTTGGCCTAGGTCTTATGCGAGGCGTGAAAATTGATTCACTGTCACAATATAAAATAGATACCCGGTATACCTACACGCATTACGTTATTTATAACTAGAAGATTAAATAAATATTATACTTAATAACAAATAACATGTGCTTAAGTGGACTTAGGACAATATAATATACTTATTTATTGGTAAAATTTATCACCTACAGTATTATTTGAGACAAGTCGTTTATTACGTACTAAGTCTTAAAACTTTGACCATACCTACTTACTTTGCTAATTAGTGTCACAGGAAAAGCTTACCGAGTCAGTTATCAAATAAATAATGCGTTACTAAAGTAAGTTTTAATAAAATTATGAACAACATTTCTTTGTCTCATACACACGATCAAAATATTTTATGAACCAGATCCACCGTAAGCTCATCACTATTCAACGAAATCTCGTTACGACCCTCACCGTCTTTTGTGACAGAAATCCGATAATAATGCAGATATGCAACCAATGCCTCACAAATTCACGCTCGAATCGGCAGACTATTGTACTTTCTGCCAATTAGCTCTTTAAGTTGAACACTGCAGATTAAATTAGAATTTAATTATTAGTCCGTTAGTACTTCTGTAGTCCAATCTTTTGTCATATACTTTACGAACTAAAAAACTCATCTTAAGCTTCCGTGCCGAATCGAACAGCAATCAATGTTATCGAAGGATTCCTCTAAACGCTGTTTAGACGCCCGAAACCCGACAATATTGACAGTTTGTACCAAATAGACGACCACTATCCTTCCAACCGACGGCTATTTGCGGTAGGGACTAGGCAAACCAGGTAACTGAAAATGTGTTTTTTTCGACTTGGAAGCCTGTCGAATGAATGTGATTGCAAGAATTACCTCTAGAACCCTCGAGATTTTTTTGTACGCCTCTGTTGGGATTTGGAGCAGCCGACCATATTTTTTGTCTGTTTTTAACAACGTAATGGTAGATAAAGATCCTAATTTCATCCAAGACAAGAACAGGTAGTCTAATGCAGTTTAGGCGAGTTGCTATAAAGTCATTTATGAAGGCTTGGGCAATTTATGTATTAAAACTTTGTGGACACGTAAAAATTCCTAAACATCGGTGAACTTAATTAAAAGCATATTAAACGAAAGGAATGACACAGTAAGAAAACAGCATAATAAGCTATAAATGCGGTCCGCAAATTTTCCGAATCATTAATTCTGGTGACTAACTTATCCCGCTCATTTTATTTAAAGTTTCCTACTTTTTTCCCACCAGCTATATCTGAGATCCGCGAACAGCTACCGGAAGATCTGAAGCTGTTCCAATTATACGGCGAGTGTTCTCCCGGAGTCTTAGATCTGGGTGCCGAGATGGAGAAGCACCCGCCCGAGTACCCGATCGTGACCGACAAGCCGCGGTACAAGGACACCCTGCTGTACATCTACACGTCTGGCACCACCGGCATGCCTAAGGCCGCTGTACTGCCTAACTCTAAGTAAGATATAACTTTGACTGCTGCTTTTAGAATGTTCCTTGTGTTTGATACTGTGGGGTGGGGGGGCATCTTTAACAAGTCGCTGTCTGCACAGTTGTCTCCTAGAACATGCCGACGGCGACTCACAGTACCTCCAATTTAAATTTTGCGCGGTAATTAAAGGTCAAATTCGGATCTATACTAATATTATAAAGCTGAAGAGTTTGTTTGTTTGTTTGTTTGAACGCGCTAATCTCAGGAACTACTGGTCGGATTTGAAAAATTCTTTTTGTGTTGGATATCCATTTATCGAGGAAGATTATAGGCTATATAACATCACGCTATGACCAATAGGAGCGGAGCATACATGCCAAATGTTGCAAAAACGGGAATAATTATTCCTTTTTGAGAGCTTCCGTTGCGTGCGCTGTGTAAAAGGTATAAGTACGCAAATATCATGAATGATGGAATTGTTCCTCTTTAAAAGTTCTAAAAAAAAGTCCGCGACAGCATATGTCTATCTTTTAAGATTGACTCACTATAACTTTTTTTATGGTAATCAAATTTGTTCGAATTAATGCATTATTTGCGAAGGAGTTTTATCAACATGTATCAGTAAAATACTTTTTGATTCATTCGAATCGGACATTTAATTCCGAAGTTATGACGAGTATAAAAATGTACGCGAACCGTTGGACGCTGGCGCCGTGCCGCCGCGACTTTCCCTACTCTAAAGGGGAGAGGATGGGCTCACGGGTAGACCATGACCTGGAATAGGACATAGGATAAGTTTTATTCCTATACTAGCTGCGCCCCGCGGTTTCACCCGCGTAAGTCTCGATTCCGTGGGAATATCGGGATAAAAAGTATCCTATGTGTTAATCCAGGTTATAAGCTATCTGTTTGCCAAATTTCATCTAAATCCATTCAGCCGTTTTTGCCTGATTGAGTAACAAACATCCAAACACACAAACTTTCACATTTATAATATTAGTAGGATTCCCACAAGATCGAGATCTACGCGGGTGAAACCGCGAGGCACAGCTAGTAACATTTATAAATGCAAGTAAACGGTGAAGGAAAACATTGTGAGGAAAAATCGTCTGAGAGATATTTGTGTTTTGGAAATTTTCAGTGGAGCTAGTCTAAAATTGACGTAATAGGTAGCGCCCCCCCCGCAGGTACCTGCTGGTGGTGGTGGCCACGGTGCACATGCTGGGCCTGTCGCGCGCCGACCGCATGTACAACCCGCTGCCGCTGTACCACACGGCGGGCGGGCTCGTGGGCACGGGCGCCGCGCTCGTGGACGGCATCCCGTCCGTGCTGCGCGCCAAGTTCTCCGCCTCCAACTACTGGACCGACTGCATCAAGTTTGACTGCACGGTGAGTGGCACTGCTACCTGGGCTCGGCTGGAGCGGGGCCACCCTCAGAAGTCCGTCAAGAAGGGGTTCGTCTTGGGGAAGTACAATTTCTACAACTAAGCTATGTCTACCCTTGACATTTTCCAATGAATCGCCTACCACCTAATCTGAACATTGCAGATGTTTGTAAATGACGATCAATACCTAAGTACTATCGATTAACAACTTTTATGAGGACAAGTAAATAGGACTTGGCTTGGCTTGCTTGTCAAGGAAATATCGACAGGCATTAGGAACATACAAAGATATCTAAGCCTTTGAATATCACACAGCACTTAAAAAATAAGTATATTATAGGCTTTTTTTTTTTCTTGGCCTTTACGCTATGTAACACTAGCCTACAACATTGTTGTGCGCAGGTGGCCCAGTACATCGGCGAGATGTGTCGCTACCTGCTGGCCCAGCCGGCGCGGCCCACAGACTCCCAGCACCGCGTGCGCATCATGGTCGGCAATGGCATGCGATCCGCCATCTGGCAGGACATTGTTGACAGGTACACACTTCATTTCAAACGACATTATTCTGGCTATTAAGTACACGATGCAACTTTCTTGCGGCATGCAATAATATGAACCAACTGACTTGCATCGTCTAAACAGTGCTTATACGGTGCAACTTTTATTGTTCAAATTTCTACTGTGCAAGGGCCTCTTCTATAGATTTCAGATCGACCTAACCCTGTTCTGTTCTGTTATGGGCTCTACGCATCCAACGACGACAAGCAATCTTTACTTTAGCTTCCATTTACCGGGTAATATTGTCTTTCATTGACTTGAATGTGCCCTGGCTGGGAATATGTCATGCTCACTCAAATGTCTCGCTGATGGTGGCGCGTGTGTTGGATCATTTAGCTCCCTTCAAAATGGTTGAGCTGAATGGGGCTGATCCATGCGTCATGTTCGTGAACGGGCGCAGTCTGTTGTGACTGGTCATCTCTTAGCTGACATGGCTTATTTTGCATGCAAGCGACCGATGGCGTATTCGCGCGACCATCGCTTTTAAATAGGACGCGGCCTTAGTCGTCATTGGATCCGTCTGCCAATTTAGCGAGAAATGTCCAACACTTGTATTTCCATTTCATGGTTGCCATTCAAAAATCTTAATTAAAAATGCTCTACGCTCGACTAACGCTTCAGAATCTTAGATAAACCCACTTTTGGTGGTTTTAACTTCGACGTTAACTCGGTAGCGTTCTGCTTCACCGCTCTGATGCGATAGATAGGCGTCAATAACATTTGCTCATAGCACATTAACCTTTATACAGTGCTAATTGCATCACTATAATGACAAATAATGAATTATTGTCCTATCTTAGGTTCAAAGTGCCACAGATAAACGAGATATACGGAGCAACGGAGGGCAACGCCAACATAAGTGAGTGAAAGTTTAATTCATACAAACATACAAGAAACACACATTAACATACAACATGCAGTGTGCCGGCGACACATTTAACTTTGTAATTGTGGGTATGTGCCGACCGGGTCGTGTGCCGTTTCGATAATATTGTTATTTATTGCTTAATGCTTCCTTTAACACGATTAATGAATGGACTCGTTTATAAATTTGCTTATTTTATACTTGCGTCAGTATTCTGCGGTTGGAATTTGTCCTTGGGTCAATTTTTTAGGGTTCCGTAGTCAACAAGAAACCCTTATAGTTTCGCCATGTCCGTCTGTCTGTCCGCGGCTTAGCTCAGACTACTTAGTTAGTTACGTTAGTACTAGAAAGCTGTAATTCGGCATGGGTATACATATTAATCACCCCGACAAAGTGGTAACACCTACCCTCCCCTACACGTAAAGTGGGGATGTTTTTTTTTTCTCGTCTCCCCCAGGGTGTTTTCAAATAATGTGACTTTGTGAAAACCATTATTGAATTCAGGGATCCGTTTGCGAAATATTAAGTTTTAACATACTTTTTGTTAGTCAGGTATCCTCCCCTGCCAGCTAAATGGTTGGTTCTGGATATGTGAAAAAAATCACGGCTTTATTATTATAACGAAATTAAAAGGCTATCATAGCTAAGTAGGTAAGCTCAACAAGTTAACGAGAAAAAAGTCAACCAACTAACATTTTTGCAGTTGCAAAAACATGCTCTCCGATACATTCCGTATGGGAGAACATGTTTTTCAACTACAATGTTAAGTTTTTGTTTGGAATAAGTTCATCTCAACTACGGAACCCTTCATTGTGTGTGGTCCGACACACACTTGGTTGGTTATTTATAACTAAATGTTATCACTTTATAGGTGAGTAACTCTCAACTAACTCTTGCTTTAATTATCTACAATAGGCGCCTAGTTATTGAAATACTTGCTTCACAAGTTATTATGTATTCATAATGCATTGTCTTCTTGTAAGACATAGTTTGGTCACGACTACCTATGTAGAATCGTCTTCACAGACATACCTAATATTTTATCTGCTCAATAAGTATTAAAATTGTACCCAATGAGTATATAATTGTCTGAAACTAAATATATTACCTACTGTAAATGTCATACAATTAAGGCTCCCACAAACAGGCGCGATATCGCGGGCGCGACAAGGGTAGCACTGCCTGTTGCGCCCGCGATATCGCGCCAGTATGTACAAACCTTTACTGTTGTTCTTGATCAACATTTTAATTTAATATTTCCCTCTATTCTAGTGTTTTATTTCATTGCATGACTTTAGTTAACGCTTGTATCTAGACTTCAGACTTTGATCGAAGTAGAAAAAATAGCGAGGTCATTTTTCTAGTTCATTAGAAGTATAAATAGTTTGTTTTGAATCAAACCGCTGACTGATTTACATCATGTTTTATGCATTGACGATTTCCGCAGTACTAATCATTTAGATTACCTATTATTCCTGTCATCATCCAAGTACTAAAATATTTTAATAAAGTTTTAATAGCAAGCTTATAATTATAAACAACCTAGTTTTTTTATTTAATAAATGCGAAAGTGAGTTTATTTGTTACCTTTCACGCTAAAAAGGCTGAACGGATTTTTTATTTATTTTTTATTTTATTTAATAGGGACAACAAACAGCAGTATATTAAATATTACACATGATAGGAGTACTAAACTAATAGAATTAACAAATACACTACTCACGACGCTGTCCACAGATTACCATATAACATAATTAGCATAGGTACTGTTAATAATTACCATAATAAGGGCAAACTTAAAGATAATCATTACAAGGTTAAAATTATTACTCGGTTTGTTATTAAAATGTATCTCGGAGAGCATAAAATAAAGTGAAAAAATCTAAAAAATCTAATAATATCTGCGACTTAATACTAGGGACAAATATAAAGGTTCGGAATCGGATAAAATCGGCATGCAAAAAACAAGAGAAGAGGAAAAAAAGAAGAAGAAATTTGGCACATGGATAGATCACGACCCGGAGTAGGACATAGGCTAGTTTTCATCCTGGATCGCAGACGAAGTCGCGAGCAACAGCTAGTTACATAATATTTTTATAGTCCTCTCCATGTTCTATAACTGTACAATTTTCTCTAGCTGATGGATATTCTAATTTGAGCGTGCCCTTGCTCCATTTTATCAGTTCAACAACACCTTCATCTGCGAAGTAATAGCGTAACGTACTTACAGTAGCAATGGCTTTCATTTTGATAGTTCAACAACATTCATTGCGTTGCATACAATAGGGAATATGCATGTATTTATTTAATATTTTTATTCGATGGTTTACATCGTCAAATAATAGTAAAAAAAAATTCGACGGCAAAAAAGCAATTTAAAGTATTTAAAAAAAATGTTTAAAAATATCCAACCGATCCGTGCTATTTAAACGCCTTCCATTTGGCGCGCTTGGTGTGGTGACGTCACAGTCCGTGAAAACAGACAAGCAACTGTCAAGTCAACGTCAAACACTCCTTTTTCTATGAGCGTTTGACATTGACTTGACACTTGTTGATTGACTTGACATTGACATTTTGATTGTTATCCCGGATTGTTACGTCACATCCGCTCTTAGCCTTTTCAAGTATTTGAATTACCCACAGTTTTTTGCGACTTTTAAAAAGTTAATTTCGCGCTCAAAAATAATTTTTATTCAAAAATATTGATGGAGGCATAATTCTGAAGTAACATAGTTTATAAAAAAATATATTTGACCCATATTTGAATCACATGCATATTCCCTATTTTACCAAGATGTAAGGTTTGTAGAGTTAGGGGTTGGTTCTTGATTAGATCTGATAACTTTTTAACAGTCAAACTGTTATATACATTTTGGCAATCTACTTCGGGAAGTTAGGTAGAAGTGGCTAGAGGTTTTGATGAGTGAGTGAGTCAGTCAGTAACGAAATTGACCCTATTTGCTGTTAACTACATCTTATCCTCAGAATTTGAGCTCTCTAGCATTTTCCAGGCCGGGGTTTGAAAATACGACGAAACGCTTCGAGAAAAGGTAGATAAGGAAAGCCAAAAAAAGGAGTGGCTGCTTTTTTTGACTCGTTTGCGGGGGCACTACCGTGCTCTCAGTTAGAGAGATATAGGTACCTACTACATGCACCTATAGTTGATTCCTAAAAAGTAATAGGTACCTTTCCTCCCAGCTTAGCCCTGCATTAATCCCCTACGTATATTTCCAGTAAACGTGGACAACACAGTGGGCGCGGTGGGCTTCCTGCCCAAGCTCGTGCCCACGTGCCTGCACCCCATCGCGCTCGTGCGAGCCGACGAGCGCGGCGCGCTGCTGCGCGGGCCCGACGGGTACTGCGTACGGTGCAAGCCCAGTCAGTACCTGCTACAGGCCGCAAGAGCCGATACACTATCGAATAAGAAATGAGGATTTATGAGGAAGTCTAAAAGTGGCACCGGTGACTGAAAAGTTGTGTGGAAAGTCATGGTGTGGGTATGTGATGAATGAGGAAAGTGTCGTGAGGAAAGCGTTGACTACGAATGGCTATAAGAGTAGAGGAAGACTAAAGAAACGATGGGTGAACTGTGCGAAAGTTGATATGGCTAGAAAGAGGGGGGCGACTACCGAGATGACGGCTAATAGAGAAGTATGAAAGAAAAAGACATGTTATGGCCGACATCAAATAAATTGGGATAAAGGCTGGAACATGTTATGGCCGACATCAAATAAATTGGGATAAAGGCTGGAGATGATGATGATTCGAGTCTGTTCTTTAAGTATCTGATAAAATTGTAAACAAACCATGTTCAGGTTAAATTCTTACGCAATCAGGTTTCAACTTTATATCTCGCCCCTTTTTTCAACAATAATTTTTTTATCTCACTATTTTTTAAACAATTATTTTTTATATAACATATTAAATTGTAATTGAAAACTCAACGACGAAAATCTTCGTCGCGAAATAATGTGACGATAAAACTTTTTTCACATGCGCATAATAGTCGGCGACATAGTTCAGAGCTAGAATTGCTTTATCACTTGCGAGTATCGACCTTATAATTTTTATGTTATGGACTATTCCTATTTCATACGATTTTTTATACCATGACAGACAGACTGATCGTCCCTGACATATCTTCACGCCACATAAACGTCACAATAGATGTCATATTGTATTAAGAGCGGAAGTTCCTAATATTTGTTGTTTCCGCTCTAAATGCATTCGTTTCATGAGCGCACAGCTGATAATGATGTCGGTATGCTGAGCTGTAGCAATGGACGCTGTGTTTCAGACGAGCCGGGCATGTTCATCGGGCTGATCGCTCAGGGTAACGCCTCCAGGGAGTACTACGGATACGTCGACAAGGTATGCTACAAGACTATTGTATATGTTAGGAATATTGTGATATCGTAGACTTTTACTTACAATGTTTGTAAATATGTGAGCGCCATGTATCTATCACATACTTTAATTTATTTGTCATTGCTCCATTTTTAATTCTTTTTATCTATTGTGGTACAGTAATCGTATTCTAGGTGCATCGTATTCACATGTAATTATTTAATTGATGTACAGTCACGAGCAATAATATGTATACACTTAGCAACTTTTAAAAGTGATTTTCTCCTACTGTATTGATTGTAACTTTATGATATTACGAATATAGTATTTTGGAACCCCTATTATTATGAAAAAATTATCATCTCAAAGTTACAATTTTAATTCCACGAGAAAATCGTTATTGAATTTTGCTGTGTGTATAAATATTTTTGCTCGTGACTGTACTTATACAAAATATTGTAAAACATTATTTTTAAAAGAGTAACGGTGGAGTTTCTTGCCCATTCTTCTCCATACGAAAACCACCTTTTGGAAAGGGCAACTTAGTTCAGTTCTATTTCTTTGTATCAGATATACATAGATGAACTTTGTAGAGTGTCAATACCAGCTTGTAAGGTCTATGCATATGCAGATGACACAGCGATTCTGGTTGAAGGGCCCTCCTGGGAAGATGTGAAACAAAAGGCGGAATTCGCAATGTCTTCAATTATGAACTGGCTTGACCTAAACTTGCTGACATTAAATTTAAAGAAAACGTATTACCTGCCAGTAAAACCTGCAAGTAGTTTCACGATAACGGCTCACTCATGCCAGAATCAGCTAATATCGTGTTCATGCACTTCCATTGCCAGAGCAGAAAGTGTCAAATATTTGGGTGTGCATATAGATGATGGACTAAAATGGGATAAACAACTTGATACACTAACCTCTCGAACACTACGTCTTATTCACATATTCAAATCTCTCAGAGAATCCGCCAGTATTGACACTCTAAAAATGGTGTATTTCACATTATGCCAATCGGTTATTGGATACTGTGTGACTGTATGGGGTGGGGCAGCAAAGACTTATCTTCTAAGAGCAGAGAGGGCTCAAAGGGCTGTACTTAAAGTTATGCTAAAGAAACCCTACAGATATCCTACAGCACAACTTTACGCTGATTCCAAAGTGCTGACGGTTCGGCAGCTCTTCATTCTCCAATCTGTCCTGAGGATACATGCCCGCTTACCCCCATCTGATCCAAGTAAGCGTACATATGTTCCCCCAGGTGTACCGTACAAAACCACATTTGCAAGACGTCAATACTATGTCCTAAGTCACCATGTTTTTAAAAGAATACAGAAAGAACTAGACATAATAGACCTAAATAAATTCAATGTCAAATCAAAAACTTCTGACTGGCTCATACGGCAGGACTATATTAAAACAGAGTCTATACTACTATCACACATTGCTTGACATAATTAACCACTTTAAAAACACCCACAAGATCTCATACTCACACACACATATACACTCACACTGACTCACACACATACACAATCACACACATACACAATCACACACATACACACTCCCACACATACATCGGTACACTCTCCTTCCTTGAGGTGTATGTACATACACCTCAACACTCACACATACTTCATAACACTAACACTAATATTAATATGCATTAGTAATGGTAATCGACACACTTTCACCCTTGTAAGTTTCAAGCATGTAAGTTTTCTTTTAGTTTTACTAAATTTAAATTTTGGCCGATCACTGTCTCTTAAGATACAGGTTTCTTCCTAGTTTAAGAGACAGGGTTCATAATTTTTGTGCGCATAGACCTTCTTTTTGTAAATCTAAATCTCCTGTTCACAAGCTATGATTTTACGCTTATTCTATTGTATTGTTTTGTTCTGAACTGTGTCTGTGTGTATTTATTTTGGATAATAATTTTTTTTTTTTTTTTTTTTGTTTTTGACGTTCGAAAGTGCCTTTAATGTGCCTATTTGAAATACATTATTTGACTTTGACTTTATTATTAATCAACAGTGTTCAATAATGTTCCATTTATTGAGGACCCAAACCAAGCTTAGTAACCAAGTTATCTGGAAACAGTACCCTTTTTTGCGTAACACACGATCAATGACAATCTGTTTCATTTTGACAGTTCAACAATATTCATTACGTTGTCGAGCAGACTAATTTTTCGAACATAATGAAGCAATGGATTCCTTGAAAACGATTCAGATTATGATTGATCGTGTGTTCGCGCAATTAGGGTGCAAGTTGTTCTCATCTTGTGGATGCTGTACCTCCGTTATTTATGACGTTTTGCCAAATCATTTCAAAAGGCCCTGGATAGTCTTGTATTTTTAGCCACTATGCTAGCTGGGAACCAGTTTGAGTATCCTCACACCGGTTCCCAGCTAAATGTACCTAAAACAAATTAAATGTTTGTTAATTTAAATTAATGTTGTTAAATATACCGACTCGATTAGACTCGATTAGATTTTCTTTATTTTATAAAAGTCGTAATAATTAATGGTATGACTCATGGCGAGTTTGCAACACATTATAAGATTTTCTTTAGTTCCAAAATATATGTATTCAAATCTGGATCTGGAACGAATCTTCGTCCAAAAGTTTTAACTTCGAAATCTACCCCATCATTTTCTGCAAGTAAAACTCACATTCCATCTCTATATTTCCAGGATGACAGTAACAAGAAGTTAGTCCGCGATGTGTTCTGCAAGGGCGACGCGGCCTTCGTGTCGGGCGACATCCTGGTGTCGGACGAGCTCGGCTACTTGTTCTTCCGCGACCGCACGGGCGACACCTACAAGTGGAAGGGCGAGAACGTCGCCACGGCCGAGGTCGAGAACGCCATGTCGCCCTGTCTGCAGCAGAAGGCGTGTGTCGTCTATGGAGTTTCTGTTAGTGATAACTATTTATTAATCCATACTAATATTATAAATTCGAAAGTAACTCTGTCTGTATGCTATCTTTTCACGCCTAAACCACTGAACGGATTTCGATAAAATTTGGCAAGGAGATAGATGGCATCCCGAGGAAGGACATAGGCTACTTTTTTATCGACATACCACACGGGCGAAGCCGCGGGCGGAAGCTAGTTTACCATTTAGAAGAAATTTTAATCTGCTTTCGATGACGATTTAATCGGCTTTGATACCAAGTCCTGGTGAAATAACTATCTAGCCACTAGACGGGCTATTTGGGTCGGTGATAGACAGCGAGCCTCAGTAGGTATAACAGAAGATTACCATCCCCTTACGGATGAACCTTCATAGAAATACTTATTTCAGTAGGATTTCTTGCAATGTGACAATTTTTACAACTATAACTTTCCCAGGGGAATCGTAGTCGCCTTTCTTTCGGGCATACCACCGCTTATGGGAAAGCGGTGGTATGCCCGAAAGAATAATGTTTGGCACTGGTCTACAAGCCTGGCGACGCTTCCGAATAATTGATCACCAAAGTTGCTATACAATTTTGTCTTCGGTCCTGGTGATGAAATCACCCTTTGATGGTGAGCTTTAAGTCTTTACGTAAAAGACTGATTTTCCTCTGACAGACAAATGAGAGCCAACAAGTTTATGTGGATGTACAGTCACGAGCATTAATATGTATACACTAGCAACTTTTAAAAGTGATTTTTTCCTACTGTATTGGTTGTAACTTTATGATATAACGAACATAGTATTATTGAACCCCTATTATTATGAAATAGGTATAATCTCAAAATTACAATCGTTATTCCACGAGAAAAACGTTATTGAATTTTTCTGGGCGTATACATATTTTTGCTCGTGACTGTACTATAGGAAATAAATTGTTTGAGTTTGAGTACACCTCTGCCTAACCTTTCGGGGATTATCGGCGTGAGGTTATGATACGTGATCCCTGTTCATCTTCATTCCAGATCCCCATGACAGAGGGCCGCGCCGGCATGGCGTGCGTGGCGGACCCGGCGCGCTCGCTGCAGCTGGCGCGCCTGGCGCGGGACCTGGACGACTCGCTGCCCAGCTACGCGCGCCCCTTGTTCCTCAGGCTCATCAACGATATTGAGATTACTGGTCAGTACCACACATTATTACAAGTTATGAGGGATTCGCCATAACCATAATCTAAACAAAAAAACACATGACACATTTTGATAATGTTTAAACTATTTTTAACCTGATATTTTAAATACCTACGCTACTACGGTAATTGAAATTTTTACATCCGTTACCAATTAAGTGTGAGGAGTTTTGCTAAGTAATTTAATTTGACTATACATAAAGCAATATGTGGCACTTTTGCTTACATTTCCTAAACAAGGCTTATTATCATTCAAAGTTGACCTACTTGTGCAATTAAGTGCATATTCATGTTAGATAGTAGGTCGATAGTTGATACTTATCTTGCCCCCCACATAATGTTCTAGTTACATTGTGATTAGATAACAAATAGCAGAGGTCGGTCATTATACAGATCGGGTATTAGTAAACAACTTACCTTTATTTAGATCGATGCTAAATAAATAGGGCCTTATCACAAAAACTTACCGCCTTACTAATAAACGTTGTATAGCGCCTGTATGGTTACACAACGTTTGTCTTCTTCTTTCAAAAGTAATTTGACTTTTGAAAAAAGAAGACAAAGCGTTGTGTAACTATACAGGCGCTATACAACGTTTAACGTATATATTAACCGCCTTACTAATAAACGTTGTATAGCGCGTGTAAATGAAATGTCATGTTTAAAAAAGGTATACGCTAAACAACTGATAAACACGGTTTTGGTGGTAATAAGGATAGTATTAAATCGATTTTGTAAAAACCTGTTCAGGTAGAGATTTACAGATGCCTCCGCCCAGCACGCGTAGCATGACCGCCATACGCGGCGGTTTCGATGCCGTATGCGGAGAAACGGGTTTTGTCGACGGATATACAAAATTACAGATAAACAATCACTATTCTTCCGTCGGCAAAACCTGTTTCTACGATGGTCATGCTACGCGTGCTGGAATGTAAATGCGGTGCTAACAAACAATGGGACACTTAAGTCCAGCGTGTCCTGTTGTCTGCACGTTACTGGAACTGATGGTGCCAATTTAGTAACCAAATTCTGGGCCGACTCTATTTAGATTACCATCGCCACGCTAAGAAGATGAGGTCTAGAAATAATAGTCAGCCCTAAAACGTTTTTTTTTTATTTCCAGGCACGTTCAAGCTGAAGAAGCTGCAGTACCAGAAGGAAGGCTTCGACCCGGACGTGATCAAGGATCCGCTGTACTTCCGCTCGGGGCAGGACTTCGTGCCCATCACGCCGCAGCTCTACACGGACATCTGCACCGGCAAGCTCAAGCTGTAGGCACGCACCGCTGTTAGGCAAACAGACACAGTACAGGCCAGGACGGTAGACAGGCAAGATCTCAGAAATCATCACCTGAAAGATCAGCTTCCAATCTAACCGGATGCAGCTGAATACCAGTATTTACAAGAAGCGACTAGCTATCTGACGTCCGTAACCCAATTACTGGGTACCTAACACGATATCAATATAAGAAATAAAGAAAAAAGGCTTGTCAGTCCCAAAAGTGCGGTGCTCGATTTTTTCATAGCTTTTTCTAGTGCATCTCAGGTGCTAATCCTCGTTCAATATTGCTGAAAACATAATTGATAGCGAAACTTCCGTCCTGCCTGTACTATGCGTCGGTCAATCAAAGTAAATCGTTATGTGAAATTCTACAAACATTCGGTACCGCTCAAGCCAATGATAATTGGCACATGTGATACACGAACTGTCAAAATTTTCTGTTATATTAATCACCCTTGATGGGCCGATGAGAGATGCCTGCACAGGCAGCATAGTTATAGCTAGACCAAATCACAGACTTTTTGCACTAAAACGCCGGCAGTATTTTGTTCTATCCAGCTAATTATTAGCAATTTTAGGTAAAATTTACATTAAAATATAGAATTCGTAAATTGTTGTTCAAAACATTTGTTGTTAAGGTAACGGTGGGCCGGGAGTGTGAAGACACTATTTAGTTAAATTTTCATGTGTATCCTTGAAAGGAATGTGAGAATACCAATAGGCTTATTTTTTTAATAAATAACTATCAGTCGAGCCTCGTTGTAAACAGGTTTGACGTGTAGTGTGCGTGGCGTGTCGGTGTCGTGACGTCACGTGATCCGTGTGGCTGTAACTTGAAACACTTGAACAAGTCGATGATAAGAAAATTGTTTAGGCGTAGAGGAGGGGAGGGGGAGGGGGTAGACTCTAGCTGTTGTTTCATGTTTTCACAGTTGGAAACTAAATAATAATAGTTCTATGATTCCAGTTTCAAAATCGAATCCTATCCTCTAGCTTTTTCCTTTAAAGCAAAATCATTATACACAATCCATTCTAGCATTAATTAAAAATACAGATTTTTTTCAGAAAATTAAAAAAAAACTGTTAAGAAAATACATTAAATGTATGTAGCATATTAGATGACATTCCACCATCTAGTCACATAAGGTGTTCTATTCATTTATCTTAAAATGTATGAGTTCCTAAGTATTGTTTTTGGGCACTTTAAAGTCCTACTATTAGCGAAGCAGATACCAAATAACTTAAATCCATGGCAATTAATCGCGATACGGACTTTGTATTTAGATTTTTGTGCCTTGAAACGAAAATCGCTGCACAGTAGTGTAGACTAGGAAAACTTCGCAGTTTACTCCTAAACAAAATTATTACGTAAGTTGTAAATAATATAATAAATGATTAAAATGTCGAGACTGGTTTTATTTTACTTCCCACAGGCATATTACTCAATACAATAAGGGTGGGTACATTCAACAAGCTAACAAGCAAACGTCGTCAAACGTTGCTCCACAAAAAGTAACTTCGGTGTGGACGTACCTTTACCATTAACCACACACACACCAAATACGATTAGCCCTAATTCATACCTTTATTTTTCCTAACAATAAAACTCTCCTACGTCTTTGAAGCACAAAATCAAAACCAAACTTATCTACACCCATGCTTTAAATCCTCTCTTAAAGTTTCTGAAACAGTTAGCTTATTGCCAACATTAAAACAACCATTGTCATAGTAACCTTATTATAATCCAAACGGGAGTTATAATGTTGTACTGAATTTCATAATGCAACTCATTTAAAAAATTCGATATTGGTATTAGAAATTACAAAGAAACAATAATATAATAATAATACTCGAACTAACGAACAAAAATCGCGCGGTACGACGTGAATTCGAATGTGTTTTGTTTTCAAATTACGGTGCTTTTTTAGTGAAACGCTCTTGAATGACAATGTCCTTTTTTTACACGAGTTCTATGATAATTATATGAGTACTATGACACGTGTGTGGTACGATCGCTCGGCCAAGTTACCCAAACAAAAAAAAACTTCGGCCAAAAAATTGTCGAAATTTGTCAAAATCGAAGGGAACAAACCAAAAATTTGTCAAAGTAGAAATAAAAAAGTACTACTATTACTGGCCGCGCGAAAGTAACGTGGAGGATTGCGCGGCCATGGAGATCTCAGCAACTACTTGGGTTAGAGATGTAATTCTTTTTGTCAATTGAAGACTGAATTTGTCGAAAATTGTCGAAAAAAGAATTATCAAGCTCAAGATCAATATTTTACGAAATATTCACTTTGGAAGTTATGGCCGCGCAATCGTGCACTTGTTGTTTCTATAATGTTGATTATTTCTTTAAAACTAGGACTTCACACAGTAAACCTGTTACAAAAAGAAAGGTCTTAATTCGCTAACGAAAGCAATAAATACTACTAAAGTTTAGATAAACAGACGAAATCAGTGCAAAACAAAAACTACGTGGCCGCGCGGTCGAAACGTTACTTTGTACGCTGATATCTCATTATCTATAATTGTTAGGATTTCTGTGTGAACATCCATTTATTCGACAAATTAACCTCATTAGAATGGCATATCGTTTTACCCTCAGAACAGTCTTCAACGCGTGTAATCTCAAAAATAAGTGTGCGTTACGATTGCTCGGCCAAGTTACCCAAACAAAAAAAAACTTCGGCCAAAAAATTGTCGAAATTTGTCAAAATCGAAGGGAACAAACCAAAAATTTGTCAAAGTAGAAATAAAAAAGTTATAAGGGTTTTAAGTTGGCCGCGCGAACGTAACGTGGAGGATTGCGCAGCCATGGAGATCTCAGCAACTACTTGGGTTAGAGATGTAATTCTTTTTGTCAATTGAAGACCGAATTTGTCAAAAATTTTCGAAAAAAGAATTATAAACTCAAGATCAATATTTTACGAAATATTTACTTTGGAAGTTATGGCCGCGCAATCGTGCACTTGTTGTTTCTAAAATGTTGATTATTTCTTTAAAACTAGGACTTCACACAGTAAACCAGTTACAAAAAGAAAGGTCTTAATTTGTCAAAGCTAACGAAAGCAATAAATACTACTAAAGTTTAGTTAAACAGACGAAATCAGTCCAAAACAAAAAGTACGTGGCCGCGCGGTCGAAACGTTACTTTGTACGCTGATATCTCACTATCTATAATTGCTAGGATTTCTGTGTGAACATCCATTTATTCGACAAATTAATCTCATTAGAATGGCATATCGTTTTACCCTCAGAACAGTCTTCAACGCGTGTAATCTCAAAAATAATGTTAGCTCATACAATGTTCGAGTAGGGTAACCACAATTTCGATCTGGGAATACCTCTGACAGGAGACTGTCAATTATATTGGACAACATCTGACTCAATCTGGAAAAGGAGAATGGGCGTTTCTGCGCTGGAACCCAATTGCGTTAAGATATATACCAATGGAAAGATCTCATCAAGGAAAATATCATGTTCTTATTATGACGACTTCTCTTGATCGTTAGTACGAAAGGAGCTACAGAGCTTTAAATGTGGGTGATTGAATATTATTGGAATTCTGGTATTTTGTCAATTAATAAACTTTTAATGAAATGAAATGAAATTGTTTATTCTGTAAATAGGATATTGGAATTACTTTTACACGTCATATTAAAAAGTTGTAAAAATAAGCTAGATGAGGTTGGCGTTTCCTATCTGACTACTCTGAGAAGAAAGGCCGAAACAAACTCAGAGGTCACCGTCTCCTTTAAAGTCCAGACATAAGCTTGGTCAGGCCATATGAGGACCATGTAGATTAGAGTCTGAAATGGTCTTTTGAGGAAAGAACCAGACAGATTTGAGTGGACCTGTCCAGTCAGTGCAAGTATTTGTCAGTAATAGTGGAGCTCAACTCAGAACTTAAGGAGCTCAACGACTCGACGAACAATACCAAAGGACATTTGGGTAGGTCGCATAAAGTTCTCAAATTGCCAGACCTTCGCTAAAACTAACAGAACGAAAAATAAATATCCACATAGTCCTCACATTCACAATAAAACAATACTTTACAAGTAATCATCATGTCATTTTGTATATAATATTCAATAATGTCAATTTCTATATAAAACTGGTAGGTATATTTTTATGGTTTTCCATAATATTCAAAATGTTACAATGCTTATCAGAGCAAGCAGCTCAATTCCATGCATTTTTGTCTTCTAAATTATCTGAAATTTTATACCCTTTTTTACAAAGTTTGGTTTTAATACAGCTTTTAAATCGTTTAATGGGTAAGTTTCGAATGTCAATGGGAAGTTTGTTATAAAAGCGTATACATTGACCCATGAACGAGTTGCCTACTCTGTGGAGACGAGTGTGATGTACAGCAAGATTGTGTTTATTCCTGGTATTTAAACTATGAATATCGGACATTTTCTTAAACTTTGATATGTTTTTGTGTACATACAATAGGTTTTCAATTATGTATTGTGAGGCTACAGTCAGAATATCTATTTCTCTGAATTGCCACGACTTCTCTGGATTGTTAGTCAGTGAGGAGCTACAGAGCTCTAAATGTAAGTAATAAGCATTATTGAAATTCATCACCTACTTAGGTCATTAATTCCGAACTGACTAATAATTGGCAAAAGTCGTGATAGTAGGAAGAAAGAGCTATTCAAGGGCAACCTGCCCTTGGGCCTATCCCTATCCTAGGCTATCCCTTGCAATTATATAATACAAAGAAAATTGAGTTTATACAATGCAAAGATGGTCTTACAATCTTCAGCAGCTCCAACATTATTTTCGAATGTTAATTAGTTAGTTGTAGTAGTGGAGCAGGACCAGCATTAAGCCAAGCATTTTTATCAGAAATGTAATCCTCCAACTTATAATATGCCTGCCTGCATAGTGTGAGTTTTATACAAGTTTTGAATTTCGTCTCGTTCAGTTGAAGTATGTGGGGAGGAATTTTATTGTAACATTTTAAACAGTACCCCATGAAAGATGAGTCTACTTTAGCCAGTCTGAAACCTGGTTGAACTAATAGGTCCCTATTTCTAGTACTATAGTTATGTCTATCACCTCTTTTACTAAAAAGATGTAAATTTTTTCTTAGGTGCATGATGTTTTCATAGATATATTGGCAAGCTACCGTCATGATGTTAATAACCTTAAACAGTTCCCTTAAAGAATCGCGCCTGCGGAGATTATAAATGGCTCTAATCGCTCTTTTCTGCAGAATAAAGATAGATTCGATGTCTGCAGCCCGTCCCCATAGTAAAATACCGTAAGACATGATACTATGAAAGTAACTAAAATAGACTAGCCTCGCGGTATCTACATCAGTAAATTGACGGATTTTTCTGACAGCATATGCTGCTGAACTTAGCCGTCCTGCAAGAGATGTTAAATGAGAACCCCATTGTAGCCTTGAGTCGAGCGTGATCCCCAGGAAAACAGTTTTATCGACGAATTCTAGTTTCTCTTGATTCAATATAATCACACAATCCCTACTTTTGACATTTGGTAAAGAAAATTTTATGCACTTAGTTTTTTTTCCATTTAATACTAAATTATTAGCAGTGAACCAATTTTGGACCTGCAGTAGGGCGTTATTTACTTCGTCAAAATTTGTAGCACGTCTATCTACCTTAAAAATTAAGGAAGTATCGTCAGCAAATAACACCATGTGTGGTTGATTTTTTAATAAATGTAGTAGATCATTAATGTACACTAAAAAGAGGAAAGGACCCAAAATCGAGCCTTGTGGAACACCCATTTTTACTTTTAAACCTAGTGAGTTGATACCGTTTATTTGAACTTGCTGTTGTCTATCATTTAAATAAGATTTAACTAAACTGAGCGCAAGTTTTCCAAGTCCGTAATGCTCAAGTTTCAAGAGTAAGGTTTCGTGATCGACGCAATCAAATGCCTTGGAGAGGTCACAAAAGATTCCTATGGCGTCTTGGGCCTCTTCCCACGCGTTAAAAATGTGTCTTAATAAGGTTACACCGGCGTCCGTCGTACAACGTCCTTGGGTGAAACCATACTGTTGGTCGTGTAGGATTTTATTTGTGTTAAAATGATTGGGCATTTGATTCAGCATTACCTTTTCAAACACCTTGCTGAAAACCGGCAGCACGGATACGGGTCTATAATTATTAGTGTCTTTACTGTCCCCGGATTTGAAAAGTGGTATTACCTTACTGCATTTCATTAAATCCGGGAAGACTCCTTGATCCACACACAAATTAAATATTAAGGCTAAGTAAGGCGCTATGGTTTCAATTATGGAGGTGCAGACTTTAATGGACATTCCCCAAAGATCCTCGGTCAGTTTGATCTTAATTTGCTTAAAAACTTTTATTACTGTTACGGGATTAATATGCTTAAAAGTTAAATTCAATCGGGCAGGCTGAAACGTTCGCCCTTACTAAATCAAAAGAGAGCGATGGCGAGGAGTTTAAGGTTTCAGTAGTTTTAAGTGGGATACAGGTAAAGAAATGTACAAATTCTTGAGCAACTTCTTTGCTGTCGCAAATGAGACCGCCACCTGACGTCTCCAGTGTGTAATCGGAATTATGCTTTTTGTTCCTATTCGTTTCATTATTGATAATTTTCCAAACCGTCTGTATTTTATTGTCTGCTGATTTAACTTTGTTGCTAATGTATAAGGCTTTAGCTGCCCTACAAGTGCTCTTAAAAGTTCTAGAATAAGTAGCAACATACTTATTAAAAGTTTCTGTGTTAATATAAGGCTTAAGGCCATACAGCTCGAAAAGTTTTTCCCTACATTTTCCAGAGTCCTTTAGTTGCCCAATCACTAAATAAAAACTTAGAGCTGATAGTTTTAGTGTTTTTCTTAAAAGTATTATTGAACTCGGTTTGGACTACCGAAAAGAATTCTTTATACAAAATATTGACATTGTTTACTGAAAGGTCCTGACTACTTAATTTACAAACTAAAGTGCTATTAAATTTATTTTAATTAACAGCTGTTACTGGTCTGAATTGAATCTGCACTTTTTGTATTGGTAAGTTGGACTCAAAAGTTACGGTTTGCCCACTGTGATCAGAAGGGAGATAATTAACGATGGCTTTATCTAAATAGTCGCAGCAACAAAACACATTATCAATACATGTAGCAGTAGTCGTAGTTATTCGGGTTGGCTCTACAAACACATTTGACAAATTGAAGGATTTAAACAAATTTAATAATCTACTGGTATTAGAATTATTTTCTAAAATGTTAATATTAAAGTCCCCGCAGATAATTACCGATTTATTCCCAGTTGCAAGTTTTGACAAAACATCTTCCATTACTGACTCAAATATAGAGTAGTTTTGATAATTTGGGGGTCTGTAAACACACACTATGACATGCTTATCTAGCTCAACACAAGACAGCTCAATGCTATGTTCAACCGATAGTTCAACTATGTCTTTACGGGTTTTTGATTTAATACAACTTTTAATTAAGATTAGTGAACCACCACGCAGCATTGATTTTCGGTTAAAACAACTGGCCACACTGTAATTCTCAAAATTAATTAACATTTCATAGTCTTTTAACCAATGCTCAGTTAAACAAATAATGTCAAACATTGTTTTTTCTAAAAACAATTCAATTTCCAATTGTTTGGAAGAAAAACCTTGAATATTTTGATGAAATAATTTCAAGGATTTCTGCTTAGCCCCTTTTGTGCAGTTAACTTTGTTAGTGCTAGAAAATACCTTTTTTTTATTAAGTGTAACTATACTGTTATTGGTACCTTCTGTTGTCTTACAAACTAGTTTAAAGTACTAATTTGAACCACCTTATCATTAGTACTATTACTAATTGTGGTGCTACATGACTTCGACATACTAATTATGTCTGGGTTAATATTAAAAAAAATATTACGATTCAGTAGTTAACAAGAAACCCTTATAGTTTCCCCAAGTCCATCTGTCTGTCTGTCTGTCCGCGGCTTAGCTCAGAGACTATTAGTGCTAGGAAGCTGTAATTTGCTATGGGTATACATATAAATTAAGCCGACAAAGTGGTAAATTAAAATCGTCCCCTACACGTAAAGTGGGGATGGTATTTTTTTCCTCGTCAATCCTATGGTGTGGAGTAGTTATTCACGTTAAGAACTCTGTAGCTCCTTTCATACTAACAATCGTGAGAAGTTTAAAAACATTGCTCCTAAAACGGCATCTATTGGAGGTTAATGTTTTAAAATGTTCGCTTATAGGCTTGAAAGATGATGTTGATGATGTTGTTGTTGTGTTGATGTTTGCAAGGCACCGAATCATTAAAAGTTTATTAATTGACAAAATACCAGAATTCCAATAATATTGAATCACCCACATTTAAAGCTCTGTAGCTCCTTTCGTACTAACGATCAAGAGAAGTCGTCATAATAAGGACATAATATTTTTCTTGATGAGATCTTTCCATTGGTATATATCTTAACGCAATTGGGTTCCAGCGCAGAAACGCCCATTCTCCTTTTTCAGATTGAGTCAGATGTTGTCCAATATAATTGACAGACTCCTGTCAGAGGTATTCCCAAATCGAAATTATGGTTACCCTACTCGAACATTGTATGAGCTAACATTATTTTTGAGATTACACGCGTTGAAGACTGTTCTGAGGGTAAAACGATATGCCATTCTAATGAGGTTAATTTGTCGAATAAATGGATGTTCTCAAAGAAATCCTAGCAATTATAGATAGTGAGATATCAGCGTACAAAGTAACGTTTCGACCGCGCGGCCACGTACTTTTTGTTTTGGACTGATTTCGTCTGTTTAACTAAACTTTAGTAGTATTTATTGCTTTCGTTAGCTTTGACAAATTAAGACCTTTCCTTTTGTAACTGGTTTACTGTGTGAAGTCCTAGTTTTAAAGAAATAATCAACATTTTAGAAACAACAAGTGCACGATTGCGCGGCCATAACTTCCAAAGTAAATATTTCGTAAAATATTGATCTTGAGTTTATAATTCTTTTTTCGTCAATTTTTGACAAATTCGGTCTTCAATTGACAAAAAGAATTACATCTCTAACCCAAGTAGTTGCTGAGATCTCCATGGCCGCGCAATCCTCCACGTTACGTTCGCGCGGCCAACTTAAAACCCTTATAACTTTTTTATTTCTACTTTGACAAATTTTTGGTTTGTTCCCTTCGATTTTGACAAATTTCGACAATTTTTTGGCCGAAGTTTTTTTTTGTTTGGGTAACTTGGCCGAGCAATCGTAACGCACACAAAAATAATGTTAGCTCATACAATGTTCGAGTAGGGTAACCATAATTTCGATTTGGGAATACCTCTGACAGGAGACTGTCAATTATTGGACATCTAAATCTGAAAAAACCGGCCAAGTGCATGTCGAACCACGCACATTGAAGGGTTCCGTAGTTGGGATGAATTTATCCAACAAACTTAACATAACTTAACTTAAATTTAAGTTGGTCGATTATTACTCGGTAACTTGTGGAGCCTACTTAGCTGTGATAGTTTTCCTTTTAATTTCGTAATATATACTACTGCCGTGACTTTTTTCACATACCCAAAACCACTGTGGGTGGGGGGGACACTTAACCAACAAAAATTAGCACTTTAAAGTGGAATAATTCGCAAACAGATCCCTGAATCCAAAGATGGTTATCGCAATCTCCCATTATTTTTATTCAACGACCTTTTCAACGGTACCCACTCCATAGGATTGACGAGGAAAAAAAATACCATCCCCAGTTTACGTGTAGGGGACGATTTTATTTTACCACTTTGTCGGCTTAATTTATATGTATACCCATACCAAATTATAGCAACCTAGCACTAACAGTCTCTGAGCTAAGCCGCGGACAGACAGACAGACACGGACATGGGGAAACTATAAGGGTTCCTTGTTGACTACTGAACCGTAAAAAGGAGAATGAGCGTTTCTGCCTACAATAAATTAGCGTGCTATCTTCTCGTCTCATTTACCATAGTATCTCAAGACAAAATTATTTGATCAGTGTGTGTTGCCAGTGATGACCTATGGCACTGAAATGTGGTCCCTCACAATGGGCCTCATTAGAAGGTTGAAAGTCACCCAAAAGGATTGCCCAAAGGGAGAGGGCTGAAATGAAGAGATCCGTAGGAGAGTTAAGTGGCAAGTCCAAAGTTAAGTGGCAGTGGGCAGGGCACATTGCTCGCAGAACAGATGGCCTTTGGGGCCGAAAGGTTCTGGAGTGGTGACCGCGTACCGAAAGACGTAGCGTCCACAAGGTAGACCGATGACCTGGTGAAGGCCGCAGGAATCCGTTGGAAGCGAGAAGTGCAGAACCAGTCGAAGGGGTCGAAGAGCTATTCAAGGGCAGGTTGCCCTTGAATAGCTCTTTCTTCCTACTATCACGACTTTTGTCAATTGTTAGTCAGTTCGGAGTCAATTGTTAGTCAGTTCGGAGTAAATGACCTAAATAGGTGTGAATACTTGGGCACCGAAGTTAAGGAATTTTCTTGGCCCAATGGACATAAGATATACATCAATGGCTTTAGCTTTTTGAGGAGAATCTTTGCTACTACGGCTTTTTACATTTGTTAGTCAGTTTGGAGTTAATGAACTAAATGGGTTACAACTTGGGCACCAGAGTTAAGGAATGCTTTACGTCTAATAGTCATAAGATATTCACTAATGAAAAGAGCTTTTTTGGGAGAACCTTTGCTACAAACACGAATTTTGCCAATTATTATTCAGTTCGGAATTAATGACCTAAGTAGGTGATGAATTTCAATAATGCTTAATTACTTACATTTAGAGCTCTGTAGCTCCTCACTGACTAACAATCGAGAGAAGTCGTCTTATCACGAAATATTTCCCTTGAGCAGATCGTTCCAATGGCATGTATATTATCTTATCGCTATTGGGGGATACGGGAGGGATCCCGGAGGCTTAACAGACTAAAACATTGTTCCCAAAACAGCATCTAGGAGGCCAATGTTTTAAAATGTCCATTTAAAACATAAATGGAATAAAAATTAATTAATTAACGAAATACTTGAATTTCACTTATGCTTAATTATTCACATTAAGAACTCTGTAGCTCCTTTCATACTACCAATCGAGAGAAGCTTAAAAACATTGTTCCTAAAACGGCATCTATTGGAGGCCAATTTTTTTAAATGTTCGCTTATAGGCTTGAAAGATGATGTTGATGATGTTATTGTTGTGTTGATGTTTGCAAGGCACCGAATCATTAAAAGTTTATTAATTGACAAAATACCAGAATTCCAATAATACTGAATCACCCACATTAAAGATCTGTAACTCCTTTCGTACTAACGATCAAGAGAAGTCGTCATAATAAGAAAATAATATTTTCCTTGACGAGATCTTTCCATTGGTATATATCTTAACGCAATCGGATTCCAGCGCAGAAACGCCCATTCTCCTTTTTCAGATTGAGTTAGATGTTGTCCAGTATAATTGACAGTCTCCTGTCAGAGGTATACCCAAATCGAAATTATGGTTACCCTACTCGAACATTGTATGAGCTAACATTATTTTTGAGATTACACGCGTTGAAGACTGTTCCGAGGGTAAAACGATATGCCATTCTAATGAGGTTAATTTGTCGAATAAATGGATGTTCACGCAGAAATCCTAGCAATTACAGATAATGAGATATCAGCGTACAAAGTAACGTTTCGACCGCGCGGCCACGTACTTTTTGTTTTGCACTGATTTCGTCTGTTTATCTAAACTTTAGTAGTATTTATTGCTTTCGTTAGCTTTGACGAATTAAGACCTTTCTTTTTGTAACAGGTTTACTGTGTGAAGTCCTAGTTTTAAAGAAATAATCAACATTATATAAAAACAACAAGTGCAAGATTGCGCGGCCATGACTTCCAAAGTGAATATTTCGTAAAATATTGATCTTGAGCTTATAATTCTTTTTTCGACAATTTTCGACAAATTCAGTCTTCAATTGACAAAAAGAATTACATCTCTAACCCAAGTAGTTGCCGAGATCTCCATGGCCGCGCAACGTCCACGTTACGTTCGCACGGCCAACTTAAAACCCTTATAACTTTTTTATTTCTACTTTGACAAATTTTTGGTTTGTTCCCTTCGATTTTGACAAATTTCGACAATTTTTTGGCCGAAGTTTTTTTTTGCTTGGGTAACTTGGCCGAGCAATCGTAACGCACTATGACACTGGTTGTTTTAATTTTGGCAATAAGCTAACTGTTTCAGAAACTTTTAGAGAGGATTTATAGCATGGGTGTAGATAAATAACTATATGGGCACAATAATAAGGTCGACTGGCTCGCTAGGCGTACGGACACTTTACTAAAATAAGAAAATATATGACTTACTGTAACTTTATTCAAATTTACAATAACAACACAAATATACATTAAGAATTAAACAAAAAATAACAAATAAAAATATATTCATCGTTCTGTCACATAACGTACAATGTTTATTTACTAAATTACGTCATAAACATCTTGTTAAATAAATAATGTGAAAATAAGCGAAAATAAAGTTCTTTGTGACGTCAAAATAAATAAACTCTCTATGATAATATTTAAACAAGCTAATATTAGACAATGTACATTATATCAACAGATCCTGCGAACACATATCTACATACATTACAGTGCCTTCAATTGACAGTGCTGCTGCTCGCTAATTATTACGAATGTTTTAATTTACAAACAGTTAACTATCATGTCCTTTAAATTAACTACTAACCCTTTGTGTGAAATTTTCGCAATACTTCGTATCTTGTAAAGCAACTAAAATCAATTTTCTATGAACCCAAACTGCCGTTCATAGTTAAATGTTTTCATACTTTGTCCTCATCACAAAACTTGTGCTTTCTTTTATTATAAATTCTTACAAAAGTGAAAAATGGTTAGATACCTGCGATCTACCTAGTTTGTATGCTGCCGCGGTGCCTAAGGCGTACACACTTGTTCGCACACTGGCAGTATTTGTTGAAGATCAAAGCCGATTCGAAGCAATTGCTATACACGGCGATTTTTAATTCACTGTTGACCTTTCGGAGCGTGAAAGTACTGATGATTATGAGCAACTTTTACTATGAGACCTACACTGAAATATCGGAAAAATATCAGCAGTTTCATACAAAACTATAATATTTACCCGGTGATAATGTATGAAATAGATGTATTTTTTTGGCTGTTTTGTAGTGAAAGTTGTTTATAATCATGAGAACGTAAACCCCTTAAAAAGGTTAACAGTGGATTAAAAATCACCGTGTATACAGTTGTCTCAGAAAGGTGTGGTCAAAATTGAGGGTGCGGTACCTACAGTCCATCAAACTGGATATCATCTTAATAGTAAAAAAATAATCAGTCGTCCCAATTCTCATACTAAACTTTAATATCTACCTACTCGACTCAAATGGATGGGACTATTGTTTTTTTTTTTCGCGATTACTATGTGTCTCACATGAAGAAATTTGTTCAGTGTGATGGTACCATACCCTTAATTTCGACCACATCTTTTTGGTACAACCTTTATTTTCGATTTTTCCTCCCGTCTGTGTCGGTTTATCCGAACAAGCGTGTAGAACGCCTTACAGTTCCTTCATCCTTGAAATAACTAACATGTTACACAAAATTACTGAGCGGTTACTATTATTGCTATGTTTCCAGTTCAGTAGCGTAGTTTAAGAGAAAACGATGAAGACACAAATTAACAAAGAACTTTTAGTAATGCATCTAGACAATTTTTTTGTATTGCAACTTTCATCATTGTATCTTCACCGTTTCCCTACTAACCTGTCGAAAGCTTAGCTAAATGTACAAAATACAAAGGGCAGTGTGTAGTAATAATTTTATCATTTGAATATATTCCTTTACATTTATTTAAAATTTCTCTAAATTATTCAGACCATAATTCTAATACAACTTGATGAAGCAATGTCACATTTGATGCATCAACAACATAATTATGTATAACTTTTGTCATTAGTGCAAAATAATTGACAACACAATACGCATACAAAAAATAACCATTTACATCATAAATATAATACAATCAATTCTTTAAATAATGACTAGCAACTATTAAGGCAACTTTAATTAAATTTTCACAATTTATATTACAATAATGTTGTTCAAAAATACAATAAGATTACAATACTTACAGTTACGCGTAATACGACATTTGCTTATTCGGGTACCTAATACAGTTTAACCGAAACCGCTGTGCGCCTTAGGAATGCGCAGCGAGGCGGCGGGAGTGAACCTGTGACGCATGAGCGGTCTGCACTGACAAATGAGCGGCCTGCACTGACAAATGAGCGGCCTGCACTGACAAATGAGCGGCCTGCACTGACAAAAGAGCGGCCTGCGCTGACAAATGACCGGCCTGCGCCTGTGCTTATATACCTAAGGCGCTGTACAGCGGTTTTGGTCAAACTATAATAACAATACTATGTAGATTAATAACCTAATTATCATATTCTATGAGTTATGTAACCTGTCGACTGTCGAGCAACTTATATCTTCGCTATTCAATGGGATCTCAAGCTTTGATACCTTGTCATAAGCATACTGAGTTTATTGCGCACATCAAATCTTTGTGATTACCTCAATATGATGTGCAATAAGAATTTGATACCAAATTCTTGACTAAAACTTTTGCTCGAATGCAATAATCATCTAACTAAAATGTAGTCATAAAACCTAAGGGTACTTTGTTTTACTTCGTTGATCGCCAACTACAATAAATTAAAGGAATACCAAAAATAGATAACAAAATAAATAATCGAGAACTGCGGTACTAATATGTACGATGCACGTCTGTGGTAACAACCAGTATAATTATGTTGCCGTCTTATTGTATTGAAACTCCGTACGACGACGCTAAGCCACCTATTACCATTGACGGCTTTATGTTATTTAAAAACTAGTAACTACTAGTTACTAGTTTTTAAATCACATAAAGCCGTACTAGTCACATAAAGTAGTACTAGTAACTAGTAGCTAGTAGCTGTGACGTTAATAAAAATAATCGAGATACCATGTATACAAGACGAGGTTCTTTCTCTGCTCCTACAAAGGAATGTTATACTCCTCAATGGAAATTCTTGAAACACACACAATTGTTCAATATTAGGACAATGTGCAATTTGTTCATAGCTCTCATTACACGCATATTGTTATAATACAATCGACTGCAGTCTTTACTAATATTAAGCAACGAAGCAACGAAGCTTTATGGGAATCGTGTCCTGCGAGTATACGCATATAGTGTGTTCGACTAATCATTATTAGTATCACCAATGCCCGACGGCGTAACTCACTGTTTTTGTATGTCTATGAATATTTGTGTAATAAAAGATTAATTCATCTTAATAAAAAAAAATGCTATTACAGCACTAGTAAAAAAAAAACCTTATTCTCGTTCATGTTCTGTATCGTATTTACTTTCCGGCGTCAACTATTACGGCATTAAAACCCATATCTTGGCACTAGGACTGATAAAAATACTTCCCGAACCTACCATATTTTATATATTATGTAGCTCGATACGTTCTTAAATTAAACAACATAATTAGACGCACCCGTAGAATTTAAAGCTTCGAGCACACGATGTGTGACAGTTGACGAGGCTGCTAGCATTATAGTTGAGAGCTACCATATACGAATAAAATCCAGTCAAGATCCAGGGGACCTAGACAAGGGACAATCGCTTCGAAAGCGTTTTTTTCTACAACGACTTTCAACAGGATTGACATAAGCTTTTCGATAGCTTATGTAAGTCCTATACATTTTTGCTTTTTCCATCATCGTTATCGCTGATAGAACATCACTTTGTCTAAGGCCTCTGCTTCGTCAGATGCCAACATTCATGGCAGTTGCGTTTATAAAATGTTAGAGCGAGACTAAACAAGACTTCGGAAGTCCCGTACTTAACATACGTCGTCCTGCTCGCACGTTTTATGACTTTCTCTGCCGCGAGTTTTGACATTTGGTATGTTACAGGCATCATGATTTGAAGGGCATTTTACTCGATTTGTACGACAAATTGTGCCGTATGAAGAGATGTTGTCGATAAATTCTAACATACAATTCTATTTCCAATTCAAATCGTGTAGTCTGTACTAAGCATTAACTGTACGTTGCTAAATCGACGTCTTTCTGCGAGTTATTCGGATAATAGCTGCGTTTAAACAAGCTTTTGTCTAATAAAATGCACAGTATAAACAAGTAACAGTATTATATCTTCATAGAAAACGGCCGAAGCGACGTGTTTCGAAATATGTGTCATCAGTACGCAACAGTATCGAGTGTACCTAACGACGGTAGGTAATTATTTCAAGGTCTCTGTCTATAATACTGTCTAATAATACTGTTACTTATATATACTGTGTCAAAAGCTTGTTTAATCTGTATAAAATTACTTATATTCTATGACAATTTGCAAATAACATGGCATTGATACAAATAAATAGAAGCGCTGCTTGCAAAGGACTTTTGAAGAAATATGTACAAAATCACAATACTACATACAAAATGAATACTGTATTTGGCTACATTGCGTGAGCCAGTTGCTCATTGTCATCCAGAGAGAACCATCCTCTTATTTCCATAAAGGTTAATACGTTCCTATGATCTGTTCACACGTTCCTATGGTCGGTTCAGACGGATCAGGTGTTGAGAGAAGGGAACCAAGCGGCCAGGCCACTGCGGGGTGGTAAGGCTGCCCTTAGCAATGCTTCTTCGTGAGCCGATAGGCGTAAGAGAGCGGCAAGTGCTCGGGTGAGTTGTCTTGCTTCCAACTCACGCGCAGTTAGGAAACGAAGCACCACGTGTTTCAAATACCTGGAAATGGAGAAATGGAGGTTGTTATAGTCATGTGAAGTATAAATAGGTGAATATGATGAATTATGGTTTGTTAATTACGTCTTAATAAATAGAAAAAGGAAGTAGAATTCGGAATAATATTTTTTGAAGGAAAATTTCCGCTCATCTTAGCACATTCAAGACGAGTTCATAGGTAATTTATCTAAAGTAGCTAGATCTGTTACTGTGAATTCACTATGAAGCACGTATAATGTTAATTCCACGCTTTTTATGGTAAGGCATGACGCATGAGCCGCACCGCAAAATGAAAAAAACCTGCTATGTGCGAGTCGGACTCGCGCACGAAGGGTTCCGTACCATCTATAAAACCGCAAAAAATCACGTCTGTGGTATGAGAGCTCCCCTTAAATATTTTTTTAATTTTATTTTAAAGTGAATATATAACTAAATATTCTGTGAATATTTTAAGCGTCTACCTGCTTTCGTTATCAATATCTAGCAAAAAAATCAAGATTTTTTTGCTAGATATTTAAGGGGGCTCCCATATGGGAGCCTCCTTAAATATTTATTTTATTCTGCTTTGTAGTATTTGTTGTTATAGCGGCAACAGAAATACATCATCTGTGAAAATTTCAACTGTCTAACTATCACGGTTCATGAGATACAGCCTGGTGACAGACGGACAGACAGACAGACAGCGGAGCCTTAGTAATAGGGTCCTGTTTTACCCTTTGGGTACGGAACCCTAAAAAACACAATATCTCAGAGCTACGCGGCGCCGGCGCGCGCGCTGCTGCGGTGCGGCGCATGGGCGATATTCATTCGTATACACAAACATGCGGTCTGGCGTCGTATACAAGAAACATTATAAAGATAAATTAGTGTTAATGGATTTTGGATGGTTAAATACATTAATCTCGGCCTCTATTACACACAGGAAAATGGAAATATTATAGATATTTCCATTTTCCTGTGTGAGTTTCCTGTGTGTACAAAAACAGACGTAATAAAATGTTCAATTAAGATGGATCCAGTCTATTATCTTATACTATTAAATGAGCAATATTTGAATATATATTTGTTATCACGTTCTCGAAAATGGCTCCAACGATTTCGATGAAACTTGCGATATGGGGGTTGACTGGGGCGAAAAATCTAGCTAGGTCTCATATTTGGGACGATTAGTTTTCTATATTTTCACCCGAGCAGAGCTGGGTCCCCCAGGTACTTAATATTTTAACTTTGTTGAAGCCAACAAAGTTAAAATATTAAGTTATTTACTTGATTGTGCATGCTGTGGTCTCCTGTAAGTGAAGGAGTGTACCTACATAATACCTGATGTTACCCATTATATGTGTCATGTATTGTGTACATCTTTTCTTGAAGATCTATACAAATAAATATTTAAGCGTCTGTTTGTAATGTCAAAATAACAGCTTTTACTAAATGCATATGAAAGTATAATTATAATCTAGGATACTTAAAACAATTTTTTTTTTCTTTCTGTCTTTTTATTCCGTCTCAACTCCGAAACGGCTGGGACGATTGTGATGGGACTTTCACTGGCAGATAGTTGATGTTATACGGAGTAATTTAACTTTTATTTTAGAAAAAGAATAAGGGTTCACGCGGGCGAAGGCGCATTTAGCAGCTAGTCGTAAATAAATAAACAAATGTAATAATATCTTGTACCTTCTACTAATATCTTGTTCCTCGGCAGACGAGAGGTCAGACTTACTGCTCTGTAGTTCACGTTGCAAAGTTTTCTTCATGTCTGATATCCTGTTGTCTAATGTTTTTATTTTCTGAAAATACAATACGAATAAGTTATAGGGTCTTTTTTACTAAGTACTAATGGCGCTATCTACAAGATATAGTCAAACATGCAACATAATTAAATTTATAACCGGGGTATCAGCGTCGGTCTGGAACCCAAAAAACTACCGGGATTTTTTGAGGTTCGATATAAAATAATAATTATCTCACTAATCAGGGGACGCTCTAAATAAAATGAAGGAAATATGGACCGGACCGGCCCACGGAGGGACCGGCCCACCGGGAAAAGTCCCGGTATGCCCTGGGGCCAGACCGACCCTGCGGGGTTTATCCGGGGGTAGTCCGAAAGGTCATATTTTAGTCTATTAACAAAACTTGTTATTTTTACAAAAAGATTCAAAACGGCGCCTTGTTCTAGAATGCATGCGTTATCCAATATTTATTCCCAAACGACATTCCTTTTCCTTGAAAAAAAAAGTAACTACACAAGGAAAATAGTCGGGTAGTGTACTGGGGTAATGTGTATTCACATTAGACATGTCCATGTGTTTCCTTATACTTTTTTTATGACGCAAGAGCGTGCGTATCTATAGACTATAGAGGCTATAGATTGATTTCACTATCTTTCATCATTATTATAACATAATCAGCCTATAATTATAATGATGGGTTTGTGGCTAAGAAATAACAGCCGCACGGGTCGATCAATCAGGTTAAGCTACGCTTGCCGCGGTTGGTCCGTGGATGGGTGACCATCTTTACATACCAAGACCCTCCGTGCCTCGGAAAGCACGTTAAGCTGTTGGTCCCGGCTGTCATTTGTAGATCTTTGACTGTTGTTACGGGTCGTCAGAAGCCCGAAAGTCTGACAACCAGTCTTACCAAGGGGTATCGTGTTACCCAGTAAGTGGGTTGTGGAGGTCAGATAGGCAGTCGCTCCATGTAAAATACATGTAATCAGCTGCATCCGGTTAGACTGGAAGCCGACCTCAACATAGTTGGGAAAAGGCTAGGCAGATGATGAATCAGCCTATAATGTTCCCACTGCTGGGACACAGGCCTCCCCTTTTTTAGAACGGGTGGGCTTTAATCTACCTGCGTGTTGGTAGATGTCACATGTCTTGGAATGTTTGGTTCTAGGACGTGCAGGTTAATAATTACTACTGTTTAGTTTTACAACTAACCTTATTTTTATCACAGATTTCAGTTTCTAAGTCTTGTATAGTCTTTTTGAGTGCAGTCTCATTTTCTATTAATTCTTCCATTTTTTTCTTCAGTTGTTCGATTTCTAGCTTCCGCGCCTCCTCGGTTTCTTTTATTAACATACACGCGGCTTGATTCTGAAATTAATAACAATTCAAAGTCAAATCGTTAGTTTCAATCCATACTAATATTATAAATTCGAAAGTAACTCTGTCTGTCTGTCTGTATGCTACCTTTTCACGCCTAAACCACCGAACGGATTGCGATAAAATTTGCCAAGGAGATAGATGGCATCCCGTGGAAGGACATAGGCTACTTTTTATCCACATACCACACGGGCGAAGCCGCGGGCTTGTTAGAAATATACGGACAGTTTAAGTTGGTAGTCTATTTGCTTAACAATTAATTTCCCTGACGTCACATAATATATTCATGTATTACTTCTTTATGTTGAGCGATGAGTCCCTCCAGCTCCGTAATCTTACTCTTCAGGTCCACTATCTCGCCCTCCTGATAGCGCACGTTGCATTGACTCATCTCTATCGTCTGGGACATGTGTGCGTTCCTCAGCAACGCTTCGTCTTTCTCTCGTTTTTCTCTGAAATAGCGCAATTCGTTCTTTAGTTTATAAGTTTGAAAATAATCAGCTTGTTCTGTAGTTTTTTATTAAATAACTAAAACTCTAAAGTAAGTAGATTTCAGATTTGTCCACTACACTGACTTTTGGCTTCCGCAAATTAACCACCACTTTGGCGTAATTTTCTAGCATAGCGTCCTTTTACCAGTTAATAGCAACATAGTTCGTTCACTAATCATGAGTCTTGGTGATATAAAAACGTGCGTTCAATTGTGCTATCGACACACTTTTTATCTCGAGACATAACTTTGTTGACAATGCCACCTGATCTACAAATGTGGCCATTGACCTTCGGAATATTGGTTATGCTATAACGATACATACCGATACATGTGCCACTGCCATTCAAGGTAATTAAAGCAATTGCTCCAGTTAATATCGTGCAAACAGCTGCACAGAGGCACTTAAGGATTGTTATAGTACCATAATATTGATCGTTTTCACCATTCAATTTATAAGAGGAGGTAGGCACGATCCCAGTTAGATTTTTCGAAATATCAATATAGGGATTAAGTAAAGAAATCGACAATATTATAGGTAGGTAAGTATAATGACTGTTTTAGGTACCTTATTGTTATTATTGATTCTACATAAATATAACTTGTTTTCTTTAATATATTTCTACCTATGCCAGTCTACGGGGAGACCTGCTCGTCATAAGCCTATCATTAAGACCATTAGTGAACCACGTTTTAATGCAAATACAAATATTTTTATGTTCGCAATAATTTTTCTTTTGCATCCATATAACTACCTACATCTTCTGTCGATAGTGCCGCACAGTCCCGGGTCAGACCTGTCAGGCTGCTCATGTAGGCCTCAGTTTTTGTGTACGTCAGAACATGATCAGGAACACTGAATCCCCGGCCAAATTCCCACAAAATGTCCAATTCAAGCAAAATTGTTCTCGTTCCTCGGGAAACACTGAAACCCGTTCGGTTCGGACGGACTGAAGCCAGAAGGCATTGACCTTGATTTTGTGTGGATAAGACCCTAAATATAGTAAATCAAACACACTTACTTGTCAAACTTCCTCTGTATATCCAAGAAGTCGTGTTGCATGTCCGTCACCATCGAGTTGAGGTGATTGACCTCTGCCTTGCTCTCGTCACATAGCAGGTTTGATTTGTCCACCTTCTCCCTCAATATCTTCACCAGAGTCCTCTCGTTCTCCAGTGCCTCTGACAACTCTTTGTTCTCTTGCGTCAAACTTTCGATACGGTTTTCAAAATCCATCGTTTTGTCCTGAAATATGTACCTAGATTTATACCAGGAGAATACGAGGCCAAATTGCCTTTGTTTTTAAAACCCGTGAAATCCCCATTAGATCTGGTAAAAGCTGAAACTATTGTTGATATAATAAAACTCAAAATATCTTGGTAGCAATTAACTACAGTTTAACCGGCCTAATAAAGCGACATAATATAGGTAGCCACCAATTTATTTTCCTCGTCTATACAAGTTCTTCAACCTCATTAGCTGGCTCCTACTGTGTTATAAATCGTGTTGTTGACTTTATCAGGCATCTGATATTAACCATAAGATAACTAAGCACGTGATAACTTTGTAAACATACTTAAATGTTTGTGTTCCTAAGTATGCTCTACTACCTCACTCTTGGAAAGTAGAGCAGTCTTTAAGCATGACACACACTGTTTATACTTTCTATATCTGGAATATTAGTATTTTTTATAATTTTTTTTAGCTTAGTGTGTGTAATAAAGGACATGACTGTTTTCATGAGTCACCGCCGAATTTGTTATGAAATCTACGTACCAAACGAAGTATTACACGATAAATATTTAAGTATATTCGCACTGCTTTTGTTCCAGTCTTTATATAAAAACAGTAAACTGCACTGAATCAACACATTTAGACACTAATTTACCTAAAGCTTGTTCTTCGAGCACTGAGAGATTTCTAAACACTTTTATAAACTATTTTTAGCGGTCCAATCTTGTAGTCACGTACTTTCTAGTAGCCGGTCACACAAGCGCTCGCCTCTACGGGCAATGAGGCACTAAGGACCTGAGTGTAAAAGTGTAAACATTCGCCAATAGTACCGGTTCTGTTGCAATTGGTACCTACTGTATTATTACCTCCATCCGATAGTTACGCCACCCAACCGTGCAAAGCCATTGAAAATAGTCGCAATGTCAGTCACTACAATCACATGCTAATATAGACTATAATATCATAATATAAAACGTAATCACTGGCAAGCTAACGGAACTGATATAAAAGTTCAATGTTAATTTCTTTCGAAAGAACTGTTATTTTTTAGGTATAAACGCGAAATTTTATATGTATTTGGCTCTAACGTGTGTGTAGCAGATAAGATAGGATTATGTATCTAACCACTCAATTGATATTACTATTTTATCATAACTCATCTCATATCAAGTACGAAGGTTGAGAAGATCCAAGATTAGATTAGTATTAAGTAACATGCACACACCAAACTAGCTGTTAGCCAAGCAACACCCATGCAAAATGAGGGAAAAATCAAAAGAAACATTAAAATTTGACCAAAAATAATTTATTTATACAAATCCGTGCATCACATCAAAACAAAATTAACAATGTGTAAATATAATTTAAGTAATCATTTTTGTACTTTTATGATATAAATTGTTTTTGTAAACTACTTACTTGGAATGGATATGTATCACTTATAGTAACTATACTATGTTCGAAATGTTAAGCCCGTTTCGGTAAACAATAGGTGTACCGTCACCTGTGCAAAGTGTATGACTAACCATTTAAGTTTTGGTCGTGAATCGTGACAAAAATCACGTGTGGCGTAGGTACATAATCAATATCAACGCGACAGTCTCGATAACAAAACAAAGATATTGATACTAACCCGCATTGTGAAGCAAGCGCGATGTGCTAACTATACCTTTGTGAGATGGCCAATTGCGATTCAATATAATAGCGAGACATTTATAAACATTATCCTTCAACAACGGATACGAAATTCAATTTAAATTCATAATTTTAACTCCGGTTTCTGGAAGCCTATTCAAATCAATCTGTCATCAAGTCTTACATCATTGGTTGCTGTCATTTTGGTCAACCAATAACACCAGCAAACATGTGTTTTGACAGCAGATCCACCAATCAGAGACTTGAACAAGATTACTAAAACCGGGTGTACTCCATAATCACAATTGTCAATACAGCTGCATAGCAAAGTGAGCCAAACAAACAACTCACCCCCTTAATCACAGAATAATTAGATCTGAAAGCTACCATTAACAGTTCAAAATATTGCTTGTACACTGATCAAAATAAGTTTTGCACCAATCTGCGTTATCCACACAGGTTTCCAGGCCTTCCGAGGAATGTACGATAGGCCGCGCCATAGTTCAAACCCGGTATAAGCTGGCCCCTTATTGTATTGAAACTCTGGACGGCGCTATGCCAGCTCCAGGATAAAGTGTAATCCTCGACGTGTGACCTGAGGCGGTTCCACTGGGTGGTGGTGGTGCAGTCCCGTTAAACAGGACAGCAAATTACAATATGTCTTCATTTATATTCCTCTTTGAAAACAAGGAAATGCTTACTATTTTAAATTGGTGCAACACTTTTTTTATCAGTTTACCTAAGCTGCCCAAATAACAAAAAAAAATTTAAATATCTAACATATTTAGTCACAATAAGAAGAGTTTGTAAATAAACACTATGTTTGTAAATAAAAAAGAACTAATAACTAATTATATAATAATTCGATATAGGAACAATTTAAAGGTCCATGCACACGATACAGTATTCGCAGTGATACATCATTGATATTTACTTACGAGGGAAGAGAGAGTGCACCGCTATGTCTAACACACTTGTGCACTAAAATATCTCCCGCGCCAAAGGCCGTCCGTTGAGATTGGCCGCCGAAATACGGTCTCGAGGACTATGTATATATTTCACTTACAGTTGTTTCAAACTGATGGCTTTCATAGAATATTTTAGACTTACTATTATATTTTATCACTGTAAAAACTGCAACATTTGCATATCATTTACAGACTTGATTCACTGTTATTAAAGCCACTTGAAGTAATGAATATTTCTAGGATCAACTATAATTATGTATTATAAAACTATGAAAGTACTTGAAGCACAAAACAGTAAAACAAGTCTTTGAAACAAAAAATCTCAATAATTTCCTTTACACACACAAAGCTAGCAAGCTAGGCCAATAGTGCAATTTTTATAATACAGCAGAGTCAAATTAAAATTAAACTCCACAGAAATGGCGAGTGGGTATTCGGTATCGCACGTGGGTATCGATATCAAAAAGGACAAAAAAAAAACATTTTTTTTTTTTAATATATGAGAAGTTTCGCTTGGTAATTTAATTTGACCTTCTACATTATCATAAAGCCATATGCTCACTGTAACATTTATACAGTTTGTTACAATGGACACAAGGCTTAACCCGAAAAAATATAAAAAATAGAGACACAAAGGTTTGACTAAGTCTTAAGGAATAAAATATCTAAATGCAAACAATATAATGAATATACGACTACATTTATTTTATTCTAACTGTACATGTAATGACGCAATACTAAATTTCTGTAAACATGACCAAACATTTACTAACATTTTATTGGTTTCAGACTATTATAAGCAAATGGAATTCTAATAAAATATGAATATACTGAAATTAGAAAATATGGTTTCAAATATTATAATAACGCGGGAGTACAGTTAAAAACATTACACTGAAACCGACCCTATTTCAAATTTAAAAGCTGTTCTAAGGCAAAATACATACTTTTTTATTCCAGTCAATTCTGTAACTTTAACACATCTCGAAAGTTTTTAACATGTATTTAGTTAAAAACTTAACTGAAACAAATCTATATTGTGTAGGTAAATAGATTTATCCAATAGTCTCAATATCCACTTGCTACCTCCCCCGTTATAGTCCCATCCGCTATCGTTTACCACTAAGCAAACCTACAAGCTCATGTGTACAGCACTAGTAATACGTCATAACACGCAATGAGGCGTATGTATAGTTTATACACCTTACTTGTCATAATTGGTAAACAAACACGGTAAGTACTCAAAAGTTTTCGCTACAATCACACAATTTTAAGTTAAAGCATGAATGTCTTGATCTTTATGGAAACACATGCCGTATGAACTTCATCAAAATTAGTTACGAATTAACGATTAATGACCTGTGCCATTAAAACATGAATAAGAATGGCGACTCTAATCACTCCCTTCCTTGTTCGGCCGCCATTTTCAACCCCATGTCCTAACTAGCTTCTTTATCCTGCAGCAGTAAGGTTTTCGTAGTTCAAGTGTAACTGACTGCGATTGACCGCACCCCATATTTGTTTACCAAATTAGACCACTAAAGGGTAAATCACTATATAGGCGAGACTAGAGTGACTATATGGTGTAAAGGCTGGGACTCACGGCCGCGAGGGACGCGGCGCTGCGAAGAGACTTGACCTCCAGCGCCAACGTGTGCACCTCGCCGTTGAGACGCACCACCTGCCCGACAGATTAGCACTACCTTGCTAACTAGACCACGACTACAACGATGCGACACAATACATAAAAAGACTAGGGTAAGTTTTTTACCCTTTACAAATGATTAAATGGGGTTAAATTCTGAATTAGATAATCAATGAGGACCAGCTGATTTTCATAGAATTTAATACTCGATGTGTCGTGTTGACCTTGTGAAATTTATTTATGTATTCAAATCAAGTAACACGAGCGACTTGAAATTAATTTGTTGTTAGTTATTTTAGTATCATTAATGGGGCATGCAAATAGGTCGACTATAGTAATTTAGGTCTCAAAATATTTTCTGAAAATGCATCATAAAGTCATAAGTTACCTAGCTACATGCAAGAAATTTTAGGTAGACGTCACACATCACTAACCAAGAATCTAAGAATGTGAAGACCATTTAGACAACTACGGAGTTAGTAGACATAGGACACCTATACCAAGTACTTCTGGCGATATAACGAACAGTAATAATACACGAACTGTATACCTTAGCCTCGCTGTTGATCAGATTCTGCTTGGTTTTCTCGAGCTCTGCGGCCGCACTTTGCAGCTTTTCTTGCATCTCTTTCTTTTCTATCTCTACTCGTCTCCTCTCTGAGCCTTCTTCTCCCGCCTGCCGCGATAGTCGCGCCACCTATGTGTATCATAATTACCCAAAAACAAGGGCTGTTTAGGTTTTTTTTTATTACATAAATAATGTTTGTTTTTTTCTGGTGCTGTTTTACAATGAAATTATTTAAAATGTCTACCTACCTTAAAACGAAGATTCTGATGTGGTTAGATTTGAAATCAACTAATTAAATAAAATTTAAGCTAAATAAAATACAGAATTTCGTACCTACCTAAAAGTTTATAATGTCACTGGTTATATAAAAAAAAATATAACATAATAATATTTCCGGCAGCTAAAAATCGATTCCGATTCTGAAATAAAAGGCGCTAAAAATAAATAAACTATATGCTAATTATATATTTACGTAAGTACCTATATAATAATATGTACAAAACATCAAATAACTGTTAGATGCAATTATTATTATTAGTGGCTTCAGACAGTTTATTAAAAATATAACAGTGGTCATTAGATGGTGTGTAAGTAATGTTTCATGCTTCATGCACACGGCTTTCAAATGCACATATACAGGCAAGATTATAATAAAAGTTATGTATGCGATTGATGGCTTATGCACACGGAGATAATCCTAAAGGAACAATAAACGTCCGCTTTGAAAGAAATTTTATCGATAATCTACTCAAATGTGTCACGATTATAGATGCAAAAAGTATTTTAAACGTTTTAAATCATTTGGTTTTAAACCGTCTTTTTGGTTTAAAACGTTTTAAACCACACTTAGTGGTTTAATATTGGTTTAAAAAGTTTTTTTGTGAATAGAATGCACTGAGACTTCACACGAAGTGATCTAGCTGGACCACATGTATTCCCTGATATTTTTTTAGAAATAATCTCGATTTGACAATTTTATATGCATAAATACAAGAAAATACATTTTAAACATATGTAGTAACTAAGTAAAAACCTAATGAGACAATTTTTTTATTGATACTTAGCTAAAATTTATTTTTGAAATGTATATTTTAATAAATACGCATATCAAGTTTGTTTTCAGTCTGTCTAATCCTAAAAAGTAGCTTATGATACTTAAATGACTCACATAAATGAATAATAATGGTGAAATATTTCAATTAGCTTTTCTAACTTTATTTTTAATGTAATGCGTAATCAATGTCCGGCCCACGTGGTCATGGTTTTAAACCGTTTTAAACAAGTTTAAAAACGGTTTATTTACAACTATAGTCACGATACCGTCGATATAATATTAAAACGTATCAATATGTTTATAATAATGATCTAAATGATTGTTTTTTTTTTTACTTTGGCCAAGCAATGTCGTACATGAAATCTAAATTCATTCCCTCGAATTTAGATTTAATGTATTATAAGATTTTTAGGAGTTCCTAAAGGAACAGATAAATCAGAGGCCTTAGACAAAATGACATTCTATCAGCGAAAACGATGATGGAAAAGGCAAAAATGTATAGGACTGACATAAGCTATCGAAAAGCTTATGTCAATCTTGTTGATAGTCGTTGTAGAAATACGAGACGCTTTCGAAGCGAATGTCACTTGTCTAGGCTCTCTGGACCGCACGACAAACGGAATATAAAGTGATCGTGACATAATCTCATCTATCATCATGATACGCCTATACGCGAATCGCTTTAGAGTGGCAATAGCGGTCATTGACCCACCTACATATTCTACCATTCTTTATTTGAAAAACTTACAAGTCCGTTAACGCAGTGAATCACTATTGATCGTGATCTTCAACATGTTCCAATAACGTAAAACCATACATAGTTTATTGTTTGGGTTCCTACGGAGAGATATTAAAGAAAGGGCAATGACCGCTATTGCCACACTTAAGCGATTTGGGTATAATCAATATGGTATTACTAATATTTATTTAACGGCCCTAATTAGCCAGACAGTTTGGTCTATGAAAACCTTAACCATACATATAACCTTGTCAAAAATAAATTGTCAACGACGTAATATAGAAAGATGTAAAGACACTACCTCAATTTACAACTAACAAGTTTACCGTGTCAAACTCGTAACTAAATGCACGTTTTCGATATGTACCTGCGTCTCCAGCGAAGCGATCTGTCCGCTCCATGACGTCTTAACGTCAGCGAGCGCCATCTTAGCTTCTTGCAACTGTCGAGTGAGCACGGCGCGTTCGCGACATACACGGTCGTAGTCCGCACAAGCAGTTGGAGTTACTTCGCGTTTGTCTGTGTTGGTATAAGGAAATGTCTGTAAGGGTCAGTTCACACCGAGATGCGACACGACGCGCATTTTTGTATGATCCGATACAATATCGAATTTATTTACTACACAATAGGGTACACGCGCTGCGCAGCACCGCGCATCTCAACGTACTTTGACACGTGTCAACCCTCCACCCACATAATTGTTAAAAAGTGCGCGCAGCGTCGGGTCGCTTCACGTCCTGGTGTGAACTGACCCTAAATAACAATTTACTGCGATCTCCTTCGTCTCCTATAAGTAAAGGAGTTGGACCAGAAGACCCACCACGGAAAAGCAGAAAATATTTAATTGTAATCTAATACAAATGCTAAGCCTATTATGTGAAGAGGCTCTGAAAATTGTAGTCAGTGACAAAAGACACTGATCATTTCCTAATTTAATTTCGGATCCAAGTTACTTTGTTAACTTTGATAGTGATTAAAATTTTGAATGATTATTACTGTCAAGCTGTCAACCCCAAAAGAAGACAAGAGTTGTGACCTAATACCCGCACAGCTATACTAAATAGGGAATATGCATGTGATTCAAATATGGGTCAAATATTTTTTTTTATAAACTATGTTACTTCAGAATTATGCCTCCATCAATATTTTTGAATAAAATGTCTTTTTGAGCGAGAAATTATTTTTTTAAAGTCCAAAAAATCTGTGGGTAATTCAAATACTTGAAAAGGCTAAGAGCGGATGTGACGTAACAATCCGATATAACAATCAAAATGTCAATGTCAAGTCAATCAACAAGTGTCAAGTCAATGTCAAACGCTCATAGAAAAAGGAGTGTTTGACGTTGACCTGACAGTTGCTTGTCTGTTTTTACGGACTGTGACGTCACCACACCAAGCGCGCCAAATGGAGGGCGTTTAAGTAGCCCGGATCGGTTGGACATTTTTAAACATTTTTTTAACTACTTTAAATTGCTTTTGTGCCGTCGAATTTTCTTTTTACTTTTATTTGACGATGTAAACTATCGAATAAAAATATTAAAAAAATACATGCATATTCCCTATTGAGTAGTTACCGTCATCATCCATATGATGGTGCGGGTTGTCGGGCGGCAGCGCGGCCGACACGACGGCCAGCCGGTCGGCCAGGTCGGCGGCGCGCGCCTCCGCCGTGCTGAGCGCGCCGCTCAGCTCCGCACGCTCACGCGCCCACTCGCGACGGCATTGTTCTAGCTCCTCCTATTAAATAAAATGAATGGTTAACTTGGGAGTTCGGAGTAGCACTTGTTGTTTAAAAGGTACTTGTACACGTTGCAAGCAGCTTGCTCTAAAGATTTACATTGTTAGATGAGCCCTCACCGTACTTAGGTCGCGCGAAAGTTTCCACAGTGACAAGCGTCAGCTCACACATTCCGTTCGACCGATACCTACGATTTATAGTATGAGTGAGTGAGATACTTCTATTTATTTATAAATGTCAACGAAATGTGACCGTCGAAACAGAAATGTGTCCGGCGAATCCATAGATTTCAATCTTTGGCTTGCGCATGTAAATGTACTGGTTACATGCGCGGTTTACACACATAATACACATTCGACAAGTCGCCAGAACAACGCGAAGGTGTAAATTAACAATTTATTTGTTCTCAAAGTCAAATCAGTGTCAAAATAAAAACAAAACGTTATAAATTGCCAGTGCGAAGCTAATTTGCATTACTCCAATATGTAAATAAATCTCTATCTATTTTTATTATTACAAAACAACACACTTCAAAGACTAAATTAATAATATTTTTTTATTTTATTTATTTATTTTTATTTATTAATGGGTTATCCTTATGACGAATGTTTGTACCATAGATCCCAGTTGCATATTCGTAAAGTATTACATGATACAGGAAGCGACACATAGTTCAATAGATAAGCCTGTGTGTAAAATGGTTACATAAGTGACACTGCAGGAAGTTTCTCTTTAACGCATCCAGTGTGAGTTACATTACCTGCTCATTTATCTTTCAAATAATTGACATTAGCCGTGATTGCGGTGCATTTCACTAGCGCTTTTAACTTACACTTTAGGCATGCGTCAGAGAGCGATGGAGGAAGTGATTAGCCGAAAAAATCATTTTTAGAATTTTTGTTCATTTGTCTATTTCCTTCTGAATGTGTGTTCCGAATTGGCGCAAAAACGCCTGAACGTATTTAGTTGTTGGCACACACCAGGCGCGGTCGCAGGCTAAGATTTTGGGGGGGGTCACCACTGGTGCCGAGGAATATTTTTCGGGAAATAGTTACCTAATTGATAAGTACTCTAAAAACTCTTTTTTTGTATATGGTATCGGGGTCACTGTGGCTCAAATACCTACAGTTTTTAGTTAGTAAAGCACGTAAATCATTCAGTCTCTCGACAGCTTGAATGATTTGAGGGGGGGGGGGGGGGTCATGACCCCCAGGACCCCCCCCTCGGACCGCGGCTGGCACACAGATAGTTTATTTATTTATTAGGGACAAAAAACAGAGAAATAATTTAACTAAGATCTAACAAACATGTAACCCACACCATTGTCCACGTTTTAACTAGTAATTAAAAGAAGTGCTGAAGACAAGTGATAAAATAATAAAAAAACAATAAGTGATCGTCGCCAATAGTGCCAATATTACTATGTTACTTAGCTTAAATTTAACGTTTATAACCTGGATTAACACAGGGTAATCCCGGTAATACGTTCCCGTGGGATATTTTCCGACATCCACACGGGCGAAGCCGCAGGCAACAGCTATCCTACTAATAACTAATAAAATGTGAAAGTTTGTGTGTTTGGATGTTTGTTACTCAATCACGCAAAAACGGCTGAATGGATTTGGATGTAATTTGGCAAACAGATAGTTTATAACCTGGATTAACACATAGGAAACTTTTTATCCCGATATTCCCACGGGATCGAGACTTACGCGGGTGAAACCGCGGGGCACAGCTAGTTTGCTAATAACTATAATATTTATTAGCAAAGAGCTTCGTAATATTTTTTTGGTGTAGTATATTTGGTTAGTCACCTTTTTAGATTGACACTGTCGTAAAGTTGACTTTAGATTAATTTACCTAGAGACAAACTTCAAATGAACTCACATTTAAAGCATCAAGCCTGTCCTGAGCGCGCTCAGCAGCTGCTAGCTGTGTCTTCAGTTCAGTCACTTGTCTCTTGGCTGTGTCTCTCTCTGTAGCTGCCTTTGCCGCCTCTGCCTGTGCCGTGCGCGCTACTGCTTGTGCGGCCGCAGCTTCCTCGCCTGTAAATTAATATCATGTTAATAAAAAAAATTCAAAAGAAAATGGGACCATACCAAACAATATACTTATTGATTATCCTTCATACAAAGTGCTTTACTAGATACCACTGAAATCAATTACAATTTCACGATAAAACCTTAAAAGTGATCATTGCAGTGATTTGAAATTCGTGAAACACAAAATATAAATAACAAAGTAAAAAAATACATAGAGAGCATATAAATTAAGTGGATACGAACCTTCAATATTGATTTATTTGTCTCTACATGCAACCTCACAAGACTTGACATAAAACCAATCTAGATTTATATTCCTCTTTACAATTTGTCTCATAAATACCATCCACTTTTATAAACCAAATTATCTATTACTAACTTGTGTAAAAACTATTGGTTAACTGACCTTGTACAGACGCAAGTGAAAGCTTCAGTTCTTCAATCTTTTGTTCCCAAAAAGCGTCCCTCTCTCGAATCTTAGCTTCCAACTGTGCAGAGTACTGTTGTTGTAGTACGGCCTGGTCTACCCGCCCGCCAGTGCGCTCTGATAGGTATGACTCCATTTGTGGAGATATTGACTAGAATTAAACAATTAGAATTATGTATGTATGTGTTGGAGTTTTTCCAAAGTAAATAATAGTAAACAATAGTAACTTCAGAAATTTAAACAATTGATATAAACTAAGTTTATTGTTATTTTATCCTTATAATGTTCGCAATATTTTTAACTGCAATAAAATTTAATTATTATAATTTCACACTATAATCTCAATATGAATGGAGTAGTTTACCTTTTGTTGGAATAATAATTATAAGAAAAAGATGATCAAAATAAAGGGCTACTTACGTCTGATGTAGAATCCCCATGTCCACCTGAACTAGAAGGGCTGGCTGTTGACTGAAAGTGAAATACTTTGTTTTAGATGTTATATGAATGTTTCCGTATATAGAGATGCATATCTACATGACAAATTATTTCAGCTGAACACTTTCTTCTAAATCAGTGAGATTTTACCAATTTATTGCAGGCAAAGGAGCAATACATAACTTATAATTGCTTTGGTGATTTGTAATAAATACTTACTGAATCGTCCCTAAGCGATAATCTTCCTAAGAAGGCGCCGCTTCGCCAGCTACTGGTTATTTTACTTATGTCACTACCAGTTTCTTCCTTTATCTTACTTTTCAAGCTCGCGAACATTGTAGCTTGTAAGTGATGCTACAAAAAAAAACCAATAAAAGAAAAATGTAACTCGTTTTCCAATGTAAATGACCATGATAACGCTCGATAACTTACCAGTTTCGAGTTTAATTTATTTTATTCCAATACAATTTTACGGCAAGTCGAAGTTACATTGTAGTCAGAAAAAAACACATGCCGCAGATATAAGTATAATGTTTGAATAGAACATATTTATTTGCTTCGCAAGAGTAAGTAAATACCAGAACAAGTAAAATACACAAATTGTTCGCACAAAAAGATTACTGACTGTCACTCTGAAAAGAAAGACGATGACAACTTGTGTGACAGTTGACAACTGACTAATCGCTACTGAAGGCCAGGTAGTACTGTCCAAATTACGTGGAAAATCGTAACTTAGGCGATTTTTAAGTAAGTAACTAAACATTTTGGTAAATTGATGTATATTTAAACCTTGGCTGTATTACTTTATCAATGTGCATGTTAGGCTCTTTTTTGTACGACTGACGTCACCACAGGTGTCACAAGTTTTGACCATATACACTCAGTAATTGGGTTTATTGTCAAATAATTTTCAATTCACAATCAATTATTCGACTATTAATTAACGGCGCAATACTAGAGCGGTTAATTTACACTAGGAAGATTTTGACAAGGGCTGCTAGCCTGAAAAAAATATATAAATGTTGCGAGAAGGACAAAAATGGAGTGAAATTACTTCTTTGGTAGGTACATACAATAATACAATACGATACGGCCGTTGTAACTTGGTAGGGCATGTTCTCTCACTCACCCTCGGCCCTCGCCTCATGCATGTCACCATTTGGTTCATAAAAATGTTACTGAGCAGCCGCGCGAAGTTCGGAACTGCCAAGTTTTATGATTTATCGGCATAAGTGATGTCCTTTGGGTAGGTAGGTACTAATGGGCCTACCAAATCATTGCCACTGACTTCCGAAATTTAAGTTATTTTTCACTTTTTTAGTGTTTTTTTTTTAAGTCGGTTGTTTTTATTTGTAAAAAGTTTTTATTTTTTGCCACTTTTTAGGTGTGGTACCTACCCCACACAAATTCGTATACCGTTATCTGCTATTATATGTAAGTAACAGTGACGGAGTGAAATAATTATATCGTCTACATACGCAAAGTGGGAAAAATACGTAATTATTGAAGCTAACTCAAAAACTACGCAAGTAAAATTAATACAATTTATATGGGACCACCTCTGAAGCATGACCTACCAAACAAAAACTCATCAAAATCGATTCATAACTGGCGGAGTAATCGCGTAAAATAAACACAAAAAAAAAGCACATACGAATTGAGAACCTCCTCCTTTTTGAAGAAGTCGGTTAAAATGTTAAAAATGTTACTGAGCAGCCGCGCGAAGTTCGGAACTGCCAAGTTTTATGATTTATCGGCATTTAAAATGATGTCCTTTGGGTAGGTAGGTACTAATGGGCCTACCAAATCTTTATTCGTTTTGTTTTATTCATTAAATAGGAAAATGGAAAGAAATTACATAAACCTAAATCCCAAAAATGGTAATTTTGCTAAAGCATAAAAATGCTGAAAAGCTGAAAGGTATCCAGGAGCTGCTTACTGCTACTGCCTTCAACAGCCAGTAGGTACTGATGATGATTATATTTAAGTGGCCCTTACGGTATTCAGCTGCATCCGGTTAGACTGGAAGCCGACCCCAACACAGTTGGGAAAAGGCTAGGGAGATTGATAGGTATTGACGGACAACCCGTATTTTAACATAATTATTTCTGTTGTAGGGACTCAACGTCATCGTGATCTCCTATAATTAGTGGGTGTAGCATGCCAAATCGAATGCCAAATAATCGAATACCTATCAATTAATCGACCACTATAACTCGAATGTCGAACGTTCATATTATCGAATCCAAACTAATATTATAAATGCGAAAGTAACTCTGTCTGTCTGTCTGTCTTTCTGTCTGTCTGTCTGTCTGTCTTTGCTTCACGCCTAAACTACTGAACCGATTTGTGTGAAATTTGGTACAGACATAGTTTGGAACTTGAGAAAGGACATAGGATAGTTTTTATTACAAAAAATAAAATAAAAAATAAAATTTATTCCGGACATACAGCGCCATCTATTGGTCAAGAGTCGGCATCAATTCAGTACTGAAAATTCATCGGAAAAATGTAAATAAATAGTAAAAAGGTATGAAAAATATAATATAATACAACTTTTAGTACATAGAAAATGCTCTAACGGAGTATAGATAATTCTATTAGTACTATATGTCGAGTTGGTGATCGCGCAATGGTGTCGATCGTTACACGAGTTCGGTTCATGTTATTGTTTTAATTCACTGAAAAAAGTAAATAAATAGTAAAAAGGTATGAAAAAAATAATATCAATATAATAAAACTTTTAGTACAAAGAAAATGCCCGAACGGAGTATAGATAAATAATCCGAGTTGTCACTATGCTCGATAGATGGCGTTGGGATCGAAATAGATCGCGCTATGGTTTCGTTACACGCATTTGGTTGGGTATCGGCCGAGCGCTTCAGTACTGTCGTGGAATAATGGATTGATGATCGTTTCGTAAATTTAAAATTGGTAAATAAAAGGTTTATTTGTTGGGTTGTCTGGTAGTTGTTTTCAAAATAAGTTCCGTTAAATCAAAATAATATTTTGAAAATAAGGGAAAAATAACATTTTCGCCTTTTTCGATCGGCAATAACGGCTTTAATGCCCTAAGTGAGTATACATATCTTCAATTCAAACGGAGAGCTCATTATGTTGATTTTTGAAGAGTTCCCTAGAATATCTTCCACATTTCGTTTTTGAAGAGATACCGCGAGATCGGGAACTATGTGGGTAAAACAAAAAATCTGCCGGAAGTCACTATTCCACGCGAACGAAGTCGCGGGCAAAAGCTAGTAGTTAATAAATCGAACATTCAATACATCTTACACTCATTATATCGAGTGTTCAAATAAACGAATGTTTGTTTGATCAAGCGTTCAACGCATCGCATAAATTCATTCTATCGAAATATCAATTTATTGAATACTTTTTATATCACAAAATTTATACAAGTACTAGCTTTGACAATATGCCTCAGACGACGTTCTCTTCAATGGATAAGGGACGTGGTCGTAACCGCCTCCATGGATCAGTTTTTAATCGACTTCATAAAAGGAGGAGGTTATTGTCTGACGATGTTGCGCCATCCGTGAGTTCAGCATACGTGGCGTCGTGCATAGTGAGACGAGGATAATTATTTGAGTTTAGGTAACTACGTAATTAGACGTAGAACCGATGACCATTGGGGTAGACGTGTTCTTGAGAGGAGAATCAGCAAACATAAGGTAGGACACCCTCAGGCTAGGTGGAGTAACGATCTTCCCAGGGTGGCTGGTAGCATCTGGATGAGAGTTGCCAAGTACCAACTTAAATGGCGTGCAATTGGAGATTCCTCCTATCCTCAGGAGACTCTTGGACTGCTATAGGCTGATGATGAGGTAATTAGGCCCAGGACAGCAAGTCAGTAGTAACACTTGAACTACGAAAACCGCCCTTACTGCTACGAAATAAAGACGCAGTCCCAGTCAAACTGTTACCTACCATGGACTTCTTCTTAGCGTGTTGATGGCAAAGAAACGAGTGTTGTTAAATTTGTTTGGCCGAAACTGAGTCACGCGAATACCGTTCGCTGACGCAGCCATAAGGTCCTCGCGTGTGCTGGTGCCAGGACAAGCGTGGCAAGATTGGAGGTGAGCCATTGTCTGTGGAGAGGCGCCGCATACACACTGGAGATCTGAGCCGTCCGTGAACCCCCACTTGTGGAGGTTGTCCTTGCTGCAGCCTACTTGGGTACGAAGTCTATTTAAGGTTTACCATGGACAAGCGGACAAGACGGTTGACCGTACCCATTAACACTAAGCTGCACACGAAAGGTCAATCACAATCCGTAAAAAAAATCCTCCAATTTCCATTAACTTTCATTCACTGTCGGCTGTCGCTGTTGATGAGATTGCAACTAGATAGACTTTGAACGTTTTTAATTAGGTACCCACGGGAATTCGCCTTCTGAACATACTGCTTAGTCAAAAATAACACCAAAACATCGCAGATACTAAATGCGAGTTTTCTTTCATTGATATCCTCAGTTAACTCCGTTCAAGTGTGGCGCGACCTCAAATTCTTTTTAGGTCGCTGTAATGAAACGCGTAGGTATAGGGTCAAAGGGGGTCAAGGTTGCTTTGAAGGATGCCCTCCACTCGGATACGAATTATTATAGATTGTTTGTTCCCGATAGGTAATAAAAACATAAGATTTGGGTTGTTTTGTATTTATTGTATACATAATTGATTTTGTGGTTCAATAATGTGTCTTTCAGTTTAGTGTAGGTAGATACGTTTTGTATCAACTTCAGCGCTCTTCAGCCAGTCACCACTGGTTATAAGCCTCTCAAACATTACTTTTACTACATACATTAGTTTCTATTGATATCTTTATCAATTTTTGAGAAAAATATGTGGTTTAGGTATGTATGAGCAATACATTAGCTACTGGAGTACCTTACCTACCGTTGATGTGGAAGTGTAGTGTAGATAATAGCTGTAAGCTGGATACAGCGTGTTGTAATTGTTGAACCCATTTTTCATAAGTTGATGCATTTTATAATAACTTCTATGTCAATGACATAAGGTTCAATTTGAATTGTTTCTGTATATTCCTCGATTGCAATATTTTGCGTGTATGTTATACTTTTAATTATCGGGTTTCGGGTAATTATGTAGGTTAAATGAAATACACAAATCACATATTCAGTTGTTTATTATCTATACTGTACTCAAAATTGATCCGAAGATCACATCACATAGTAATTTCATAAATAATATTACAATGTCATGTACTTTCTGTGATTGTTCGTGAATAAAAAAATGTTCACAATATTATCAATACTTTGTTCACTGGACCGGTTTACCTTTTAAGTAGACTGTAGGTACATACTACATAATAAGATACCATTATTTTAGGTACTCAAACAACTTACAGTGTATTTGATGAGAGATATAATAATCAATTATTGTGTTGCAGTTCATTTTTTTTGTCAATATATTTACAGTTTTACATTTTTTTTTTGTGATTTACAAATAAATTCTTGAATATTTAATTAGGTCATCATTATTCCATTTGGATTTATAATAACAGTACTTTATAGTTAAAAATATCACAAAAATGAAATATATTATGTGTAAGACACACGCAACATTACAAATACAACAAAAAGAAAAATATAAATCCACTAGAAACCTTGGGCCAGATGAGTCCCTTCTAAACAGGAAGGATACTTTCGATGTTCTTTATTTCATAACGGCAATTTGATACCATAATTATTATTATCACACTAATTAATTATAAAAGTAATCGATTGTCTTACAATAAATGCGTCAGATCATAAAATTTTGATTATAAAAATTATAGGCAACAAATAATTCATGAAACGATAAATTTCAACAAAACATAAATGACAACTTATATATTTAAGACTCATAGTGCCGTATTGATAAAAGTGAACTGTTCACCTTAGCCACTAGCACGGGACTGATAATAACAATCAACATAAACACAAACGCAACGAGTTACTAATGAGTTTGACTCCGCATCCGATATTCACCTTTTATCGATATGGCATTCCACTTACGTTACGACAATAAATATAACACGCTTACACATTAATCACTTCTTTAATTCCGACGCTAGGAATTATTTCATAATATATACCTAAAAATATAATCACGGCACAAGTATCCCTCCGACTAAATTACTAACGTAGTGTCACTTTATCAGGATTTAGAATCAAATATGTATTATGTATCTTAAATATTTCATTATTAATATATCATTATCAAAATATCCACTAAATGGGAGGAATAAATCAAATTATTAATATTTATTTCTAACATTAATCGCATGACTGATCAACAAAAAGGATATGGACTAGGAATAATATTAGGCATTAGGCTTCCATGCCTTCGGGACGCGCGCGCCGGCCGCGTGACGCGTCGCACTCGCTCGAACATGCGACACGCGCGACTTGTGCGTCGCGCGCCACAAGCTCGGCAAGTGCGACGCGCGTGACACAAGCGACACTTGCGATGTGTTAGGAACTCGCGACTCGGCGCGCGCGCACCCGCCTCTCTCTCTATCCGCATATCACCTCTACATACATACGACGAGATAAATTTGATCAAAACGTTAATATTGTTTGTGTTGAAAACAATATAGGTAGCTATTTCTTTATGCTGTACTCACCGAGAGGTAATCGGACTCGATCGTCGGGTAATATTTTGTGCATCGATAGACGGGAATCGACCGGTAAAAGAATGATTATCTAGCAAAATCTATCTGGAATAAAAGCCGACGTTCTATCCTAGAATTTAGGTAAATAGCTTGGAAGTATGCCTTCTTCGTTTTAATATTGTCCGATAACGTTCATTGTATTATGAATTTCTGTCCTATCACTCTACGAGTGTCGCGATCTATGCTAATGTGTGAACTGGGCGACGCCTCGGCGTCGTGGGACGTGGGATGTGGTGCAACGGGATGCTCCATAAGGGAAGAACGACGTACCGACTAGTCGCACGAGCGACGCGGACACACGTGCGCGCGCCGCTCGACACACACGAATTGTGCTCCGGCGTCAAAAGTTTCAGTGCCGAGGGAGAGAAGCGGCTACTCTATTGGTGTTTCATTACTGACTCACTTAATCTAATCTAGTGTAAAACTTGTCATCTAGAAAAAAATAATTTTATAACATACGTAAAAAAGTAACATAATTCTCACAAAAATGCTCACGTTAGGAGTGGGGTGATGCAACTTTTGACACCGGCATAGCCGCCGGCGCAAGGGCCGGCGACCACGGTGCGCTTCGCACCACCCATAAACATTACATCGCTTGCTTATATACAACAAAGTTTTCGTGCGACGCCCGATGGCGACCGCACCGATCTTTACAGGAACTCATATCGTATCTTAAAAAAAATAATATACAATAGTAATAAAACATTTGAAACCTCACTAACTACTATTCGACGATCTCGGTACGATCTCGATAAAATTACTCAAACGGCTCCGGCGTCTCGAAATCTATTCATATCACAATCGCATGACCGTGCCTGAGAATCATATCCCGCTACTTATGTACACACTCTTTCCCGAAGACTAACGCAAACCAGGCCCGGGCGAGCCGCGGCGCGAGTGCGCACGCGGCCCGCCCCGGCCGCTAACACTAACCGATACACTAAGATATCACCACCTCAGCCGCGGGAGCGACAGTAGGATACTTGCCGAACCTGCCTTTCCCGAGTGTGCCAGAGGCGCGATCGATATGGATAACGCGGGGCGCGGGCGGCGCGGGGATGGGAGGGTCACGTGGGGTGGGGGGGAGGGGCTAGGGTGCGGCGGTGGACGGGTGGCGGGGCAGGTTAGGGGGGGCGCAGCGCCGGCGGCAGCTGCACGGGGATGTGGTAGTAGCGGCAGGCGGCGCGGCGGCACGTGCCGGCGGCGGCGTCGCGGCACACCACCACGCGACACCCCACCACCTGCAGCCCGCACCCTGCAACACACGCAGCACCACGTTAGCATGCTCGCACGACAGAGCGTCAACAAGACGCATCAGTCACGATCGAGAAGTAAAATATACACATAAATGGGAGGCAAGGTGACACACGGCTACATTCTTTTAAAGGTCACAAATGTAAAGTCAACTAATTTATGGACAGGTCAAGACCATACTACGTGACAATATGTGCATATTATAGGGTCCATGTACAAACTCTACATAGTATATGAATTGTAAAGCAAATACTGAAACTAGTGAAAACTACATCACTGAACTAATGTTTCAAAATAGTACAGGAGTAATAAGATATGTACCCAAAACTGAAATATCTAAACTAAATTGGTTATATGTCGTTCAGTCTACTTTCTTTCTACTTTCAAGATAGTAAAACTACGCTATTGATGAAATATAACAAAATGTGGTGATCATGCAGATATACAAGGAAAGGGGAAAGGGGACATTTCTATCCATGATCTGAAAACTTGACGTATTGTTGCCAATTAATTAGTTACACGTTAACAATTAATATGTGTTCTGACTATAGTTTGTTACTACGAAGTAGAAGAGAGTGAATATAAAATTAAGATCGTATGCTCACCTTCACGAATATGAACAAATCTGCAGGTAGGTCTTGTACATCCTTGTCGATTAAAATCTTGGCACACCGGGAGGGTGTCCAGTAACTGCAAATATAACAATGTTTTCATTAGTATTTATTGTCGTTACTCAATTTCATAATCATACAAGACGATGGTCCCACAATGCTCGTGCTCTTTGACACAACATTATTTATTTCTTGCTTACTTTTTAGGCTTGTAACATCTTGGTAATTGTGACTGACTAAACTGAACTAAAATCATTCGTTGGCTTTTTCATTGTCATAACTTCTGCAAACTATTTCTATTTGCAAATATCGGGAGAAAATGATTTTGCCTTTTTTCTAGGCTTGAATATTTATCATTTAACAACACATTTGCTCAACGACTTTCACATGTCAATCTATAGTATAAAAAGATTTTGATATATTCCAGAAGTGTCACATGTTTGCATTGTGGAACAACTGTATGTATGTTTCTTATAACTATAATCTACTTCATAAACAGTCGATAATTATTTAAGATAAAAAAATAATTAAAAACTACTCTTATTTATGATTTGTGTAAATATGAGTGTATATTATTAAGTCGACGGACCGACTAGTAACCGACGGTTTATGAATTCGTTATGTTAATAGTGTTAATTCTAAAATCTAGTTCATCACTGATTGGACATTCATACATCTGACACTGATCATTATCCTCATTGCACAGCCGTCTGAAAAATAACGCTGAAATAGTTTTTGTAATATCAAAGAGCAAGGTATCACAAATGGTCCATAACAGTAAACCTAGCACATTGTATTGAATTAAAGTTCCCTACTCGTGTTAGCTTGTTCTCAAGTGATCAATATATACTGGTATATGGAAAAAGTTTATGCGTGTGTAGTTTCTCAGTCGCTACATACAATTAACACAAAACGGGACACACGGAAGGCGAAAATTGCTCGAAATCAAATCTTGTTGCTGCTTCAATATTACAAGAACTTTACAAGATTCGTTGCACAATATGATTGGAGCTTCCAAGCATTCTTTAATTTACGTGCGCGCTGATATCATATCATGTGTGTCACCTTTATATTGTAGTACTGTCGAGATAATAGTATGCAACATTAAACAGAATAGTAAATTAAGAGCCCACTGCTGGAGTTATTCTCGTGAACGAGCTCCCATAACCGTCAGAGAGTAGTGTTAAGTACGCTGCACTATGCACATAGGTATGAATATATAATATCTAAATGGCATGCAGAACGCTTGAAGTATAATCATTATTGCGCAGCCAATCTTATTTAAGCGTGACTATATTTTACAAAAAGCTAAAGCATGATGCTAGACAACTTTTACCAGGGCGAGGGCGTACTAGAGGTTTGTAGCGTCCAAAGTGTACCCATAAATACCAACTGTTGCTATAATAAAGCTAAAAGAGGCTGTGTGGGGAGAGTTACGACATGTGTCTGCTCGGCAGTGATGAATTTAGATCTCCCGATGTTCTCAGTAGAGGAACAGAGGACGTCATGCTTATCGGTAGGTTGGCATGGTTATAATGTAAATAGACAAATTAAATTTATACCTTTAGCTTACATGACAGTTCTGGACGTGACATGTTAGTGGTAGTACAAACTGCAACATAATGACCATTAGAGAGTGCGGTTACTGTACGACAAACAAAAGAAAACCAAGTATATTATTACATCTACGTGAACACTTTAACAAGCGTCAGAGAGGCCTCAACAAGTCGTAAGCGAGGAATTGAAGCCGCAACGGCGAAGCATTTTAAGCATTGTAAGAAAAATCGAAGTGAGTGCAAACGATTACATTAGGAACTACTTCAGGCACTTTGACCCTTCTCTACATTCACAACATATATTCAAATCACTTCGAGTTTTCATCTTTCACCATCGTCACTTCAACTACCAACTACGCATAAAAAAATAATTGTTTACAAAAGCATTTAAAATGAGTGTAAAAAAACCCCCTTATTAGCAGTTGATAGTTGATATTGGCCAAAAGGTGAATTCCACAGGGAACTAAACAGTTGACTCGGCATTTGAATAATCATTTATTATGTACATTTTATTAATTAAATTAGGCAAGTTTATAGTTTTAATGATAAAAAACGGCCAACTGTTTAGTAGTTCGTAAAATGGCTTCGTTAAATTTCAAATATTAAAGTGACCCTGTACTGAAACTGCCGAGTTCATTAGATATTAGAAGCATATTTAGAAAAGAGAGCGTTTGAAGTTAATATTGCAATTCCATGCGAGTGACGTGCGGCGTGTTTCAGTATAGGCTCCAAACAGGAAATAACTTATACTGAGGATATTATAGTAAGCTGAATGTATCTTACCGGGTGTAAGCAAGGCAATACTGTAGAGTGACTTCTTCCACATTTCAAAGCAAGTATGTCTCACTATACAAAACTAAAAATCATCAACAAGTAAGTTGTAGCATCAACTGTTCATTACAATATAATCGATACAGTTACAGCACAATGACTAGATGGTGTGATGATGACGGATAGATCATGAGTCGGCTGACAAGCGATGCCACCAGTCGGCCACCGTCAGGGCCGTCCTCGTACCTCCACTGTACCGCAGTAGTATATCAAATAGTTCACCGAATAGATAGTGTCCTGCCTGCCACCTGTATCAGCAGGAAAGGAAGTCCTGTCAGAGCATAGTATGATGTGAACAATTAGTCGTATTCCGTATTGGCTTCCTTCGATGCGTGTACTCAGGTTTATTAAGAAAGCTCAATTCACCAAGCGCACCAATGTCCCGCTGTTGTGAATGGCCCGCTTTAGTGGTGATCGTGTTTGTCTATTCTTTGCTCATTGTTAACAAGCGTCTGTCTGCCTACTAAGCCCGCGAGAAGCGTCACAAACTAAAACTAAATAGGTACGTCTACAGAAGCCGAGTGAAGAAGCAAGCTCTGAAGTTCTATGCGGAGTCCAAAGTTGGTAGATTTACTTCTTTACTTTTTGATAAATCAATCAGAGATGATGGTATAGGCTTGTGTAACAAGGATATCAAACATTAATATCTGTATGAAAAAATGTATATTTTCGTTTAATCATTACTAAATAAAGTTAGGCCATACATTTTACTATAACACACAATTACAACAACAACAGATTTCTTAGCAGGAATGTCATTCAAAACAGTAGGTAATGATCAATTTATCGACTTCGAGCTTCTGAACAGAACATAATAAGCGGTAGTCGTAGAGGTGTAGGAGGTGATATGCGTTCGATAGCGTACTGGTTAGAGCGAGGCGAGTGGTCGTGAGCCGGACGAGCCGGGGGGAGCGCAGGGAGCGCGGGATACAGTGCCGTGAAACAAGAGGACTGCTCTTTGCGACTAATCTAAATAATTAATGTGTTAACGTTAAGCCCACATCACGCGGCACTTGTTTCGCTGTTTACTGAACGTGGAGACGCCACAGAGTAGTAAATACAATATTATATAAGAACATTCGTCGCTAGTTAAAAGTCAACAAACACTTAGCACAGTTGATATACTGATCACCTGCTTGTCACTGGAATATGTGCCTTCTGGCATTAAATAGTATAACTGGGTAGTAGTCAATTTGGTCGTGGTACAATATGATCATGATTGTACCACTTAGTTATATTGTTTTTTTACTAAACTGTGGTATCTCAGCATGTGCATTAGATCAACAAATCATGTGTCGTGGAGCGGGCGGGCTGGTCTCTACGACTGGCCTAGACTGGCGTTAACGTAAGCGGCATGCGGTGATGGCCGCGGTGCGGTGCGGTGCGCAGGCGCGGTGCGTCACGCGGCACACGTTACCTGTCCGCGCTCGTCGGTGTACACCACGTAAGGCGCGTTGGGGGGCGCACAGCCTTTCCGTCCCGACACAAAAAGCGACAAAAGATTGCAATGCGGACGCAGCCGAAGCGTCATTCGGAAGGCATGTAACAGAAAGCGTTTAAAATAAATAGAAGGAGGTGCGACCGAAAGAAAACTGCGGGAGTGACGCTCGTCACTCCCGCGCCACTACTGATGAACACGCCGGCACACTTAGCGCACACAGGAGCCACTAGAATAATGAGAATAATACCTGATGAGCCAAACGTATAGGGGTGGTGGATTCTATTCCATGCGAAAATTAGAAGGCGGCTGTGTTAGGTGCGGGCCTGCTGCTGCAAGCCGGTAACCACTAGTAGGTACGGGAGCGACACATCGGCCAAAGCGCACCCGTGCGGAGCTCCTTCGAGAACAAGCGTGTACGTAGCGGGATCGACGGACCAAGCGCTCAACTCTCAGTACGACGATAGGTACTCACGATAAACGACGATCGACAAGAGGTAATAAAAAAACGTACAGTCATGCATCTCAAGCGTTATTATTACCGGGATCGTAGATACGAGAAATATACACGCATAGGGTAATAACGGTAAGTGAGTAGAGATACAGTAGTATATATATATAGCGTAAAACTACCGAGACATCCGCGAGGGCGACGCCGCTCGTTTCGTCCTTACAATAATACAATACAAATGTGACAACACGCCTAGCGCTAGCCGCCCCGACAGGCCGGGGCGGGACACTCGGCCGCACACGTACGAGTCTCTACGCGGAGACCCCGCGTCCCGCGCCCCGCCGACCGCGCGTGTCGCACTCTATGTCGTCTTCATCTTTTTGTAGGGGTTCACGGCCGCCGCAGCCGCCGCCGCCGCCGCCGCCGCGGCCGCGGGCGGCGTGGGCGGCGGCACCGCGTACATGAACGGCTGCTGGTAGTAGGGCACGGGCATGGGCGGCGCCGGCCAGCCGCGCGGCATCATCATGTGCGGCGCGCGCATGAGGCCGGCGTGGTGCTGCATGCCGGCGCGCGCCTTCAGCGCCTGCTGCGTGTAGGCGGCCGCCGCCTGCGCCATGGCCGAGTGCTGCGCCGCGAACGCGAGGGCCGCCACGTAGTTCTTCTGCGCCACCTCCTTGGCCATAGCGGCCGGGTCGGGCGTGCCCGGGTCGCCAGCGGGCGGTGAGGGGGGTGGCGCGGGCGCGGGCGCGGGCGGCGGCTGTGGTGCGGACGATGCGGGAGCGGGCGCGGACGCGGACGGCGGCTGCGCGGACGCGCCGGACGGCACGCTCGCGGTCGGCGGGGCGGACGTGGCGGGCGCGGGGTACTCACATGATACGGGCACGAACGGCTGCTGAAGCTGCATCAGCTGCTGGTAGGTCGTCGCCGGCTGGTACACGGGCACGCCCGCTTTGTCGGCGGCGGGTCGCTTGTACGGCACCACGCCGGGGAAGGCCTGCGGAAAGTAGAGTACGGCATGAGTGGCATGTCGGAGAGTCACGGACGCGAGAGAAGCGCCACAGTTATACACGAGATACTTACGAAGTTATCGTAGTAGAAGGATCCGACGCTTTTCATGTCCATCTGAAACGAGAAACAGACGGTTGAACGGAGGGCTCCGGGCGGAGGGCTCACTGCGGGCGGGCGGCGGCGTGGCGCGAGGGGCGGGGGTGGGCCCTGGCGCCGCGCCGCCGCGCCCGCTGCGGGAGGGAGAGGCGCGCGGAGGGATCGTGCGGGCGGGAGGGGGAGCGGAGGAGAAGCGTGCAAAGCTGGCGTTGTACCGGTGGCGGCTCGAGCTCGGTGGGCGCCGGCCGTTTCTTGCCCGGCTCCGAAGTCGCGCTCGCTGTCGGCTGCTGGGCTGCGGCGGCCGTCTACGTGAAGCGAAGCGTCGCAGGACGGGACAGAAACAATAACGATGTAGTAGATGCACAGAATACACCTAAAGCTCGGCGTAAGGTGATATTATGCGATAGATAAAAATAAAATAAAAGTGAAGCGTGAGTGCGACGGAAGCGTGGCGCGAGCCGGCGCGAACTGAACAGAACAAAGCTCTGCGAACGTAAGCGGCGTCGCGGCGAGCGAGACCAAGCGGAAGAACAAAAGCGAGCGCGAGCGAGCGAGGCGAGAGCGTGCAGCCTGGTGGCGTACCGCGCCGCGCGCCTGCGCCTTAAGGTGCGCCTGCAGGTGCAGGGGAGGGTGGAAATAGCGGCAGGGGTCGCGGACGCAGCGGCCCTTGACGGCGTCCATGCACACCGTGACACAGCCGTCGTCGTGCGCGGCCACGGGCGGCGGCGGGTGCGCGAAGCGACACTCGGACTCGGCGCGCTTGCACGCGCCGCGCTGGAACTCCCGGCACACCTGCACCACCACACACCAGCATGTCCGCCGCTCGCGCGTCGCGCTCATCTACCCTCTGCCTACTCTCACGCCTGCGCGCCGCCGATACATACTACGCGATGCAAGTGCGCGTTGCAATGCGTCACGTATGTTTGTTATTCATTTACTTTTACAAAGACGCGACCGCAACTTTAACTAGATAGAGGTAGCGCGTGAAGGTCTATGTGTGGCATTATATACTTTGTTTTGTCACATATACAATTTACTTGTATCATTGACCTCGACCGGACGCCGCTTTGTGATTAGTTATTCTAATCGGGAGACTACCAAATATTTTTTCTAATCTAACGATTTACGCATCCGTCGCATCTTCAAATTAATTTAGTCGGGAAGGAGTTTCCATAATGCCTAATTCTTGCCTAATGTATTTTATTTACGAATGTGAAGCGTTCGGCACGTCTACACTGTAAGCGCAAATCGACACTTATTCGCCGGTGGTAAACGATAGCTCGTCTAATTCACCTATTTGGCAGATATAAGCGTGTGCGACATAGCCGAGTTTGTGCCAACAGTGTAGGTCCTTCACCAGAGGGAGAAAGCGAGTGCTGCTCGCGAAGCAAACGCAGGCGCACCGGGCCAGTGCGCCCGCGTGCCACAGACACGGGGACGGGCATACGGCATATCAGCCCAAATTTTGCTGCGGGGACCGACATACTTTTAATCTGATGCACATAATAACCACTCGGCAGTTTACTCCTACAGTTTCAGATTTAAAACAATTGGACCTCATATCAATACGATATTAACTGCAATAATTAAATATGGGTCGGTCCCCGGCATAATTAAGTGGCAATATGGGGAAGCACTACTCGAGTGTAGACGGTAAGAGGGTTAATAGTGTATCGAAGTTCATGCTTACCTCTAAGCGGTCGGTGCGCGGCAGTTTCTGCTGCAGCACAGGCTGCTGCATGACGCCAAGCGGCGAGGCGGCGGCGGCGGAGGGGTCATGGCCCAGCACGGCCGGCACCAACTGCGGCGCGTAGTACTGCGCGTACGTGGAGCCCACGCCCGGCACGCCCGACAGGTACGGCGACGTCGCCTGCACACCACACCAACACTAACACTCAGTATACTTGTACATTTACTCATTCGTTAGCAACGATGTTAGTTTCTTATTATCAAAATACGCAATCTCTTATAACTTATTGAACGCATCTTATAAGCCCACTTTATGCTTGCTTCGAACACGACACTCATTATTTACAAAAGCACTACAAACATCAAAAATAAAAAGTTAATATCCAAAAAATCGTTAGCCAAACAAGCAATCACATGCAATCTTATAGAGACGAATAGAAATATTAAATAAGCATACGGTTTATCCAGTCTAGCTACCCACCGGCCACCAGAAGAAGAGAAAAGGAGGGGATATACCGGGAGGGGGAGAATTAGGGGTTTCATTCCTTGGTTAAGAGTGCATTATTGTGCTAAAGGTGTGCCTATCATGTGTGCGGAACAGAAGAGGCGCAGGATGTGAGGGGCCGGTGGTGTCGTCGCGCTCGGCGGCGGCGGCTATTACCTGCGGGGCGAGCAGCGCCAGACTGATCGGGTCCAGCGCGGCGAGGTGGCTGGCTGCCGCGCCCGCGCCGCCCACGCCGCCCACCTCGACACAAAACCACACAAACACGCTACTCATCGTGCGAGGCCAGGTCTGCGCCCGCGCCACCGCCAAACCGCCTCCACCTCACTCCTCGCACCTACTCACGGCTGCGTCGTATCGGCGTGACTATAATGATCTCTGACTACTAGATGCGACAGATAAAACCGAAAGCTTCAGAGTATAGATGCGGTAAGCGCAGGGCGCCGAGGTGGTGCGAAGAGGAAGGTCGAGGAGTGTGTCGGGCCGCGTAGTTAGCGACAGTGTGAACAGTGAGGAGGACGAGGTCCGGTGATTTAATTTGCATTACCGCTTATACCCAGATCATACACATGTGAGTAAGTTTGGAGAATAGTCATGCCACTTAAGGAACGATTCGTACAAACATGCTCAAGCAGTGGGGAGCGATCGGCCTTGGCGGCAAAGTTTAAGTTGTGCCTGAAAATTAGTAGACTATCTATATTCTTAAATAAATACACAGATTACTTCTGTCTTTGTTTAGCAAGTTCACGCACTCGAAGCGAAACTTTAAATTAAAGCGCGGAACTAGTTGCAGGAACGGCTGTGCCGCCTTCAAGAAAGTAAATTACCATTAACTTTCAACGTGCACATGATTAAGTTTCCGAGAAAACTTCACGAGGGAATCGAGTTAATTTACTTACGGATGAAAATATTTTCAATGCGAACCAACCTACGAGTAGTTCCTATTTGGTATTTCTCTAACTAGTTACGGAAACATTTACGAGGCACAACTTAAACTCGATACGTTATAAAGTCTACGTGTTTCAATAATAAGAACGCTTATAATATAATAATAATAAAAATACAGAGTAGCGAGTAACACCGAAAGCAGCGTGTTGCGTGCATACTGAATACCTACATTAGTGTGGAGGTCCGATCGCTCGAAGCTTCGGTAGTAGGAGGGAGCGTAGCTTGGGTGACTCACCACAGCTGGGACTTGGCCAGGGAGCACCTGGCCGGGCGTCAGGCCCATCTGCTGCATGAGTGCGTTTTTGAGTGCTAGGTGATTCCGCCCGTTGATTAACAACTGATCCTTCAGATGTTGCGGTGGATGGAAGTACTTGCAAGGTGGTTTCTCGCGGTTACACCGACCCTGGAATTGATAAATATTTACGTTAGCATGCGGATAACTTTAACAACGCATTCATATACGGTTAACTTCTAAATAATGGTATGTATTAAGGCTCCTCGCCCCATAGATATGTATCTGTATCGTAATGTTTGGTTACGTTCACATTCGAGGGCGACGACGACGCTATTATGGCACGTAAGTGGAAAATGCAATAGATATGAGAGCTATACGCCGCAGGTAACCGACATTTCTGGGCTTTGAGAATAGACGAAAATGGCGGACCTCATTCGATATCATTCCGATAAGCAATATGTGTAGCGGGGCGGCAGGCGACCACGGTTTCGGCTCAATATCGGCCGAATGTGCGGAAATCCCTCCATGCATCACAATTGCCGTGAGCCGGGCACGTAGCCGCCAGAAATCCTCCACTCGATTTTTCCTTATAACCGCGACTTAGGCGGTGTCAAATATTTCTGAGGCGTGTCGGGGGCGGCCGCGCTCCTCGCTCCGCTCATTTTCGACGTCAATGAGGCGCGAGATAATTGCCTTTCGGAATCGAAGCCCTCCGCCGCACCCGTCTATGATGATTTATTTACATCCGTGTAATTAACTGTCGCACTACGTGACGGGAAGAGCTTCGCGGACGTTTTATCGTCGCACGCCGAGCCTTCTGCGCCATATTTTATTCAGGGAAAAAACGGAAAAGCCCTTATCGCAGTTTCAAAGAAATACGTATACAAACAAACGCCATCTGAATATTCAGTACTCCACTAGGGGACTCCCTTGCTGATAATGTCCGCGGAACAGCTTGGAAGTGATTTACCGAGTAACTTTTCTAAACATGCCCGATGATATCACTACAGTTGCTTGGCAGACGAAGCCTAGCTATACGTCTGTATCTCTATCAGCGAACATGGCGAAGTGTGAATCTTTGGCTGCAGCTGAATCAGATGCAGACATGTTCCGAATTTTCTCAGTTATTAAACTTCGGCGATGCGTGCTACAACTAGCTAGTGGAAGCAGTCGGCTGCATTTAGATTAACTTGTTACTGGCAGGCATAATGTTAGTTGGACGGTCCTCTCACAGTTTAAGCTCGGGATAAAGTTATTATTTCCTGTTACTCCGTGCCGTCTACTTTAGCCGAGTTTCGATTCGAACCAACCCGTTTGTGAAACTTGAATGGGTGATCACGTTTCATCATTACTATGATAACTCTGTTGGGTTTATCAAACTTCTATTTATTAGCTGCCACAGTTTGGAAACGTTAGATAAGTTTATTGTTGGAAGCATTCAGCTGCGTTTGTATTCGGCGAGTTTAGTTTAATGTTTTCGTGGTCGATTGTGAGTAATGATTCATGTATTCTATTGACTCTGATGTGGTCTGATGTGTAGTGCCTAAATTGGAGAGCTATCAATACGTATAATGCTGGTATTATTTATGCGAGTATCGGCGAGTGCAAGCCGCTGCAGGTGTATCGGCGCGGCGATTAGCGTGACGGATGCCCGCGCGGATACAAATGGCCGGCCGCCTCAAACGGATGACCGCGCTACGTTCGCCCACCATACGCATTACGACACATTAATTGCTCTTCGATCACTACGCCTCTACATTTGTTCGTTTCACATCCCTTTTGTTCATTCACGAGCTTTTATTTTACGCTTTAGCCTTGTTTTTGAAATAGCTTTGAAATCAACTGCGAGCTTTTGATCCCATAAATCTAGTTCTCCATCCAATATTGAGAAAAACAGAACAAATAAGCATATAAGAAGTAACGTAACGCAAGACATGTTTATACATATGAGGCCCCGAAAATTAAACAAAAACTTCCAATATGGCCTATTTGCTCGGGAAGGGCAACGGGAGGGTCGAACGAGCGCAGGGTGGGCAATAACCGCCCAAAACTAATAACATTTTTGTGTGATAGTCGAGGAGCAAACCGAGCGCGCTACCCCCAGCGTGTCCTTTATAACACAACAATGCGCACTTGCAATACAATAAGGGGTTAGCCGAGAGTCAGTTTCATCACTACCTTCCTTCCTGGAGATAAAGAAACAACGTTCTAGGGTATAGGACTGTACCGACTGTGTCGAGTACCGAACCCAAACGACACGAATTTAGAGATGAATATACCTCATTGTGACTTGGCACTGGTGCCCGATTAAAGCGAAAACGACATCAATGAAGCGAGACGCTCGTGTCTCGTTAAGGTGAGAGCAGTAAGGCGGCGGAGTGCTCTCGGGAACTATGACGTGTATAACGAACAACCCTCGAAAGTAACGGCGTCCGCCGGCAGTCGGCACGCGCCACACCTTGTTACTCAATCGCGCCAGCCGCTGCCAAATGCAACCTCTTCCATTTTCAAGCCCGGAAACTGTATCAAGAGTTTATTACTGGATAATCTGAATCTCAGTTTGCCGACCTCGCTCATTAGGGAAGTTATGAATGACCTCATTGGCTGGGACTATGATGTGTGTTTGCCAACTGACTATTCTGAGGACTGGAATCTAAACAGGTAGGTTTAAATTCAAGGAACAACATTTCACAATACTTCAACAGTAGTAATAAAATTATTTACAAAAGGTCAGCTAGGTACATCAATACAACGAAGCAAAAAACCATTCAGTCGTTTCATTGTACGTATTAGTGTGCAGTTCAATGCAAATGTCTTAATCAAAACAGCAATCAGGCAACAGGACATGAAGAATGCGCCCGTCAGACGAGGCGTGCGGTCGTTAATCGATTAGAACGTTCGATCACGATTGATGTATCGGTGACGCGGCGTCGACGCGCGGCGATGCGTGGTCAGGCGTACGCACGAGCCGATCTTGACTCGTCTATTTTACTATTGGGCGAGCGGGCACGCGTCGGGATAAATCGACACACGAGGAAAACAATGAGGTAACGAGCCGATGAATGACACGCTCCCGTCGCGAAACGGCTCGGAGTCCACTTGTACGCACATAAGTGGGTGCCAGAAATATTTGGGGACAGACGGAAATAGAACCGGCCGATGAGACGTGCCAACTCCTGCATCGAGTAGGCAGCAAGCGCACGCGACACGTGGCCCACACATATTGCTGGAGGTTTAACATTCATCAGCCGTTTTAAAGTTCTACGTTGACACTTTTTACTTTATTGTGGATAGACTATATTGAAATCAGAACGATGCGATGACAGATTTTACCTTTTGGTTTCGATTTTTTTGCTACACTATTTTCCAGGACTTAAACAAAACGATTTTACTCGTACTTCTATAAGTAGTTCTTTTACATCAAATCCGAGTTCATAAGAAAATTCGACAGCAAATACATTTTTCTTTTCGGACAGTCTCGAGTGTGAAGAATTTGAATAAAGCTGTGGGTTTTCTTGGTTAATTTAATAAGTAGAATAATTTGTATGTATAACGTAACAGAAGCCAGATTTCGAATCAGGGTCGGATGTCCCGAAGGGAAAAGGTTATTAAAAGGTCCATAGGCCTGAATCGAGTGATAGAGGTAGGTAACACGATCACGAGCAGACTAAGATCCGGCGCCGGATGCCGCAAATAATTTTTTCGACAAGGCAGAGCGAGGGAAAGGTGAAATCTAATTTGCAAAATTTAGTGGTCGGGAAGGGAATTAGGTAAGCAAAGTCAATTCTGAAAGTAAGTAGAATTTGAATTTAAAATGATTTATAGAGGCACAGGGGAGTGGCTAATGAGGCGTCATGCGAGAGGGGCGCGTGTTTACGCTTGGCGCCGAGCGCAGTATTTTTTATGGCGGCCTCTGGGCGGCGCCGCCCGCGTGTAGCTGACGTAACATCGAACACGCCTACCAGACGAAAGAATTAGCCAATATCTAATTGACTTCGAATAATCATACATTAATGTTGATTAAACTTTAAATCCTTTTCACCCATTTGAATATCAAATAAGGAGTTATCACTCATTGATGGCGATATTCTTGTCAGGTCAAACGTGTAAGAGCTGCTAGTTGGTATCATTAAATCCTATCTATGTTTAACAAAGAGTGTAGTATTATTATAAAAATGGCTCCCCTACTCATCCCATAACGGGCTAAAAATTAGAACCACCCAGAAAACTTATTCTTGGAAAGATAATTTAGCAGTAAACTTTTGGTTATTTAAGTTTTCACAGGAGCTAAAGAACTGATTTACTTTGGGCGGATTGTACTCAACTCACTTTTTAATTTAATACAAGTTTCTTCAGACTTCTATCCTTTTAAATAAACTTTGAGCTAGCCGTTAGTAGTGAGTTAATGTAATTAGCACTCATGCTTATTTAATTCTTAGGTACGGTTATATGTATACGTCGAGTAGTCATCTCTCGACGAAAAAAAAAACTTTGTAGAAGCCTTAAAGTAAGAATTATTCAGTCCGGTGAAGTTCCCAACAAGTTTGCATGGCGGTGCCGTAGCTTAACGTTAAAATATGCATTCGTGCACGGAGTTATCTCGGCCACTTTTGCCGTTGCCGCCGGCAAGCGCCCGCCGCACGGTCACTCCTTGTTTATCCCGGCTTTAATATTAGTTGGCCACTTTTAAACGGTAATGTCGAAGCTTAAGGCTCCATACTGTCATAAAAGTTAGGTTTGTAAACAAAATTCTGCATTCAAATGTTAGCAAATAAATGTTAAGTAAAGGGTAGTGTCGTAGGTGTCAGCTGGGTGTTGGAGTCGGCACCGGCCGCGGGGACCACAGGGTGCGAGATTAATGCAACGGAAGCAGGCGCGACCTCTCCAGGTGTTTCATTAAATTGCGCGCGGCGGCGGCGCCTCGACCGGCTCGGCGCGGCGGCTCGTACGGCCATTATGAACGCTGCAAGCTCGAGGGCCATTCGCTTTAAGAACGCCCGCGCCACTTTGTAACAGCCTTAATGAATCTTGTTACTTATAGGCTCGCGTAAATTGCCTGTTTTACTAACGTGGCGTGGGGTGAAAAAACATTAGGTCAGTGAACGCTTTCGTGAGGAATGCCTTTAGCGCTCGCTGAGAGGTTTTGTGTTTCAGTTTCACGGCACTGCCAAGTTTTTGAGATGTTATTAGCCAACGGAAAGTCGTAATATTTGCATTAGAAACAGTTTCAAAGAACCACTAGAATGAATCACTAGATGTGCTATGAAAATGACTTAATAAAAAACGCCAGATTACATAATTATGCACGCATAATTGGTATTCAAGACTTGACTGATCGATTGAAATTGCCGAACAAAGCAAAGTAGTTTTTCTAATATTCTAGAATTGACTGGCCGAAAGAAGTCAAATAGTAATTAATATAAGATTTGATGCGTTAATTCAATATTTCTATTATTAAATGTGCCAATTTCTAAAGACGACCGACTACCGCATTCGCTAACCTGATCTAATGAACTTATTTTTACTAATGCTTACATTTGCGGTGTCCATTTCCATATTCGTGACGAAGAAAACATCATATATTTCAGGTGTATTATGTTAGATATGTATAACAGCAATGTAGTGAGGATTTGTAACGAATGACTCAGACTTTCAGAGTAAAGGTACGTAGGTAAACAAGCGGACCGCGTGCACGTGTTTCACGTGCAATCTAGTGAACTAAGCGGCAAAGTTGATGCGACACGACGATACGGGACTACCCGGCCCGCCGCCTCGCACCGACTAACCAGTTTAACCCTGCTGCTGCAGTAATTAGTCTAAGCAGCTAGACGGAGCGCGTGATTCCAAGTACCGGTACTCTCTTTGACTTTCTTGCTTATTCAGGGGGTTTACACTCGCCCGGATTCCGGATTTCACCGGTCCGATCCGCACGGATAAATTAAGCCACTACCGCCTAAAAGCAGGCTTAGACTAGTCTCAGCCTAGCCTCTCAATGATAATTAGGTCATCTGATGCTTCTTCATCTAGAAGTTCTAAAGATACAGAGAACTAATTACAAAATACGAGCGACACAATAGAACGATTTTTGACTTTCAACATCGGTTATCTGTATTAGTAACAGACAACAATAGTTGTATCACAACAAAGGTTTCTAGGACGTTTCCGTAACGGTATTTTCTCTGCTTTTGTACTGAAGTTAATAGAAAACGTTGAACGATATCGGGTTCTTTTCACAAAACCTTGGCGTCGGCGTCTACGATAGTTAGTGTCTATCTTGCTACCACTATACAGCTTATTTGGCGAGGTTCAGATTGCATTTCGGCATTAATCCTACTAATATTATAAATGTGAAAGTTTGTGTGTTTGGATGTTTGTTACTCAATCACGCAAAAACGGCTGAATGGATTGGCAAACAGTTTATAACCTGAATTAACACATAGGATACTTTTATCCCGATATTCCCACGGAATCGAGTCTTACGCGGGTGAAACCGCGGGACGCAGCTAGTTTCTATATAGTTTTGTTTATAAATCAAGACTTTAAACAGGCTTTATATGCACCTGGGATTATTGTTTGGCAATGAGATTAATAATTATTGTGCTGGTAATGATTGATTTAAGTGCATCAAAACATTTTGAAACAATTATCTCGCAATTCATGTGTAATTGCCGGAAATTTAGATAATTAGTTACACAATAATTATAAAACACTGCGTTTATTATTTCGGCTAGAACGGCAGATTCTAAGATTGTTATAATTTAGTCATTTATTCGAATACGTTCGATAGCGTCTTTAATACTAATTAAAACTGTAGACTAGTTATTATTCTAGAGTTTCTAATTAATTAAAACATTACAGTCGCGAGAAGCAATAAAAAATACACATAACTTATTGAAAAGATTATATGGAAATTGAATACTGATTGGATGAAAAAACTAGCACAAATTAATCAGGTAACCTAAGTAAGGTGTAAGGTGAATTGGACGGTTGCTATGCCAACCAGTGTCATGCCTCGTTTACATTAGCGTCAGCGACTCGGATTCGTTTACTGTCTTCGCAATTGAACTCGCATGCGGCTACTGTTTACATTAGTCGTAGAAACACAAATGCTACATCCGGTACAGATTGTAAATCATAACAATTTTATTTGTAACTGAATGATTGAAAAGGCAAATACGATTGCTTAAAAGTTTAAATTATATCCATTTATCCAGTATTTGGTCTATACCAGTCTGTTTTTTATCTACATAATATTCGTATGTAGGCTCGAATGCCTGGATAAAGGCTCTTACATACTGGGGCGATTCGTCGCGCGACGCGACGCCGCCGCATTGTTCGCCACGAAGTTTTCTCAGAAATTGTTTTGTTAAAATTCGCGTCGCGCGGCGATGCGCGCCAGTATGTAAGACCCTTAATGCAAATTAGTTGTTATTATAAACAGTTGCGATCTAACTCCTCACTAGACACACAAGGGCTTATCACTGAAGCGAGATAAAGATACAACTAATAACAGGATTGATCATTACACGATGTTCTGTGAAAAATCTGAACTGTTATTTTTTTCAATCACATCCTGTTTGGAGTATTTATTCATAGAAATGTCGCAGTAAACAAAATCACAACCGAAGAAGAGATAAAAGGCGATAAACGCGGAGAGAACTAACTACAAAATAAAGAGCCTTTACTACGTACGATAAGGGAAGTTTAAGAGGAGTTTTCGGGCTCGGGTCGCACCGATAAATTGGGCGGCACTTAATTATGATCTCGAGCGGCATCTTGCAGGCGGCTAATGTCCCGGACTCGTTTAATGCGCGAACTTGTAGTCTCGGCTCCGGCGGGCGTGATAAATCTCCATCTGTGCCCTGTGCCCGACCCCTACCTTCAACGTGGCGCGACTCGACACACACCCGTCTAGAGACCGTCCAAGAACCACGAAATATAACTTGCTACTTTCAAATATTTATGTGGCTTTGTTCTTTTCAGTTTATACCACTTTAAACGAGCCTAATTTCAACAAACTCACATTTTTCAACATTTTTTTTTTGGCACTATTTACATTAAGAAATAAATTACTGTAAATAAATTTCCAAATGAACAAAATCTTTCCTTACGCTTGATGTCCCCGGCAATGAAACGAGCAACACAATCTGTTTTCGTGAAAAGCGTAGCAAGTGCTACGAGAGTGCTACGAGCGCGTAGAACAAAGAGAGACTACAATAACATCGCGAGGAAGTAACAATCTGGCCGTAGTTGGTGTGAAAAAATATTTGTACAGTTTCTCAAGACGCCAATAGGTAGTTTTCCTAAAGCTTTCAGGAGTCAAATTACGACGCACCAGGTTAAATAAAAATATAGGTTCATAACACGTAGGTATATAAAAACCGAATCTAAACAAGGAAAAACATGAAGAAAATTGTTCTATTTAAACAAAATAAAATGCTAACCAGATCTAGCTGAATCTTCAAGGTCTAAAGATCCAGGTGTCGTGTCTAAAGCGCGTGTTTCCCAAGTATCTCATTCGTAAACAATGTTCGCGTAGACCGTGCGTATTTCATTTACTTAAGCCTTAAAAGCCAGTAAATATGTAGACATAAATCAATTTTCTAAACAGAGTGAAATTATTAACCGCAATGATTTACGATGTAAAACGAAACTTTGTTCCGTTTACATTGCCCTTTTATGTTCCGAATGTGGGTAATATAGGGAATTATTGTGTACGGCCGGGTACATTAGGAAGAGTGGCACTGTGTTATTGCATCGTGTCCCGTTAATGTCGCGAAGGTTGCGAGCGGCGCGGCACGGCTCGGCACGACGCGGCGCGATATGGGGCGGCAGGGCACAGTCGGCGCCGCATTATCTAGGTATAATTACAGCGGGCAAGACGACGGCGAGACGTTACGCCCGTCCTAACGACTTTTATGGCGTATGTAACATTGCCGGCACATAAAATAAATGTGCCGCCTCCAGCACCCCGATATAGCACAGTATTCCCAGATTAATCGCCAAAATGTTTGCTCACACGCTATACGACTGCCGTTATTTAGACTATACCTCTACATAATGAGGTAAATATTGGAAAATATTTTCTTTTTCCCTCACTGACACTAACGTAGAGTCATGATGGCTCTCGAAAGTGTCGGATGAAAGTATTTCCTGAAGTTTATTTGTTAAAGTTTTTGCAATATAAGTTTCTATTTGGAAAGGGTTCAAGAGGTTTTTTTGTGAACGAAGGGCACAAAATACAGAGTATAAAAAGGTTGTTTACTGAAAACGTTGAAGGTCATTCATGTCAACTGTTCGGTGTATTTGTACACGCTTGTATTTATGTGAGAGTGGATTTGTTTTTTTCTCTCTCAAGTGTGTTTTTAACGCACACCGTTATAATTTGCAGGTACTGTAATATTGTCGTCTTGGGATATTTGTACGTCAGTGAATATGAGGGTATACGAGGTGACCATATCGCCGGATTTTCCTGGCGTCTGCGTCCAGAGGCGTCATTTAAATCTTTATATGTCCACATTAGCTTTATAGGCGGCGGGAGCTTTCTCCAACGCTAGCGGCGCCTGAGTGCACTTTTATTGAGGATGAAATACCGTAATTGCCACTCGGCGCCAAGCCGTGACTGACGAGTTTTGTACGTGCTAATTGTGCCAACTCATCTATAAGGTCGCATGACCGCCGCCGAAAGGTCAAAACATACTTTACTTACTTTCTTAATGGGGTCTACGTTAAATTAACTCTTGAGCGGCGAATTGATGTTTGTTTTGATTAAGTTATAATATTGGAAGTATATTAATATGTATAGTAGTCGTTCATTCGCTACAGTAACTAAATTCTTGTATCATCGATTCATCGGGCATCGTAAGTCTACATAATATTATACGTAAAAGAAAAATATTCAAAACAATAACCGCTTTTCATATCTCAATCCCCGAACAGCCATAATCTTGACAAATGACGGTCTTTGTAGTGTAGTCGGCACTACAGGCCGCATTGACAAAACTCCAAATAAACTGACACTGACACATAAATAAGCATATTCGATGTTTTATTGAGTGGAGGAAATACGAAGGAAATAGTTTCCTGGGTCATTACGTGGGTCATCAATCAAGTGTGGGCCTGCAACGCTTAGATTTGGAAATTGTACGGCGTGGATCGATTCGTGTGGCGGTCGATTTCCGATGCTTGTGTCGTGGGCGCAGGCTGGGCTACTACGTGTCGGACGAGCTTCGCATGGTCATAAACGGCAATAAAGGGTGAAGGCGTGAGGACGGTTGTCGGGCGTCGGTATGCAATGGAGTCGAATGCACGATATCTGCATTGTGGGGCGGCGTCGCGGCGCCGGCGGGTCTGGGCGTCGCGGCGGCGGCGCATACATCAGGCACGCGACCGATGCCCCCGCCCCCCACACCGCCGCTACACCCCTCGCCAATTATCATAGTTTTGTTCCTATTTTTTGCCGCATTAATGGCTGTTTTCAGACAAACACCCTGATTGCTCGTGCTGCATTGCGATTACAGAATAAGGTACATTATAGGACCACTTTTTCCAAATTTTAGAGAATTAATGCACTGATTTTATATTTTCTTGACAATAAATAAAAGAAGGTAACTTCTTGCACAATATTGCGTTGATTACGAAAATCCTGTTATCGTGATTTATTAGACCTCAACAATTGTAAATGTCGGACATATCGCAGTCTTTACACGTAAACCAAACTCAACAAAATGATTCGGATGAAGAAAATGGACGTTTTGAATATGTTATACAGTGTACCAGTTATTAATATTTTTTTATACTAAATTGCATCAGATTGCACAATATAGCACAAACTCATTCTTGGAGGAGTTAGTTTAAAACCCACATGGGGCTGACGTGTCGTTACGTATGCAGCGAGTCAACCGGCGTCGGTGGCAGGTAGAGTGCAAGGCGTCGCGCACATTGCGCTGCACCGGCGCTCCCCATTATCCTATGCAAATCCGGATTTCCCAAATATCGTGCTCTGCCGCGGGCCACCTCGCTATCGCGGCTATTAATAACCCGCCGTGTTACAAATACGAGCCTCGAAGCTCAGCCGTTTAGTCCGTCGACGAAATACACTAGCCGTATGTTACTTCATACGCTCACGACTCCGCGCTAATATTAAGTAGCGCTGCACCGTATTTTCCAATTTGATTAAATCCTTTTTCCAATTACGGAGCTTCGGGTAGGCGTTTGTTTTTATGATCGCTTTAGGATAGGAATTTATGAGAACAGGGTAGTCTTGCATTATAGCTAGAGAAATAATAGACTTTTAGAAAATGGCAGACAATTTTTTATAACGATATTGTTTATAAAAGTAGCTTGATATGAACTCGCGTTAATGATACTTCCCTTTACATAAAATACACAGTTGGATACGTAATACTTACGAGTTAATTTCTGAATGAGGAAACTGTCTTGCTACTTTGGTAATACGTGTTCTCGCGCGGTTCTACCTTTTACTTTGTTACGAGGCGCTGTAATAATTTCACAAAATAACTTTGTATACTTCAGGGGAAGTTCGTTTAATATTCCACTAGGTAAAGTGTTTATCGCGCTAATCTCGTAAAACAGGTTAGCCGAATGAAGGGTGCAGATCATCGCGCCGAGGTCAGAGGATGGGGTCAGGTCAGCGCGGGTCAGTCGTTGAAAATAATCCCTTACCGTTGGGGCGAATTAAGTATAATTCGTTCACTATAAGTAGGTACGTATCGAGTTATGGTGGGATCTTATAATTGAATCGTCAAAAACAATTATCTACACTGTGGTGCGTCAGTGGTCGAGAAAATGGAGAGAGAAAGAATGGAGCAAACAGCTTGCACTCGCTCCTTGAAGGTTTTTGAAGAGCGTGCTGGATAATTAGATTAGATGCCGCTGCAGCCCGAGTCGACGCGCAAACCGACACGAGGTTTTTCTTATTAACTCCGCGTACACGTTAACGTCGGAATTTATATGGGAGTGGCCAATTAGTGAAAATTTTATGCTTTTCAATTGAATTTCGAGACCAAAATATTTCCCGGATAAAGTTTTAACGACGAATTGAATATAACACTGAATTAATATGTAAGGACGTGATTTACACAAGAGCCCGCATTCTAAAAGAAAAGTTTGTATAGCAAATGTTCATCGTATCCGCGCCTTCGTTAAGTAACACGTCACACGGTAAATAAAAGTAACAATAAAAAATATAGAACCGAATGTATGCTCACCTAATGAGGAAACTAATATAGCAGAAACGTTGGGTATGCATGGGTACACAAGTCGTCCGCACTGAAAGGCTGTAGTCTACGGAATGGACAGTGGCGACGTCCACCTATCCTCACAATTTAATTAAATATGGCTTCAGATTAACTCGGTGAGGCTTCATACAAACTATTCTGTTTCATATTTTTCACCCCCCGATAACAGTATCCCCCCACGCTTTATCCACCCTATTGACGATATCACACTAATATACATACGTACGTTTTACCGGATACAGACATTTTCCTCCATAAAATTATATCACAGCACTCTAATAAGATTACCTGAAACAAAAAGATTACACAATTAGTAGGATCAGGCGATTTGTTTACGCCAAAGTCAATTAGGCTAAACAATGTCGCTAATAATAACAATGGCAGCAGGAGTGACGAACCAAAGTTACTCGGGTATACAGTCTTGACTTTGATAATAATGGGTTTGGTTGAGAGGCACGGGTGGGGCGCGGGGGCGCGGGTTGCGATTGTATCCGATGATAAACATCGGCCGCCCGCCGCGCCATCCAAGAGTCGGCGCGCTAATTAAACAACAACGGAGAAAATTAATTTAATTGTTTCGGAACTACGCCTCTTTGTTACGGCCTACCAACGGTTTACCTAGGAAAACTGCTTGCCTCTCCACGTCGCGATGGAGACGATTTTTCACTGTAACACCATTTATATTGTGTAGAGAGGGTAAGGCAGGCGAGCGCGCGACAGACGCCGGTGACAAACAAGAACAGACTGAAGTCGACTGTTTGACACCTAATGGAAAGCTCCCAAGTGCACCAGATCGATGATACTTTGTTAAAAAGGTTATAAACGATGACGTCACGTTAAAGTTTAAATTTGTTGAAAATTTTTGTTAGAGTATGATTTAATACAGTGTTGTGTATTGATAATGTTTCTGGTCAATGAAGTGTTCAACTTTCAGGAAATGGATCCAAATTGCTTCACAATATTGTATTCGCAAATTCGTAGCTACAAGGTTAATTGACATAAAAGTCACCGTTGTGGTAGACATGTGTGACAAATGAGGAGTGCGTGACGTGACGTCGGGCGGCGTTGCGGTGGCACTGTGGCATGTGTGGCGTCGGCGCCGCTTTTCCGGCGCGGATCAGGTACCTACCGTGGTGTCGCCTTACATTACGCACACCCCAGTTAACATTACACCACACCGCCTTCCTTCTTATTAATGACACGCGGTAATTAATTAAACCTACGCGCTCAGATATTCTAGTCACTAACATATGTTAACAAGATCCGATACCCCCACTGAGCGTAACAAGATCATTATATTATACCAGAGAGAGAGACGAAATAATACAGTTATTGTCATCTACACTATTGTAAATGAATAATTTATAGGGTTAACGCAGAGTTCGGAGCTTCGGGTGTCAATTAAGTAAAGTATTTACGAAACGCCCACGCCCTCTCAATAAATAAGTTGGGGAATAGAATTCGGAAAATTAATCGAGAATAGGCACGGGGGGTCGGACAAAAACTTTAATGCGTGCTTGGAAACCTTTCGGCGTGAAAATGTGGAATTACAAGCGGTATCCGAGTCCGCCAACTCGTTCCGAACGTGTGAATTATTTACGCGGTGCCGAATGCGGGCGAGAGCGGCGCCGCCCCGCACATAGATTGGAGACGACTAACTTTTAGTTGATCCACAAATAAGTTGATTCGATTTAATTTGACCAAAGGGTAATGTTGCTGAACAAATTAGCGAACTTTATAATGCCAAAATATACATGGAGGCAACAGTTTAGTGTTTATTAAACAATTAGTTTAGAGATCAACAATTACAGTCATGTTTATCGCTCCTCTACCCAGTATGAAATTGGGTTGACTGCAAAAAGAAATCATCCTAATAGGATATGACTAACTTCGTCTTGACTCTTTAGGTATATTTTACTCCTTAGGGTCAACTCACACCGAAAGAGCGGCGAAGGGCAGCGCAGTTTCAGTGTCATATGAATTTTAACTTTATTTTCATTACTATAATACTTATTATCGCATGAGAAACTCGAACGAGTCGCGCGGATGCCCGCGGCGCCGCGGGAATTCCGGGACGCGCCTTCCCTTCGCCGCTCTTTCGGTGTGAGTTGACCCTTAGGATAAAAAACGCTTTTATAATCAAGCTAACTAAAATATTTAACCGACTTCTAAAAGGAGGAGGTTATCAATTCGGATGTTTTTTTTTTCAACTTTTGTTTGATCCATTCCCGGAGACATGACATACATCCCTATTGAGGAAAAATGTTCCGATTTATTATTTTTGGAACTCGAACCGAATTATAAATTTGAATTTATATTTCAAAATATTAATAATCTTGACATAATTCAGATTTCCCATTGAAATGTTAGATTAGCTTTGAAGTTTATTGTAAGTATGTATAATAAGTTACTAACTAAAATTCAAATGTGAAAATTCAAAGTGAAAAGTTTAAGACTGCATGAAATGTAGATATCCGAAGTGTACAGAATTCGGGCCGTGCGGGGAGCGACTCATTAAAGGATGCGCGGTTCATCTCATTCGGGCCGGACAAAAACGGGCCGCTGTCCGTTACGGTGTGGCTCGCAATTAAACACGAGACCGAACGACGACCGTTCATTGGAAAAGCGCTGAACAAGCGAACAATACAACAGCTATCTAATTACTTTGTGCCTCTACGCCGCCTGTTGTCTACATTGTAACGTCACTGTAAACTTGTTTGTGGTTTTTGCCAAACGTACAAGCCCCATGTGAACTTTCTGATGGCCCGATCCTTACGCTACCCTGACAAAAACTAATTGACAAAAAATACTATATTTAAATACGAAATAACGTTTCAAGTAAATGTTTATAAATTATGATGATACTTGATTTCCAAATGTGACACTAAAGTCTATGAAACTTCATTATTATTAAGAGCCCATTCGGGTCATTAATTGGAGCCAAAGTGGTGTTTAATACAATCGAAATCAAATTAAGTACATTCAGTTGCGGTGGAGAGTCGGGTTCAGTTGATTCAGCGGTATGACCAACACGTGCGGCGAGGCGCGCCGGCTTCTGACTTGGCAATAAGAATAAGAAGTAACTTACTATCTTGTCGTGCATCGTTTTGTAAAGCTTTTATGTAGAAAGTGAACATGTGGCATTTTGTATTTTTATTGACAATGCAAACAATATTCTTTAAAATTAAATTTTGTTGTTTGTGAATATCCCGGCAACACGAACGACACGGCTGCGACAAATGAAGTCGAGACTGGCGATTATTCCGCTCCATGTGCACCCGACGAAACTTAATGCCGGTCGCCGACGCGGCTCCACTGGAACGACCCATTAATATGCAAAACAAAACTTGCAATTAATTGGGCTTTAAAAGTTAAATCGTCACTACAAGCGAAAATTGTTCTTGTGAATCAAGATTTATCGCTGAAAACGTGACAGAGTTTGTCGGTGATTCAGTGGGATCGTAAGAGGGACTCGACAGCGACTAGCGACTGGCTGACTATACGAATCTAGTCGCGAACAGTGCAGCGCGACATCAAGTAGTCGCTCCCTTGACGTATTAGACTGGAAGCGACGTCCTGGCGGGGGTTATGTTATGAGGTAAAGCGGCGCGTAGTTGCACGTCGGGAATGGATGGTCGAATTAATTGAAATATAGCGTCGCGCCGGTGTGCGGTCGTGCTGTGGCGGATTGGGGGATTAAAGTTGCAGCAGTTCAGGGCTGGAGCAGGTGTGGCACGCGCGCAGGGTGGCGGGGGTACTGCGGCGAGTGCCATCGGCTTGCCGAACACGAAGGCGAAGCGTTGAAAAATTGCGCTGAACGTCTTGAAGCGCCCCCCACAGCGGAGGCGCGCTACATACAAATAAGTCAGGGCTGTTCGTGTCGCTCCGCAGCCGACGTCGACGTCGCTATCTCTACATCGCATCGCTCTGCCGCGTAATCGACGAAAACTTCATAATTTATCACGAACGAGGCCAAAGTTCCAAGTATCGACGTTGCCTTTTTTGATAATAAAACAGTTGGAATAAACCTCAGCAGGGTCAAGGGCCACGGTCCTAAAGTATTTTTAGCTTTGTGAAAAATGTCTTCCATATAAAGAATGAAAAGTTAAAGAAACCTATCATGAAGACACCTAAGTATAAGATACATTACTAAACTACATTAGTCAAATTCAAAAGTATGAAACAATAATTCGTCTACACCGAAATGATATCTCAAAGTCTCCGCCCCGAGTACGGAAAGGTCGAAGTAGAAAATATTGCTGCAAAGCTAAGCGCAACTTTTGCAATGACTCAGCGATCTCGCGACGTCGCAAGGCACAGGGTATCTACTCGAAATATCAAAATAAGATTATTTTATTTTGTGTCTGCTCTTATCGAGCAGCAAAGAGGATATCGTTTATCTGAAGTGATCGGTGATCGACTGAAAATTCAGGATTTTCTAGTGAGATATAAATAGAAGTAAAATAACAATTCAAATAATCGGGCCTAAATCCGTAAGTGAGGGTATAAGCGAAAGCTAAACTTTATTAAAGGTCCGACAGCGTCAAGGGCCGGGGCGGCCGACCTTCATAAAACAAACTTTATGACAAACAATAACATTTATTACATAGTTGAGTATTAATGCGCACTCCATTTACAGCTGGGCGGGCGCCGTCGCGGCGCCCCTGCATTGTTGCTCGCGCCGCAAACATCTTTTTAGGTTTAATAACTCACCCCACGATACGGGACTACTTGCTTATGAAACGTGAATAATCCTAATCTAGTGCGCTATTACAGCGCTCGCCTTTGTAGCCTCACGACCATATCGTGTAGGTGTACGTATAGCAACCTAACCCCTGATGTACTGATGTTTAGCATGCCAAACTTGCCTTTACAGCACTTTAAAATCGTTCTTCAACGTTACAACACGTTGATAAGCTCATGTCTACTTATAGAGGCAATAAAGGAAAGCGACATTTAATAAAAATACAAAACGTTCTGAAGCAAGGAGTGGACAGCGACGCGCGTCGGGTTGTTCTAGACTGAAATAAAATTTTATATAGGACATTATACGTGACAAACGACGTGAACGACACGAATATCCTCTTTCGAGTTACGTTTTGGGTAGCTATTCTTATTTTACGTAACAGTAATATAGAGCTAAACCTCTAAACAATTAAATAGTTACATTTCACGAACTAATATCACAAGCAATAACCATTGCTCCTTGCAGCTACTAGCTATAAATGTCAAGAACTCTTTGTTCATTAAAATGAACGTGTTTACTTGCTGTTCGAGTGAGTCTGAGTGCAAAATACTGATTGTACATGAACAATACAGTCAATTATAACAGGATAAATGTTCGTATGAACAGTATTTGTATACAGGCGGTAGATAAGAATTTAATTTGTCATGGATTCGGTGGACACTAGACAGGGGGTTTGTGTAAAGCCAGTGGAGGACATGTGTCAACCGAGAGCTCTGCACGGGGAACGTTTTTATACGCAAGAGCCGAGAATATCGTGCGGGTGAACGACACGATTTAGCGAAATCTCAATTTTCCAACCATTCAAATGTAGGGGCTTTTGGACTTCACTTTTTGTTAGACATAGGCCTAACAATGTTACAATATCAATATAAAAGTTACTAAACTATCTGTTTGTTTAATAAAAAAACAGAATATTAAAGTATTTGAGTGTATTCAGTTTCCCGATTGTCATTCCTTCTGAATCATTCATGACGATGAAACAGACGAGTATCGGATATTTATGACAGAGTTTTATTTATTTTAGTTATATTATTCCGAGGACGATCACAACTTTCGCGTGTAGCACGTCATTAAACCATCGTATGATGTAGAGTCGCTGTATTGTGAACGATTCGGAAAATTCTTTGAAAAGTAAAAGAAAATCCTTAACGCATTTGGTTATTTATGATTAGTGTGCAGAAGGCAACATGAAACGCACGTGTAAGTACGGCACGCAGCATCATTCGGTGTAATGTGTACGCGTAATCGCGATGGCTGGTTGGCGGTACTTGTCGATGCTCATTTGCGTATCTAAGTGGGCCCGCGGAGGCCATTAGCCCACGATCGAAGGCGTCATTACTCGCGTAGTGGCGCGCGATAAGGACAGACCGCCACTACACCCTTAACGACACAGCCTGCGGTGGAAGTGGACAGCTACGTACCTTACACCCTTCAGATTGCTATTAGAAAAAGAATTTAAGCAAATGTTACGGAAAATTGGGTCAAATTTTATGCTAAAAGCTTTTGGTTAATTGAAGTTTTATAAAAATTTACGATTTAATATATTAGTTCATTTTTGCCTTTTTTCCGGTTCAAAATGAAAGTTAAAGAGGTGGTCCTTAAAAATGCATAAGTTTCTGTTACTCATTTTTGTAACTTTGTCTAATGAGTGGTGCAAGACACTTTGGAGCATCCATTTTGTTAGAATAAACATACTGTTAGGCAATCTCAGTCCACGTGAAGGTTTCTGAATGCTAAACCTTCTGTTTATCACAACAATAGAAGTTCAGAACATGACAACATCGTTCCGGTGTTATCGCTATTAGCGGGAGTTACGTACAGCTTATGGTACAAGTGTAACTACTTACATACTATTAGGCGAGGCATGTGATTTCATAAATGGTCGTGAAACGCCAATGTGGAGTTTCCTCGTAGATTTTAACGAGATTGCCGGCAGTCGCCGGTGCCTGTAGCATCGAACTTGCGGCGAGAACCCTCCAACACAAGTTTACAACTTGTTAAAGAAGATCTCTCCGAATTGATATTAAAATCCGGGGAAATACTTTCCGTTTCTTACTCTTTACGAAGAATCTTAAACTTCTAGCATTAAATATGTATTTTTATTGCAGGTAAAGATATTCTTCAGTGGAACAGCAAATTATAATATTTAAAATTTAATTTCTTCATAACTTTATCATCATACCTACAACATTTTTAGTATTCAAAGCGTTACTGGTTAGCGGTCTTCCTGAAATAAGCTGGTAACGGAATTTAGAACATAGATGCTAAATAAATTAAATGTCAAACCTTCAAAAGTGCCGTAACACGCTCGTCCACTGACCGCTTTGAAGAATCTGATTATACAAATTTATCCCTTCCTTATAATTGTCTTACGACTAGGCAAGTCACGTTTCGCCAAGAGGAAGGCGGGAAGGCCTTGTTTATAATCAATGTCAAGATAGAACTTAATATCAGGAGATTGGTTAAAAATTGTGTACACAGTGTACTTTACAATAGAGGCTTGGTGTTTATGATAGGCTTATCTGTTGGTAAGGTCGGGCGGGTGACTAATGTGTGAATAAAATATAATCCGGAGTGGCGGGCGATAGTGATCGATTCGACCGTAGCTGGATGCGGAGGTGAGCTGCGAGGGCTGGCTGCGCTGATGCGATACATGTATTTATTATTCAGGCGGCGAGGAGAGGAGCCGCGGCTCGCGAGCCGCTCATTACAATACGACTATACGAGCGCCACGAGCTCGCCCGGCGCCGCCGTGCCGGACAACTTCTGCGATGGCAGACAACGCGACCGATTAAAATTTCATCTCTCTTTGTTCGGGAACAGAGATAACGGATCGATGTGCGCCGCTAATGCCCCTGCACGCTCCACGCCAATCTAAATTGAATTCATCGATTCACTGTCCATACGCACCTATCTATACTTCAGATATATACCAAAGGTCAAATTGTTTTAATGTCTTTGTCGCTAGTAAATAATATTCGTTTTAATTAATATTAAGTAAACAAACAAACATTGCATGTAACGTTCGTTATTCTGATAACGTGTGCCTGTGTTCGTAGTGCATCAGATAGCGTAGAGATTAGAGAATATATACGCAGAACAGAGCATGGTGTATGCTCACAGGTTTATCAAATCCAACGACGAAATTGAAACGCGCAACACGAATATCGGCTTGTTTGTTTAAGCTTAATGTTTTGTTACAACGTACGCTCCTAGACTAGAACATTTATTTATAGTATAACATTCTTGAATGGCATAATCGAATGCACACTATGCTCGATAAACACGCGTTAATACATCGCTGTAAATTATATTGCAATTGAGAGCTTTTGTCTACAGCACATGTAATAAAGAGGTGAATGTGTATTGGTTATTGAGAACCAAATGTAATTTGCATTTCAATAAGGAATGCTAATTGCCGGCCAGATGTTCTTTCAAAGAGTTTTGAGGGACAGCTACGGCTACGACGCGTAGCAATATTTCGTAGACAAGTGTCGTAGCAGATAAACCCACCCTAGAGCGCTACGTAATTGTCATAGAAAGGGATGACTTACTTTGTAAACAACATTATGTGACTATACATTATTTCATATATCTGTGAAATTTTAAGAGAAAAATCTTAGTGCACTAACATTGATAGGGCAGTTCCCATTGAAGGGTATTTGCAGAGAACTCGATTCTTACCAATTATCGAGCGGCGATTGAAAGCGATGCTGGCCTATACCAACCGAGACTGCAAAATAAAGGCGAAGTGCAACGTTCTAGAAGCTCTTATTTTTTTGCCGGCCACTTGGTTCAGTTAAAACGGGTAATAAATAAATTTAACAGAGGACATTCTCGCAACCTTCAGCCATCTGAATAACGCACGGACGTCTTTGCAACATAACTCACGTATCTAAAATAAAAAGGCGACAGAGAAGGCCATTTGTTTTGGTATTACGCTATCGGGGCGCGCACGGTGTGGGCTACAAGTGCCAGTGAGCGTGGACGCTTCTTTGCGCGTTCGATTTTGCAAACAGACACCTCACGACGTGTACCTACAGTCAAAACTGTAATAAATAGCTTGCAATTCGTATCGGTTATTTCGGTGCAGACAAGGGCCGTTATTCTTTTCAATCGTATGTTTACAGGGTGCATTTTCAAAACTAAGAAATTGACCCAAGTTACTTCAAAGATTAATTTGAGAAAATAAATCAGGCTTGCTTTGTATTCCCGTCACAGCCGACAACGGAGCCTTAGAAGCTATTACAGTGGCCGTAATGAGATTTAGAGCGCTCATATAAAGTTATTTATGTGCAGAGTGCGGCTACCGTGAACCATGGCAGGGAGTGGAGACAGTGTGGCTCAAAAGCTCTATAAAGAGCCGATTCATTAACGTACAATCACATGGTACGAGTTCATTATGCGAGAATTAAGTCTCATTGATGTATCATAAAGTAGAATGAGTGCCGTTGGAAGTATGTCAAAGAGGTGAACTGTTCTATAGTGGTGTTGATGTGTGGCACGCAGGGTGGGGCGGCCCTTCTATGATCATCCATCAAACTTGTCCTGTATAGTAAGCTAAAATGATTGAGCTTATTATGTGACGGTGAAACACACAGACATTTCCGTTTGAGGAAAAGGAAAATATTTACTCATTTGGGGAACACGTGCCACATTTGTTTAGAAATCCGGATCGTGCATATTGGGTAAAAAAAATTCAAATTCAAAATTTATTTATTTTAGGACAACTAGATCCAAAGGTTAGTATACAACGTGCACTTTTTTAGTAAAGCGTGCACTTTTTTAATATCTTACGAGACTGAGCACGAGCACGATAAACACTAAAAACATGAGAATGCTTGATCATTGAAAGTATAGCGACCTTGGGTCTCACGATAATTAACAAAAGAAATGGGTGAATGGCGTAGGTTTATGGAGTATTGGAGTCCCAGCACAATGTGAAGTCAGTCGACATTACATCAAATAGCTGAAAGTATCGCTGACACGCACGCCTCGTTTGGACAATGGCGCCGGCCCTATTATTTATTATTATTTTTATTCGAGGAGGTGAATGATCGATAGTGTAGAGGGCTCGCGGAAACGGACTTCTTTGTTCGGCGAGATTAATCACACGCACTAGCTATGATGGAAACACTGGAGATATTAATTAAAACGGCCTATCGCTAAAGCTGCTGCAAAATTTATAGGGAGACTATATTAGCCTTTGTATAATGTCTGGAACTACAACAAAATGAATGAACGATCATACACAAAACTCGAGTCGTTCGGCAAAAAATATAGCTTTAAGCGCCCTATACTTATTGGACTGTCAGATAAGAAGGAACTATTCTAAATTGTGGAACTGCGCACTATAAAGGATCATTAAAGCTCAGTTCACGTACGGACTACAATTTATTCCCAGGCAATTTAAGGAAAATTTTCGTGGCAGTTTTACCTTTTCGCATGGGAAGAGGAAGAGCAAAATCGGAATGTATTTTAGACGCCGTATGACGCCATGCTGACTTGGCATTTGGGTGGCTTTGCACGCGCCTACTCGATACTGCCGACGCCGACGTGGCGTTTTTACAAATACAGATTATATATTATTATTTATGATTTCTGTTCAGAAAGGGTTTATTTATGGGGTTATGTGGGGCACTGTACGCAATGGAGACGGTTGTTCTAATAGACAAATGTGTAGTTGTGATTTAATCCTTTCAGTAGTGCGACAGCGACATCGGTTACGGCGTCGACGGGGTGGCCGGCGCGCCGGCGGGTGCGGTAACGCGATATCGCAAACAAACGCTTGGACACCGCGCCTCGCGATGTCAATTAAGCTAATTAAACATACAGCGGGGGAGAGAGGACGCTCGCCCACAACCCGCGCCCTCCCACAATATCCTCAACTGACGCATCATTTTAACAACAAAAGCCATTCCTCACAGAAGCGGAAAACAATGGTCCAACTATATACAGATGAGCGAGTCGGCGAGCTTGTTAGAATGCAAACATCACGTTTGTAATAAAGAACCAGTGAAATCTCCGAGAACTACTCAATAATTAGTAACTATCTGCAAATGGTCTCCATTATCATTTGAGTTTAACTTTATTTAGGTGAAGTTTACCATGCAAACGACGACAAAATATGCAAACACAATGAGAAATGCTCCGCGTTAGTGGTAAGTAATTACTCGCCGATGAAATTATGGAAATGAGCGGTGAAAAGACAAATAATAGAATGAGTGCTAACAAGAGATAAGACACGGCTTAATTAATAAAGTTGGCGCGCTTGTCTTGGGGAGAGGCGCGCCGGAGACGCCCGCGATTCTGGATCCGAATCGGATAATCGCATTCGGCTAATTGAGCGTTAGATTGACGCTATCGGGCCAGAGAGTCAACCGGCGGCGTCCCGTGCACCCCGCCGGCTCTTTGATCCACCCGCTAATACGACCAAATCATAGGATCAGGCTACAAAAGAAACTTCGTGGTGAGAATTCGACGAGAAATAAAAACTGCGATACTTTAACAGATAAAACGTGGAATGAGATTGAGTCGAAGACTGTGGTCGTCTAAGTAATGGGGGCCGAGGAAAATGACACAAAGGGTTGCAAGCGTGCGTCATATTTGGGAAAGTTTTAACGAGAGGGGCCGCTGTTGGGGGTTGCTTGCGTGTCACGCGAGCTTCCATCAGACTACTTTGAATTGTCATCGTTTGTCGACAGAACGTATAACGGTTATAATATTTTTATGTCTAAATAACTTAAGATTTTCGCCGAGTCTGGCATTGTTGTATGTAAATATTGCAAGACTTCAAGGAAAATGGATGAAACTGAGCGTGGAAGACAATGCACGTGTTATTGAATGGTCTCCAGTCAAGGTCAGTAACTTTCGTTGCTTACACAGGTGCGAGGCGAGCGCGCCAGACGTCTGTAGGTACGTACGTGCGTGTCAGACATGAAACGGTCGTTTCGAGCTCGACCTACGAGTACGACGACAGGAACGCTACTTCTACGACCAGTGCAAGCTACTGTTTACTATAGCTTGCAGCTCGCTTTGACTCGGTCAGTACCTACTTTTTACACGCTAAAATTTCTCATAACATTTCGAAATGGTACAAAATAATGTAGTTTTCTCATTTAGTTTAGTCTGTGTTTATAAATCAGAATAGAGTTTTAAAAGCAGCCGCTATTCCATATCAGGCGGAAATGCAAGCAAAATTTAATCAGAAATTAAACAAGTTATGTTTCAACATGTAACTGATACACTGTGGTAAACGATGTCTAATTAATTCGTGTTTGACTTTATTATGTTAACATCGTCGGTTTCAATTTAGACGTGATGGTTTTTGGCTGAAATAGTAAATATATTTGGTGTTAATTAAAAAAATTAAAGCCACAGTGAAGGTCCTTATTAAACGGGAGTATTTTTTGAGGGGCGACAGAGTGACTAAGTACATTATAAAAAGTGTATTTACACTCGACCTCACGCGGCGGACGGAGAAACTTTCGTTTCGGGCGCTTTATGGGCGGAAAAATTGAGAAAAGTTGGAGCGTAACGGCCGGTGGCGAAGAGGAATAGGGACTTCGGGCGACGGCGAGTTTAATATAATATGTAAATCGAACGGCAACACCGCGACCTCACGGTCGGAAGATACACGCCGAACTCATATCGCCTGGACGTATTACATGGGGAGTCGTAAATTATCGTGCAAAAGGCAAAGCAGCAGTTTTACGCTGGAGCGCTGCGGATGAGGCTGCATAAGCGGTAGAAGAGCGAGGAAGGGTTACGAGCCTATGAATGCAAATGAGCGTCGCCGCGCGGGTGGAGGTCGGTTTATCGGCGGCCATTTACATAAAACCGTAGAAGCCGACTGGTGAGCACACTTACCCGCCTATTGCTATGATCATATGCTGATTATAAATACCCGACACGACGGTGAGTACCTTTATAATTTGCCCAAATTTCGCACTACCCTATGAACCTAAATCTTACCAAACATATGTGGCAAACAAAGTTACTAATGAGACGTTAAATATTTAATAAAGGGTTTATAAACAATGAATGCGATAAAATAATATTTTATTATTAATTAAAACCAGCTTCTTAGTCATCTATTACGAATCCATTGTAACTATTTATGTGGACGTGACCTTATTTACATTTGTTACTACATACGCACGTGTCTTTTTAATACCTACGATGCCCGATTCTAATGCAGATGCGTCTATTCGAGCCATTCATGTAACGAGGTCATGTTAGTCTGGTAGAAAACATTTTCGCCAGCTATTTCTGCATAGACATAGAAAACGTGAGTTTAAACACAGATGACTTTACGCGCTGTTTATTCCCTGCCGTCACTATCTACGCTCGAGATCAGCTCGTAAAACCGTCGAGTTCGAGCATTGTTTTATTATCGGTCCCCCCTGGTGTAATATTGCACAATGACACCGCTATAGTACAATCTGACGCCATTTATTAAGTCCTACTGACCGAATGTAATCTGAATCTGTGGCCAATTTTGAAGTAGCTACCTATGTATGTATGAATTCTGCGAGACAGCTATCTAACCGGTTCAAGCAAATTTTGAAAGAAGTCTTTTAATCTCGCCAACATATCTGAAATGGTGGACAGGCGACCCAAAAGTTTCCCGTTGCGATGTTTACTAGGCTTCCAACTCTACAAAAACAACGATACATCAAAAATGAGTTACAAGTTAACTGGCGCTATCCGCCGCAGCCCACGGCGAAATTTCGATTTAAGCTGACACGGGTACAGACCGACCGCGCCTGGGTTCTCCTTGTTGACTTCCCTACGACACTTTTCAAGTTGCTCACTCAATAGAAGTGACCTCCTCAAAACTATACCTCCCAATGTCCTTTATAAAATAACGCGACGTAATGACGCTTTACAGACCTTTTCTATTATTCAGTTACTATAAAGGTGAGCAGCGAATCATACGAGTCGTAAATTCATAAGCATTCAACGTGTCTGTTCAACAAGTAGGGCAGCAAAAGACGAAGGGAGGAGCGTTAAGAGAGGACAGACGAAGGGCGGAGCTTTCTGAAAAAGCAGTAGCGTGTCCACAGCACATATGAGACTTAACGGTCTCTCTGTTATTGTTGCTAGGAGATTACTACCAGATGTTTGTTTGTTCGTTACGTGCCATCGGGAAACCATTCGTGAAGTCCTTAATGTCCGTTGAACGTTTATTATGTGGAAACTTCAAAGCGATGAAGTTTACACACTGCGATTTGTTGAGAAAAGTAGATGTTTAAATTTTACGCAGATAGACGAGTCCCGCGAAGACAATAAAGAACACAAAGTGTACAGTTTAAAACTTTTGGCGAGGCGAAACACTCCGGCGCGACGCTTTGAAAGTTGCAAGACGAAGCCGGCGGCGCGGCGGAGGCGCGCAACACCTCACCACCGCGATCCCGCTGTCAAACTAAGAAATATTGCCGCTCCAAAGTAGCTCCCACAGTTTTGTCCATCCAACTCGCAAAAAGCGTTTAAACTAGCCAAGCCGATGATAGCCACGCTAGCCTAGGGATATCTTTTTTTGTTTTTTATTTCCGTTCTTGAATGAAACAACAATATTAAATCTGAAATGTTAACATTTGAATCAGAGCAGATATTTGAGCTCGTGTGCAAATTGTGCATGTAGCTCAGCTTGTTTACAGAGTTGTTACTACGTTGTTGGAACCAGACAATTACCTATCAAAATACAAGAGGCGGTAATTTTAAGAGCGTCGGTACTTTGGATCAGCTCAGTAAGCCCGTGATCGCATCACGGCCCCCGCGCCGCTCGCCCCTTTGGCGCTCGCTAATCCTATTCCCGCGACAAATTAATATGCTCATCGGCAGCCGCGTCACTAGATTACAGCGCGTTCATAGCGCGATTGTATTTTAAGTGTATTATCCAATTTGGTGGATATTGTGCGTGTGGTAATCCGCGGTCGTGGAGCACTCGCGAACGTTTAGTCGCGAGTCGCGGTAAACGCTACAACGCTTGCATTATCGCACGCCGAGCTGGAGCGAGCTAGCGCACATAATAGATTTTGTTGGTGCTGCATCCGACGCGGTCAGCCTATTGCAAACTAACGGGATTAACGCCTGAATATGAGTTTAGTGCGTTAACGGAATGAGTGTATTTGTGTGTGTGAATGCTGTAACATTCTGTGTAGCGTTTCATTCCGTGTAAATCCAAGGGTTGATGATTACGGTAAAGTCTTACAAATCCTTTGAACTTCTTCGTTAGACATCAGAGCTAGGTCCTGCCACCACTGCCACCTGCTGTTCTCTTGTGTTGAAGAGCGCTCGTACCGAGATTTCGACTGAGTGTCTCATTTTCTTGGATAGGATTACTTTAAATATAAGCAAAAGTAACGACTTCACTGATACAAGTTAACAAACACTACAATACATCTGAATTTTAAAACAGACTAGACTTGAAAATAATAAACCTCGCTGTTACAAAAACGTATTTTACACGTGTACTATATTTTAGCTATTTTGCAGATAGGTACGAACTAAGTGAGCCAAAAATGGCGAAAATAATTAAAATCGGCGCAAACCATTAAAAGCGCAGTTTATAATAGGAGAGTGCACCGTGAAGTGTCCTTCATGTAGGTAGTTAAAGAGTTGGAGGAGCGCACTTGAGCACGAGGACGTACTGTAGCGGCGTCACCTCGCGACTAACGAACCTGCCGACAAAAACTCAGCTCTACTGTGCCGCGATAATTCCGACGGTGAAACACTCGCTTTGTACTTAAAAAAATCTCATCGAGTTAATTGTGTGCAAACTTGGGGCGCTGAATAATTGATAAATTACTCCGACCTGTGGAATTATTTTTAATTACGATGTTTGTGAGGTAAAATTTTACTCCGGAGTATGTAAGTAAATAAAGGAATTGATCAGTTTTATAAAATGGAAAACTTTTTGGTATCCGAAAAATTGGAATGATTTATTGAGAAGAACACTTTATTAATGTTCACTGTTTATTCGATGAATATAAAGAAAAACATTCGCAACGAAAATAATCAAACGTCAGGGCAATGAACCTATTACTACACACATACTTATCGGCAATAATGACTTTCGCCAAAAACCGCCGAACAGAAAATGGTAGGACAATCGAAAGAGCTATTAATTTTACGTTGTTCCACAAGAATTGTAAAAGACAATAATGATCAATAGCACGCGATCCGGCCAGGGTCCAGATTTTAATATCGAGATTGCGAAACGATCGCGATGTCATTAAACTGGTTTCATTTATAATTAAGTAGAATTCTAAATGTTCAATGCAAAAAGTTGGCTACTACGGGCCTACGGCTAAGTATTTATATAACTGGATCAGATACCTCTCAAAGTAGATGTTCAAAAAATATTAAAAGCATGATCCTCAAATCTCAATAACACTCAAGAAAGCTTCCGTGATTCGGCCAGCGTTCGGAAACAGAACTTCAGTTCATAAAAGGTGAAAAAAGGCAACGAAAACTGTAGTAGAAGTGTTGCTAAATAATTAATGCTCACCACTTTACAAGAATGGTGGAGCGGGCGCGACTGTCAGTCGGCACTCATCCTCGCCTCGCGCTAATTGAGTGGGGCATCTCACGACGTAACACGACAACGCCACGGAATGTAAACACCATCGTAAAAACGACACTGTCACATTATTTCGGGTGCTTCATCAACGACTTCCTCGTGTAACGCGATTTAATCAAACGATTAAAAGTAAATCTTCAAACTACGTTTCACGTACAGCAGTTTATCTAGTTTATGTTTTCCGGAAACACGATGTTGGAACGAACGATCAATGGACGATAGCAGATATTTTGCAGGAAACTGTAAATACGATATAGTGTTCATGTGGTTATGTTAAAAAAACCAACCAAAGCGATTAGTTTCTTTTGAACCATTTTTACTGCCAGTCTGCGTAACACGTGACATTTATTATAGATAATGTGGGGGTATAATGTGTCGTGGCTAGTTAGTTTGTAGTGAGGTGTGATCGGCGGCAATACATCACGCGCCGTCGAGAGATATATGGGCGTTGTCGTCTATCGGTCGCTGGTCGCCGTGAACGGTAACACATTGTCCGATGCTTCACGTCGTGCTTTTTGCAACATAAATAATAACACAGCTCTTGCACCATAAAGAAGTTTCAGAAAAAAACGACCCGTAAGGATTTCTATTTATTGGAGATCTGATGCTCATTATTTGGGAGAATGGAAAAAAAATACATTTTGCGCCGACCCCAAGTAACATGGGACAAGGGCGCGCAGAAGTAAAACGCAATAAATGGGTCTGCTATTGCACGATTTGAAGGGCGAAGGCGATGCATCGATTTTTAGGTCTAATAATAGCTCGGTCGATAGTTAAATGGAATGGATGGCGAAGATTTTACACAGTGAAAAATTCAATGCTATGAAAATAATGTTTCAATCTGAAAACATTAACTTGGAATTACGAATTGGAATATATAAACGAGGAGCATAGCATCAAGATCTAAATCCCGCCATCGTAACTAATTAAAATAAAAATAGATCAAATGTAGAGCGCATTTCAATAGTAAAACCGCGTTCAACTGTGTGCATACGTGTAATAAGTTGGTACAGGCGCTAATCCGACTTAGCTCACGGCTGATCATTGCATCGATTTGTAGATGTACATAATATAAAGTTCTTTGTGAATACACAAGTTGTTAAATATGGGATTAGAGAAAAGATTGCGTCTGGCTTGGAGTGGGCAAAGCGCACGATGCGAAACGAAACCGGTTGTACTTGTTTATTTTGCACGCATTCCAGGCGGCCAGGCGGGAGCGAGCGAGAGGCATCCCGGACGGATCAGGAACTCGATTCCTACGGCGCGCTGGCCTTGAATTTCAACTCTTCGTAGTGGTTGGTAAAAATATTGTGAAGTTGTGTTACGTGTGCGCCAAGAGATGTAAACTAACTACCATTACAATCTGCGTCATTCGCAAAGAACTGCTTGTGATTTATGTTCCTTTAATGCCTTATCCTTTCCCCTATCGGCGGATCTAAACGATCACCATGATGTGTTCTTAAATTTACTACTTGAAGCTGTGTATGGCTGTGATTTCAATTTGGTTACTTGTTAAAATAACGATCGACTTACTGCTTACTGCTTCTAGCCAGTAGCGATTATCCAATTCAGATTGGATAATCGCTACTTGTTAGATTCTGTGTGTATACGTCTCACGGTTGCTTCCCATTTTAAAGTTCCAATTTAATATGAATCAAAAAGTTGCTTTAGATTTTTCCACGATATCTTAATCCTTACATAAGTTAATAACGGAATTATTCAATCTTGCGTCCTTAGCAACCACATTGCAATCAAGTATGGCGGTTTGGAGTGCAGATGCGCGCTCTACATCCTCTATATCTCATAACTTGTAAAGCAGGTTTCGCAACTCTCAACCAATAATGTCACTGCACTTCGTAGAAAGTTTTTTATTCTTTTAGGTATAAAGCGGACACATATTCTACATGGCCAGTTTATGAGTCATTTGGATGTGTCATTATTTATAGACGGCGTGTCATTAGCGTAGGCTTTGTTTATGTCGCGGCGAGTGAATCTATTTACGAGAAGTACGTCACCGGTCATATACGATCAGCCCGGACATGAATTTGCAATGCATTCATTATAATCAATAACTAGAAATTGTGGGAGGACGTATTTGCGTACCTATAATAATTAAGGGGGAGTTCCTAAGCCGACAATCCTCTTTCCTGTGAAATCCATACAGGTTTCGTGTCACGTCCGCGATGAGAATTCACTTTAATTGGCAAATAATACGTAGGCCAATTAAGGATGCTAAGTTGGATGGAGGCGCGCGTGACGCGACTAGTGAACGTATTCAATTATGCAAACGTAGTCGTGAAAGAACAACCCGAACTCCCCGTCTTCTTCTCTTTTATTGACCGTTGGGAACGGGCTGACGAAGTGCACTTCGACTCAGTTCCCCCGAATTATGTAACATTTTGTCGTCACGTATAATTCACATGCTCCCGACTCGACTTTCACACCTTTCACTGACTCGTGAGCAAAAAATTTATATTACTTACACTCGAACACACTTTCTCTTTATATAGCAACTACGCAGACCAGGGTTTACATGTATACACGTACAAATACAGGGTTCATTTTTAATAAAACATTCGATATCGCACAAGGTAGTGAAACGTCGAGATAGCGACGCCACTGGAGCATCTGAGAGTCGCGACGACGACGCTCGCCCCGGGGACATCGCAATTGTCATGTAAAGCGTCGTCGGGGCTAAAGCGTGGCACATCGAGCCCGCGCCTCGCCTCCGGCTGAAAATGCACTTTTGCGAAGCGATTGCCTGTCGATCTAAGTTATTCAGCGAAACGGTGAGTAGCGACCTAAGTATGGATAACGATCTGCTCCGACAGTGTTAAGCCCCCAGACACTCAGATTTATCGTCAACTGTATCGAGAGATGGATTGTAGGAAAAAGTCTAAAACTCCATACAAGTAGCATAACACCATAAGCTACGTGAACATTAAGTAAGCAATAGCAATTAACAACTCGTCAAGAAATCGTGATGATTAATTGAAAGTTTTCTTGACTTTGTTGTATTTTAACGGATGGTAGCCGATACCATCGTGGTAAAAGCAAGTATTGAGGAAAGTGATGCCTGATGCGATTCATTGTTCTGGTCGCGGCTATGTATCAAATGGTTTCGCCGATTCGTGACCAATCACTTAGTACGGCGAGCCAATCTTATGGGACATACTTTCATATTTTGTTGTTAGTGTCCAATTTGGTTGTTCAATCAAGAGGCATAAAGATTAAAGAGACATTGGCATTTATCAGTAGTTATGATCTAGAGGCCGAAACCCAAAAAGGTGGTCGGATCAAATATCCGAAGCATTTGACGATGCCTATCAGCGCCGTACTCTACCAGGCTACTGATGGCAGATGGAAAAAGACCGTTAACAATTTGATAAGGAGTCATGATTCTCAGCATTGAGAGAACGATTGAAAAGAGAGATGATAGATGGATAAAATTAACCAATACAAAATTTAACTATCTAAGATGAAAGAAACATGTTTTTCTTAAAAATTCGGAAACGGAAAAAAATTGATGCAAAAGTTTCAGCATCTGTGGCACCAAAAGTAATCAAAATCGACGGGGAAAGCTGTTTACTGTCAGGCGTGTATGATTTAAGATGGTAACTTGTCGAATTCGATACAGAAACCTCGGAGCGGAGGCATAATTTATTGGCACACGTAACTTTACACTATATAGCTAGAATCTAGCCATATAGCCGCTAGACCAACTTAGCAAATAGTGTCCATATAGGGCGACTGGGGGACCAAATGATCGTACTGATTGTCCGATACTGTAAACTGGAGTTGTTCAATATTGCCATAAAGGGCTTGACTAGACTTTCGCTAAGCGACATAGCTCTCGCGTAAGAGTCTCGCACTGGCGGCGGCAGGTGACGTAACTGTGCGTCCGACGCGGCGTCGAATTCGGCACGTTGTGTACGTGAATCGTGATGCAAGCGAGGTGCCAAGGTCGAGGCTGATACTCGGCATGCAAATGAGCTCAGATAAGTCGCGCTCATTACACCCTACACCCGACTCCGGGGCCTCTAGCGTCATTACGAGCCCTGTCGGAGCCGCCTTTATTTTATTACGCGGATGTGTCGAGAAAGGAGGTTAATGTCGTCGAATTACACGCATTGTTTCACCTAGCCATTGCCATGGAAACAACGAATGTTGCGAGCGTATTTTGCTTACCATTACACCCGGGTGAAAAATGACTGCTGAGCTGTGTTTACGTGCTATTTTCTTTTACAGAGATAAAACATTTTGAAGCTTAGTGGTTCTGTCATTGCCATCATTGCAAAATGCTTAGCTGTCAGGAATCAGAGTGGATGCTAAATTAAGGAAGAACTTCAAGTTAGTTATCAAAAGGATGGACTGACCCGAAGAAAATAACTTTAATAGCTATTTACGTGATTTTCCACGTTGGTGGTGCAGACGTGTCTCTCGGGCCTCACCGTTTAATTAAAGGGCGGCGGGGTGAGGGAGCCGAGGAGCAGGGCATAATGCCGGCGCAATATCGGATGGAAATGCGCGGCATGTAGGAATGCGCCGCGCGCCGCCCCTCCTCATTCGCGAACGATTCGTGGTATTTTTTATTGACGACTCTGGAAATGCTATAGTGGGAATAGTCCATTCGATCTTCATTCTACTAGAATCATGCCCGGAAAAGACCTCCACTAATGAACATTAAGGGTTAATTTCTGCTATTATTTTGATACATTTTCAGAGCAATAAAGTGATAATAACTGAAAGTGGAATAAAAGTATATGTCGCCGAGAAAACCATCTAAAAATATAGTTTACCTAATGAACACGGCACGACAGTATTTTTCATCCGCGCTCCGCGCTCGATGGAAAGATTAAATTTAGAGTAACGTTTTTAGAAAGCACAAATTCAGCGGACATCGCCGAAAAAGTTTTTCAGCGTTTAAAACCGGTCAAACATTGAAATTTTCGAAGAGGAAAAGATTTCAAGAGAAATAATTAAGTTATTAGTGTTATTTTCAATTAATGTTGTACGAGTTGTTGGCTAAGTGCATGAGGTGCGCACGAACGCCAGACCGAGTGCAATTTGAACGGCGAGTGGCGAAATCTGAGAGCGAACGGAACGTGATACCCCACTTATAACGCAACGAGAAAGTTGGACATCTTATTAAAATCTGTTATTTATAACTGCGTAACGACTCTAGATTCCGGTATTCATATAAAAGAATCACACACAATCGCGTCTTAACACAACACAACGTTCCGCATGGCTGGACTATTTTGGTTGCTCCATTTGCTGCGAACATTTGAATTCTCTAAAAGTTTATCTTGTGATTCTTATGACGTAGATACCCTACCTACTTGGCAAGATTTGGAAGACTTTACAAAATACTGCATACTGCACATTAGTCAACAGAAGAAGAGAGGTACCGAAAACCTGGTACAATTAAAATAAAACGAGAACAACAATTTATGCAGCAATTATTTGAAGCATGCTGGCGTTCAATCCAGGTCAGATTAAGTGATTTTTAAAAACTAATGCAAACGATAGCACGCGACGAGTGCGCCCACAACGCTCACCGCTGCACAAACTTAATGAACGTTCGCTCGCAAAACGCAACCCTGCCCGATGGGTCGTACATTCAGAGGTACTAAATTGAGCTCCATAATGAAATGTCTTCATTAGTGTTCATTATCAACAGTGCTATTTAAGGATTTATTACGTTAACATATTAAGATTTTCTGTCTGAGTATTCAAGTCGCCGTCGTGTCTAATGAATAAACATTGGATAGATAATGGCATTTCAAATGTATCGAGATCTGGATGATGTCCAATAAGGCGCTAAATATCGTTCAGACGATGAATGACTTTATCAAAAACACGTTTGATCGTTTCTGTAAATCTATAAATCCTTTTCCAATTACAGATTCTAAGTGAACCACGTTGGTAGTAAACATTCCATAGCTAATTTCTCGTCACTGCGGTTTCAGAGGCAGGACGGACGGAGCGGACAGACATAGGTATATCTATAATGAATCACGTAACGGTGCCTGCTATTCTAACAGAGCCCGCCGTCTCGGCCACGTCTACTTACCTATCTACAATGCGTGAAGGTTCACGAACAATCTCCAGTCCAAGATTGGTGACCTTGTTTATAAATCAGTGTACAAAATAAACTTCTAGGTTAATTATGAGACTATTTTATTTCGCTTTATAATTACATACATTATGATACCATCTCTGAGTGATTTATCTTCTAATTACACGTTGTACAGTGTAATATTTGTTATGATTGGCATTGCAGATAATAATTACGAGCTGAATAGGATATACGGCTTCGTAAGAAATAATATTGGGGAATTCGTTAAAGCTATATAATGTAGAAGGCTTGTTTAGTACAGTCCGGTGTTTAGCAGTCCATAAAGTTATCCGACATATGAAACAAGTCCGGCGTGGCGCACAACGCTAGCCAGTTGAGATTACTGGCGGCTTTTAAATGCCCCCAATGCTCTGAATGTTCAGCAGCGGAACACTTGGCGGGCGAGTTTTGAAAACCCCTCCAGAGGAGTACCCAAAGCAATAGCTTTTACTCCAGATTTGTTAGCAGTAGTTTTGCTCATTTGCGAAACGGCCGAGTTGAGGTGATCCGAGTTTATCAAAGGATTCTTGCATTTATTTTTAAAATGTTTATAAAAGGCAATGAATTCCCTTTGGATATCGGTAAATTCGCCGAAAGATCAATTCAAACGAGTTCCAAAAATAAAAAAAATGTAGGTCAGCGGGAAAATTTCACAATATCGTGCGTTTACTGAGTACCGATTGTGGGAAGCGATTTATACTTTCCAAGAACTGGGGGTAGGGACATCAGAGAGCTATGTCGCTAATTTCGTACTGTGGGCGTTGTGTAATGATATCTTGCTTGTGTTTAACTGGGGGCCTGGAGTGATAATCATCGGCATATAGCGTAAATTCGTTTACACCGGGATATAAAGTTGCGCTGATTTCGTTTGAGTTTTCAAAGTGGAAGTATTTCGTCTTCAGCAGTGAGTTTGCTTACAATTCAGTTGTGCGATGAAAGCGAGCGCGTGGGTGGACGAGTTGGTTGTGTATTTCTATTTCGAGTGTTGAGCGTGGTGCGGCCGCGTGGCGGCGACGGTTGGTGCATCTATCACTCCCACGTATGGCAACTATACTGCAAGCTGTGCGAACAGAGACCACCTGAACCCACGCACACTTTCACTGATGCCCTTTACAAAGTACATTATTATGCGTGCAGGTATTTCACAGTGTGCGTAGGTTTTCTGATATGGATATTTAAACAGACTTCGCAGTTACAAATGGTGTTAATCCGTTGAGTTACTTGTAAGTTTTTTTATGAGTTTAATTATTTCGTAGCTCCAAAAATGGTTGCTAACTTGGTAAGTAATTAAGGTATATGCAGCATAATCGTTAAATAAATTGTAATTAAAACTAATCCCAATGTTACAACACGCCAACTTGGGTATCACGCTATTTTATGAGTCTAGAGTAAAATGTAATTGTATTATAAAAACTAGTAGAAAATGACTTAGTCAACCATAGTCCATAACAAAGTTGTTGACTAAGATGAAATCATTGTCTAGTTGATTTCGCAAGACGACAACGACATCGTATCGATGCATGACATAACCACTGCTAGTCCTATTAAGTAAATTGATGCAACCACGTTTTATATTTACCTACCTAACACTAAAAATACAGTTGTGTGTCTCTCTGCTAACGCCTACGTCATGGCTCGCGGTCAGTGTTTCATGGTCGTTTTAATGTCAGCAAATTGAGAGTCGGAGGTGATGCGATGAGACGTTCGCGAATCCGGTTTGACAATACGACGCATCGGTCGCCAGGTAGATATCAGCGGCGTGGGTGAGGTTAAGTGAATAAGGCAATAAGCTCGGTTTAATCAACACAACACGTAGCCTAATCAAATATGACCCCCTCGTCATATCGCGTAATTGAAGGCTTAATCACGGGAGACGTTTCGCGAAAGGCGCGGCGGGCGGCGCGGGACTCGGGATGAGCCGCGGGTTTGTTTGATCAAACCGCGATTGCGAACGTACTGAAGCGGTGACAACTTTTGTGGGATAACATTCGGTTTGTTTAATGAAATACTTACAAATCCTACAGTTTAGGAGTTGATTGGGATGGAATTTATTATCATATTTAACCAATATGTACAGTGAAGGACATAGAATGCTGCCCTGTTACATTCTAACAAATATTATTAGTTCATATTAGATATGATTAGTAAACGAATTGAAAATCTCCTTTTTGAAGTCAATTAAAACATAGGTAGAAATATAATTTGCATTCCTCCTCTACAATGTTATAAAAACAGACAACTAGTGTATGTATGTCTGCCAAAGGGCAATGTGTGCATTCTATAGACATTCGAAACAAAATTGTTCGAGCTCACCTAGCACTCGACCGCTTTATTAGCTTTCTCGCAACAGACAACACCCTTATTATATCAGAGGAAAATCGAATAACAACACCGTTTCAGGTTTCAGTGATGAAAGAATGAAGTTTTCGCTTTACCCGATTAGGCGAGCGGCGGTCCAGTGGACGCCGGACCGGCTGCTCAAAGAGCCAGCACTAGTGCGCCTCACAAAGCCGTTGTTTACTTTTTCGTTCCCCCAGTTAAATATCTGGACGCTCCATCGCCGGTCAACAGTATAAGCGGCGTTCTTCGTCGTCGAGATGCTTTTTATCGTGCAGATTAGCGCCGGAGCGACGTACGATGCACTATTTCGCATTCTCCGGGGGATTATTTAAAGTTTCCTTGAGCTACGGCTCGGTCCAAGTGCGGTATTATCTTTAAGCGCGGATAGAACTGTTTAGAGTTGAAATGCGTGCACATATATACTTTACAATGTTTTTTAATATTATAAAGATTGGTTTCGTTAAAAGTTACAGATATCTTAGGACGCCAAACGCCAGTCAAAATATGATTGAAAAGATAGCCTGTCTCCATCTAACTTCCGAATATGTGAATTTTGAGAAAAATACTAATAACAAAGTATGTGGTCTAGTTCAGATAGAACAGTAGCTCGAATTTTATCCTTGTCTACTTAGAAAACCCCGTGATAACCGATTAATAAGGTAATGGCATTGAAGCGAGAACATTGTGGAGTGCAGACAGAGTGGAGGCGACGCGACGGTGCGATACCACGATACCACCAGCGTGCACAAAGCCCGCACAATGTCCGACGGCTCATTGTTTAGAGTCTCGGACTAAACATCATGGCCGGCTTTAAGCGAATTACCTACTGCAGCCTCACACATGTAACTTGATGTACACTACACAACGTAGATACTAGTTGGCTGGCCGTGATATATGGTGTTTAAGACAGCACCATTCGGATTACTTTTAGGATTTAGAACAGCCTTTGATATTGTGCGTTAATTAAATTAGAATCACTTAGTAGCCTGCTAGTTTTGGTTAAAAGCTAATACCTACTGGTTTACGTATTATGGGGGGAAAATTTTGGATGGAGGGTGTCAGAACCTGGATTGAGAAGCAAGAAATTAATTGGCATCAAAGTATCAACTATCAGACGAGACGAGACGACCGATTCCGAAAATATACAACTTACAGAAATAGAAAGTCAACCTAATCTAAATCAAATTCAGCTGCATGCCGACTGTCTGACATTTTAGGTGACATTAAAATGTAGGATATAAAAATACTGGCGCTAGCAAGAACAGGCACATCGTTTTACCGCCCACATTGTGCATTGACTTAGTGCATAGAACATAGAGTATAGAGGCACCGTCGATGTATCCTAGCTCCTAGCTAGCCGTAACTTTAGAAACATGACCATATTGAATGGCGCACGCGGGATGGCTGGCGTGGAAATCTTTACCGGGCGCACTGGCTCGCTCCCGATCCCAGTGCGTTTTATCTCTTGATCGCGTTATTCAACCAAGCATCAAAGGAAAATACGAAGGGAAATAGGGGTATTAAGAAATGAGAAAACGCCTTCTATTTATCTGTTTTGATTTGTTAAGCAAACGGTTTTTTGAATTGAAAATAATGAATTACATTTTCAGAGCGCTAATGCAATTTTTGTTCACGAGGAAAATACTGAAAGTGATAACGAGCTACGTATATTTAGTCAAATAAACGAACGGTGTTATTTGGAGAGTCGAACGGGTGGACATAATCGTGATAAGGCCCTCCGGCCCGAGGCGATGCAGCGGCGGAGGTGCGTGTTTACATGACAGTTTTAATTTTTATCGTCCTCCATTCGCCCGAAATACCTACCTACCTACCCGTTATCACGTCATTCTACCGTGATAACGCTATAGCACGTAATAGCCGAGCAAACTTACCGATAAACCGTTTTATTTGGTGCAAATCGATGTAAAATATTCATGTTTTCTCTGACATTAAATTTTGCTAACGAACACAATTTAATTCTAACCTGCCATTCAGTTGAATACGCGGAATATTGCAAAACTGGCGAACATTACGCAGCATTAGATATTGCAATATATAATGCGTCGTTTCGTTATGCTTGCCTCTTAAAAACGCCTAGTATGTATATAATATAATATTATATGTATAGAGAACAAGTTAAGGCTGCGAGTCATCGTCCTGCTCATTATGTTAGTAGCGCTATGCCAATTCCCATACAATAGTAGACGAACGACGGCGACGGCGGCGGGGATGACGTCACTTCAAGCTAGCCTTGGGATTGAGGTCGGCGAGCGGAATACAGGCGGCGAAATGTCGCCTTGAGGGGTTGTTTCTTGTTCGACCGGAAAATCACAGCTGCATACGTTTTTGAAAGTATTTACTGTAAGCTTTATCCGATTCCTTCTCATGAATGATAAAAAATATAAGAAATATATGAAAACTTACCTTGATACTGTCGTAACAGGCGGTAACTCTTCCATTCTGCACCTCCACGGTAGCCGGGGGATGCGCAAACTTGCATTCGGTGTCGGGTCGCGAGCATTTATTCCTTTGAAATTCGCGGCACACTTCAAGCTGCAGCCAACGTGAGTCTTTGCCGTTTAAGAGGTTATTCATGTTCACCATGGTGGCCATTGCTGCCATAAAATTCAGGGGCGGTAGATGCGCACGCAATTACGCAGAGCGAGTGCGGCGCATAGGCGGCTGGGAGCGAGCGCGCCCGCGCGCTCTCAGCAGGCACTGGTCACACGGAGAGAGACTGCTGCGGCCACTGGCTTGCGATCGCGCACCCTCACTACACAACGACACACACGCACGGTACGCGGTTCCGCGGCGATTCACGCGCGGCTACCACGCTAGGTACCTACTTACTAGTTGATTAATCTTACAATTAAGTTAGAATTAAAGACACCGATGTTGCAAGCTTATTTAGGCGAGTATTAAAATATTATTATCACACGCGTTCTTATCGATGTTGACGGTTGAGTTTAGTAGAGGGCGAGCGGTGCTTGGTGCGCGAGCATGGCGGCAGCCGGTGCGGGTCTGGGCAGGCGACGGTGGGGCGCGTAAAAAGCTAGATTAGCGGCTCGGCGGTCAGCGAGCAAGCCGGTGCGGTGCGGGGCTCAACTCTGCGAACAACAAAACACACTGGTTACTCTCCGGGCGTTTCGCCCCGGAGCCAAGCACAAGCGGCTACCGGGTTAGCAAGCAGGCGCGGCGGCCGCTCTCAGGCCCGCGCTGGCGATGGCCCGTGAGGGCCAGTGAGGGCGCGCTGCGGCTGCAGCGCGGCGCCCTCACTGGCAGCAGATTTTAGGCAAACATTATTTTCAGGTCTCGTTCTGTCGAATGTTATTTGCCAGCAACATAATGCATTGTGAACACTATCAGAGGTGTGCGCAAGAGGAATTAGCAGTTATCAAGGTTTGAACTTGGATGCTGGCTATTTAGGCACTAGTCAGAAAGGTACCTTCATACCGTAGAACGTCGCCACCAACCTGCTACCCCATCATCATCCTACTTACGTTGTTTGTAAACTTTATGACATGAAGAGATAATTTCGGTATGATGATGATATTAGTATAGATATACACTTAATGAAGTTTTTTATATGCAAATGATAACAACAAGTAGGTAGGTTATGGTCATAATCGTTTTTGATTTGGCATTGGCCATGTTACAGAATATTAATTAAAATACTTAAATAAACTTGTACCGCAATGACAATCATTCTTAATTTTCGCGTAGGTATACCTAAGCCTATATCCATCTTATTAACTCTGTCTTTGAATATTAAAATGAAAACGTGCAACATAATTTAACGGAGATATTTTTTATTCAAGGTACCTTTCTTTTTTCACATTCGTTAATGAATTTCATAAACGAACACTGTTAAAAAGATGCAAAAACAAAACAAATCCGTTATCCGCCTCTCCGTTCATTGGCAACAAAACCTTTGAACACCGGAAGAACAGATTTTCGACGTCAATCTCATCAGAATAAAACTATGAAAAGATGTAAAAGTGTTTTCACGGTGGTAAAGCCAATAAGTGTCAGGGGAATCATCGCACAGAAAAATTCTTTGTGTGGGCGCTGCCACTAGAAACGTATCGGTCTGAGGCCGGGAACAGGGAAAAACTCGTGAAACCAAATCCTATCGTAATGCGCTATTTAAAGCATAACCTGGTTGAAAATAGCTCGGTGTGCGGCAACAACGTCGCGCTCTTCAGCGTGCATAAATCTTCAAATTTTATTTTCAACGAAGATGCATCGGGACCGTTTTCACGTGGTGTGGATGCGCTACGCTTGATCCGACACATTTCCCAAACGATTCACGTTTATTTAAAATCTTTGTTAAGCTTAGACGCTATTAGCGAATAACAGGATTAAGTAGGGGTAAATTATGGTTTTATTATAGCAAATTGTTGAAATGCCACCAATTACTCTGTAAATTAGCTGGCGTGAAATTAGATTGTACTGTGTAACAAGGAAACAGGTAACAATGATTACGAAGTGCTGTGGTTGACCAAATCTAGTTACGTCGGGGCTCACGGTAGTAATGGCCATTTGCGTTCATTGTGGTTTACATTAATCAATATTTTTTTGTTAATTTAATTGGCAAGGTGTCCTTGGAAAATATACTGTAAGTGAAACTCGAGAAATTCAAAGAAAAGCGAAACTACTAGTGTAGTTACATTGTTTCTGTTCTAATCAAACACGAGAACGTAATGTTTGCTTAGTGTTTACAAATAAACATATCGATATTAATACAGCCACATTACTACAGCATAAATAAATGCAAACCTTTGAAGCTGTAGTTTTCCGCCGTTATGATTGCAACCTATCAAGTCCAACCCGCACACAAAGCCAATGGACGACCTTTTATTTTCTACATTTAAACCAGAAATTGAGAATGGTGGTTTCAAATGATATCGGCGGCCGATTCTTTTCACGTTGTCGCCGATCTCTGGGAGATTCCTTCGGTGCTCGACACGCACGGGGAAGACATTCAATAACCCAGTGAAAAGATTACCAAGAGCAATCAGACGGAAGCGAATCTAAATAAGAATCTCGTGAGAGCGGTCGGGGACAGGGTGGGCGCAGGAGGGGGAAAAACAGTCGAGCGGGCCTTTGTGAGATCGCCGATTCGATCAAGTTACCATCGAGAGTATCATGTAGATTTAATAGTTAGGTATCTGAAAAGCGCGGCGGGGTATTTAAATTTAATTTCACATTATCGCACAAATGGCAACCAGACAATTTGCCCGCATCCACGGTCTCGACCGGGACTCGAACCTGGGTCTCCCACCGCCAGGGAGGGCGCTCTGACCACTGAGCTATCAAGACAATAAGAATGCGAACAGCTCGCCTGGAGACCTTAAACGAAATTTTTACCAGAGGTATAACGTTCTTTAACAGGAAATATTTCAAGAAGAGTAATGTAACTTCGAACTGTAATAAATCAATTTAATGTCGTTGAGCAAGGAATTCTTCTGCTTTTCATTTAAATGGTGGATACTTTGGAATACATTTTCCGGTAGTATACATAACCCAACCGCACTTTTCATATTTTTATTTAATAGACAACTTATTCAGTAACGAGCACAACGAAATTTTGCAAGCAGAAAAGTGAACGCTTGAATATAAATTCTCGAAGGCTTTAATTTGCGATTGAATTGGGTTCGACAGAAATCGGGGTAAGGTCGACCATACGCGTGGTGCAGCTGTTTGAAAGGTACCGCTTAATTCTTTACCTTCACCGATAAATGATTCTGGTAGGTACTTTATTTTTTGTGCTTTACGTGACGCGATTGTATGAAGTAAGATTGGTCGCATTTATATTGTAATTGCCGCATACTATCAGGTACGTACCATTAAAGTGTGAAGTTCTAATAAGCGTGTAATTATTTTTTCAGATTAAAACCTATAGTAGAATCGAGAATAATGCTGTTGAGCACGTAATTCTTTTGTAATATACATACTGTAATATATCCCATTGCATATATGCCATATAAGTTCAAAACAATACATAGCTAGGAGGAGGTAAGGAGGAGTTAAGGAGGTACTAAAATCCTAATTTTAATATTCCTTATATTCCAGGGGTCAAGGAACGAAAAGGTAACAGGCAGGAGAGATTTTTGCATCAGTTTCCAAATACCACATTTTACTCATAAATACTTCCGGAAACTAGTATTATTCTTCAGTTAGTACTGTTTGGAGCTAAACCACAAGTTGAATTTTCAAGGAAGAATTTCTACTTTCCTAGAATTGATAATTTCCAGAAATTCATTTCTGTAGAGACCTGGACAAACAAAAAGATCCGTAAAATCAAAATTGGACAAATGATCAGTACAGAGGGAAAATTAGACCATTTGAATACATTATACAAAAGAAGAAATAATTATTCGCGTTATTTTGTTCAGTGTATTGAAACAACGGTGGTGGAGCGTGTCCTCTTTCCTTATCGTTGACTAGACTTATCGCTGCCGGAGATGGCAGTAATCAAGTAGAGCGTTCAGTTGAACGATAAAAAGTTGTCCAGACAGCAAGGCCGTCGGACAATGGTATTACAGGCGTAGAGCAGGGCAGGTATGATCGCGAGGTGACCTTGGATTGTGGTGTCGCGGTTCGCCGCAGACGCAATCGCAAAAACCACCACCGTGTTTACCTTCGACATGCTTGATCAGTCAAGTCTAGCTCAACGCACTCTCAGCTTTAGCATTATCTGTATCTAGATTTACATACAATCGATATGAAGCATTTCACTGAGTGCTGTGGCCTCTACATGCGACCAAATTGGATTAGGTAATTGCTTATTTCTGGGCTTTTCCAAATATTTTACTTCCTTCTTCCTAGACAGTGGAGTATATTATAGTATTTGTAAATTGAGATATGGTGTGACTAAAATTGATTATAAGCAACAAAGTTTTAGTTTACAAGGTGGTATTTGATCCAGGTTTTCATATTTCACATGCGACATTGCCATCAATCCCAACTGCGATTACGATTTGTAATAACCTTCAAGGGCAAATTTTCTGCGTCCTGTAATACAATTTAAGTCATAAATCTTGCAACGATGGTTGAAAATTGAACGTTTTTGCTTAGTTTCGCATGTGTTCGGTGGCGTCGAAGTGATGTCACCGTTTGTTATTCCTCGCATGGTTCCATATTCGTTGGTCAGCACGCGGAATTGTTGACTCACATCGTTAAGGAAAAAAGTGTTATCAATTACTTAGAAGGATGTTTACTGTTAATTGTATGACTGAAATGCTAACTGAATTGCTGGACTGAAATAAATACTAACTGGATGGAACATTATAAGTTAAATTATATTAATCGCTGCTAAGGCTTAAAAGAAATTGTTGGTAGTTCGGATATTTTAAACAAAATCCATGGTTCAAATTGTTGGAAAAATATGCAAAATGTTACCCAAACCTGCAATATATTTTAATATATACTAACTCAGTCTCAAATCATGTTCATTTACATAGAAAATAAGATTGTCATCACAATTTAATACAAATTCTATCCAGCTCTAACTAAATGGTTTGTTGAACACGTAGGTGAACCATGGTAGCCAAAACAAAGGCTATTGTTTGCCGTGTGCGAGGCAAAGCAGATCGCAACTAGCGCTACTTTCGCATTCGGGACGTGCACGAGGCACATTTAGCAGTCTCAGGGGACGTCGGCGGACTGGTAATTAGCGAGAGAGGCGAAAAATTTGCGACAGCTTAAATTTACGAGGCGCAAATTACACGATTCCGGCGCTATCGCTGCTGCACGCCCGTTAATGTGCACGCCTTATCGAACATGGAGCGAGGGCCTGCCGACCTGCCACCGCTCTCACACTCTACAGATCGTAACGACCCCACAATACACCAATACTAATCACACCACAATATATACATCATATCGCGTTACGCACAGAAACGTTTGGGTTTGGAATTTTGAATCTAGATTAAGAAGCCTACAATTTTGGAGCAGCTTACGCAGTTTGAAGATATAGAAGATTTTATTTTAAAATGATTAATGCGGAGTTTAAGCACAAAGGCTAAAATTACATATTACTAGTTTCATATTGGACCCCCGATATGATTTTGTTTATGCTATGATGTGGTGTATAAGAATTTAAAGATAGACAGAATACACATTTAAACAAGGAGTTCAGAAACGCTGTACAGAAACAGCAACAGAAAATAGGAGATACGCTTATTTTAAAGAACATCACAAGGGGCGAAATAAGATAGCGAAAAAACAAGCAACATAGACTGGGTGTAGAGCAGACAAGAATGGAAATTGCTGCACTGACAACAGCGAACTCTTAAATTAAAGATGATCCAATGTTACAATGAGAACCCTGTTTCTTATATGTAGATCCAAGAACATTGAACATTTTCAAGGAATTATCGGTATCAAATGTGATTACTCCCGTCTGTATATTATTTGGCATATAGGATTTATTCATGAAACAATTGGTACAGTTGAAAATGAAAACTATATTATTGTAGCTGCAGCTACAAGAAGGAATCAGACGGAAATATAATTTATGAGTATAAATTTTTGCTATCTGAATTTTGCAAAAAAAATAACTTCCGAATTTTGGAAAACCAAACATTGTTTTACTTCCATAACTTCGTTGTAAACAAAGGACGATTATCAATGGATATATTTGGTCATGTAATTCAGTTAGAACGGATCAATTTTACCCAGATAAGATAATTATTGTGATAAGCGCGGTCGGTTTAGTTTTTGTTCAATCCTTCTTTGCCAGAGTTAGTCATTATATCCTTGAAATCGTAATTAAAGTTCAGAGTTTCCTTGTTTGCCCAATTTGCAAAAGTCCCATGCAGTTGTGAAACAAGTTTTGTGTCGGACTGTAATAAATTCAATTCGATTTCATTTCTTGTAAAGGACATAATGTAGACGACGGCTTGTAGGTTCTTATGGGACAAATTTATTGGTTTTTAATTTTGTGCTACGATTCTTCGTCACTCAGACGGTTTTCTGTGACTAAAGCACTTTTTCTTTGTCACCTTTTTTATTAGTCTGTTTAGTCATATTCTGAATGATTTTGTTTATTTCGAATATATTTTAGTGCTCAAATGCACATATGATATGATAATTTTCATTTTAAGCTCTATATTAAGAGCTAAAATGGGGCAATAATAATAATGCACAGCGAGCCCTCTATTGACACACGTTTTTATTGTTGAGCAGGTAGCAGGGCCAGCTGTTACCCTCGTAGTAAAAGCGTTGCAAACAAACCATTCTACGTTTAAATGGATAAAGCCCTGCCATTTTTAAAATTAACATTCTCACATCTCATTTTTCAGTTTATTAAACATAATTTAGACCGCGTTACTCAATTTATAACTTTTTTGCTATACTTGGTTTCATATTCGTCCCATATCATTGCTTTATCATCTTTTCTGTAAACAGTTGCGACTGTAATGGATATATTTTGATTGTTATTATCATCACTATCACTCTGAATGACATCACCAGTTTAATTTGCAGTTTTAAAAGAATAAACATTTCTACGCATGCACTTATCATATCATGGAAAAGCCACTTTTACAAGACTTTTTTGTCGGGATGTGGAACATTTTTATAAACTATTCTTATTATCTTCGAATCAACGCTATGCTGTGTTGTTTTAAGTGATAAGATAACACCTACGTAATTTCTAGCACGAGATTTGATAAAAGAGTTTGCCAGTTTTGGCTTATCTCTCAATTCAGAAAACTGAGGATTTCTCAGTGATAATTTCACAGATTTACGAAATTTTAAGTGAATGAAAAGGAATTATGAGTCAAGATAAAATATCAACTTGACTTTGAAAATTCAAAAACAGTGTGTAACCATTAATCCTAAGATTAAAGAATTTTAATATGAAGAGAAACATACAAGTGATTAAGTGATACATATATGGAAGTCCAGGATGAACTTAACATCAACTTACACAAGAAATACTTACATGTATTTTAGAAAAGCAACAGAGAATATTGAGTGAAGAAATATTAGTTACATACGCTACGAAAGAAATAGCCAAATGCTCTATGAGAAGAAATTGAATGATGAAAGAGTAAAGTTCCATCAGGGATTAGGGGAAACTACTTAGCGTAACTTTTACATTATGGGCAATATCGATGAAAGCTTTAACTTGGGTTTGTCGTGCGAGTAGCGCAGGCCGCTCTGCACCTAGCAGGTTTGAACCAAGGCGAAAGCTCTCATGCGGCGGAGCGAGCGGACCGAACCAGCAGCATTGTGCACTAGTAACATACCGCTCGCTCCTACTGTTGGAAACTTTTCCGTCGAATTTCGGAAATCGCCGGCGGTTTAACTCCAACCACAAACAAAGAGAAACACTAACGAGACAGATGGGTACAAAACACGATTGCTAAAAACACACTAGCCTTTTATTCACAAACTTTCACGATATACACTTTGTCGCGAGTTCCGAATTTCGACGAGATCATGCCGCATTTAATAGAATGAGCGTAACACTTACATGATGAGGGATAAACAAGCCGGGTAAGGGAGTGTAAAATGTCCGTAAGTTAAAACATAGCAAGTTGCACGTAAGTTAGGAGAAACGTTTCGCCGGTAGCGTAGAGGTCGCGGTTCGCGGCCACAGCGGGGCGGCACGCGTCGTGTTCGGAGCACGAGTGCGGTGCACGGAGCAGCGCGAGTCACACAAGCACAAGCGGAGTCGGCGGGCGACTGACGGGAGGCGAGTGGCGCGGCGCGGGGGCTGCCGTGCGCGCGCACCCCGCGCCCCGGCCCCGCCGCTCCCCTCCGCGCCCCGCGACCGACGCCAGCCGGCCGCCTTATCACACCGCGCGGCGCGCCGCTTCCTTTCTCCTCATGCAGTTGCGAGCTTTTCGCCACTGCCACACTTCCGCCCACCCCGTCGATTGTGTAGAGTTTTAGCCGGTCAATGTGTTGCACCGATTATTTCCACTTCTTGAGCACAAGACATTCTTTTTAACGACGTTCATGTATGGAAACATTTTTGTTTCGCTTAACTTTGACAAATGTAACCGAACTGCTAAGTTATATGCCCGAGAAACGTGTGTTTCCACAATTCGGGGTGAAACAAATGGTGAACTAAATTCATCCACATATCGCCATATTGAAGTTGCAGCCGCTTTCGCGAAGCTAAGCTAAGCCGAAACCAAATCCGATTTTCAAAAATATTCACAATTACGTTTTTGAAAATCAGAGTCACCGAGATTGCCGAAAAACGACAAAATGGAGAACAAAGGACTTGATTGCAAGTTTGCAACATGTCCGGTAAGTTTAAGTTGTCCATGGCGGGTATTTCGAGGGGGAAGGGTGCCGCGTGTGCAAGCGAGCTAGCAACAGACTCCGGCGCAGGCGAAGAGCGGCGAAAGTGCGCCGCGGAACGAGTTTGCGTGGCGCGTGACCTGCCCGAGGACACGCTTGCCTCCCCTCGCCCTCGCAAACTAACGTGCACTCTAATGCAAGAATGCAACACATCTCATGCCATTGTTGTTTAAAATTGTCATAACTTTGTACTCAAATCGCATGTATATAGCGGATGGCATATATTCCACCTAGTTGGTTGGAATATATTATATATTCCATATTATACATATCTCCGGATGAAATATATTCCATATATGCATATATCCAAATGGCATATATTGATAATATATGAAAGAATTTCAGATGTGAAATAAATTTATATATCCATGTAATCAGATACAGAAGGCCACAATCTCCAATAATAAGTAGACCCGGGCCGATATTTTCATAAGCTACGTAAGTTACAGTAATATTTCGCAAAAATTTAACATGTGCGTGCTATGGCCTACATATACTGCAGGCCTATGGCCTACATATATGGATTCCTAATGCATTTGCCAGAGTTCCCCATACTATCCCACTTGTTTGGCCTTTTTTGTTCATGTTTTCAGCTCAGCACGCTGTGGTCATCGTGACGACTGTTACTAGTCTGTTTCCGGAGTCCGGACAACTCCGGACTAAGTTGTTGACTATCCTATTTGTCTAGAATTGAATAGGATACATAACATTTGATGAGATGTTTGTCATCGCAAGCCGATATTGCGATATGTGGCAATAGTTGGTGCTGGCTGGATGGTTGGCTGGGTGAGGCGACCGGCGCGGGCGTGCAGCGGAGCGGGCGCAGGCGGCAGCAGTCACGAATGCGACGTGTGCTAGTTTTTGTGGCGCGCACGCTACCAAGCGTAACGTCTAAAAGCTCGTTTATACGCTTCTTATAGTCGTTTGACTCGAAATATCCAGCCGTTTTTTACTCGGCTGGCTATCATCTTAATAATGCAGAGCTGCAAATCATTTGTTGTAAAATCGTGGTCAATGCCCGACACAAGGCCAGCTTATTGTTACCCTCAATTCTACTTTTAATTCGCTGTATTTTGAAATAAGTTCTTCTGAATAAACCCAAGTGCCTAACTTCGGTCTGAACTCGCCGAGTCGCTTGAATGTCGACCCATCCAGTGTGTTTGTTTTGCAACTTTGAATGTGTCTGAGCCACAAATACTTCAATATTGGATTAATCGAAGAGTCGTTTAATTTAATTAGATAATATCGTGAAGACAGCAACCTTCTTTGGTTTTACCATGAGTATTAACGTTTTATAGTCAGATAATGAGTTGCTTAAAGTGATTAATCATAAAGTTCCATTTTATCATGCAATTAGTTGGTAGGAATGGCATTAAAACTATATCAGTACCCTATATCGCGTTCGTGGAAGAGCACCGTTCTGAATTTTTATTGCACATTATCTTGGTTGGTGGCGGCTGGTTTCTTTATACTCTATCTAGTCACAAGCTTATTGCGCTTCATAAAGTAAGAAAGCACGCGTCGGTCATACATTCTTCTCGGATGAAAGACGGGAAATAAGCACGGCACTGCGGTGCTAATTAGTTGTTTTTGAACAATTTTTTCACCGTCTAATGAGTGAGCAATGATACCGACAGCTGTTTCGTCGTGCCGCCCGCCTGCTCACAATGCGTGCCGCCGGCAAGCCGTCGTCGTCCAATGCTGACACGCGACCAGTGTTACCATCGTGCTTATCCAACTGCTACAGTTCTTTTAACATTATTAGCATTTGATTTTTTAAAGTTTTTTTTTACTGTAACAGCTCAGTAAGTAAGTTCCTACACGTAAATGTTTGATATAAAATACAAACATGAAATTCGCCATAAAATCCCGAGCAATTTTATACACAGATGTGACTGTAGTTCGATAAAATTGCAGCTAAGCGAAGAGGCTGGAAGATGCGCCCCGTTGGCAAAATTCGGTACCGAGACAAGCGACGGAGTTCAACGACCTGCCGTTCATCTCGCGTTCGCAAAAAATGCACTGCCCCGTCCCACGCCGAACGCAGTTCTCACACACATAAAAATATAAGTACATTGTACAAGAACACATACCAACAACGCGGTTACCAATCGCCGCACGTGTAATCGTACACCGCACCTCTCTCCTTGTTCGGATACTCGAGAACATTTCGAGAACAATGTTTATTGCTTGCATGATGCTAGCTGGTCATGGCGGATACCCTCCCTGTATGTAGCTAAGTTAAGATGATTGAACATGAGTTAACACCATAACAACGGTAACCGATTTATCTAACCAAAAAGTAGAGGCTACTTAGGATCCAAATACAGTCCCGTTAGTTCAAAAGTGTGTCTTGAATGTTACTTAGACGCTGCGAGGCCAATTGTTGGACAATAATAAATTAGTGGGGGTGCGCCCACACCGCTCATCTCCACATCAGTTTACCGCGCACGCGCCGAGTTTCCTGTACCATTCACATCATCACCATTTGAGCACCCACAAACACGATTGTCCTTTCCTTTTGTGACTTCATAAAGACAATATTTATCATATTTAAACATAAGGTTGACATGACATCATCCTAAGAATAATCTATTCATATAGGTAACGTTGAATCACGCAACAAATTAGACCATAAATAAAACTTATAGGCAGGTTTGAATGTACTCATTCCAGGGAAAACAACAACATCAATAGCTTTCATGTAATGAGTAAAAGGTAGGTTACCTCTTTACGAATCATGAATTCGACTCCCACGCCCGTTTCAAACTAGTGCAATTTGTTTAGAGAGGCGTCCTTCGGCTTCTCGACATCGGCGTCGAGCCAACGACCGTCCCAAAAACTAAATTCAGGCTTGCGATTAAATTGACCTTGAAACAACGTCGGAAAAACATGGAACGTCTATACGAGTAGAACAATACCACTTAAGTGATAAGAGAAGAGAGTGCGCACGATGTGTAATTCGCGGGGGTACCGTTTTAAACGCGATTTCGCCAACAAAGAGGCTCCAATTCTCGGTCGACTGCCTGCCGCCGTGTATCCACACACCAATTAAGCTAAATTAAATATACGAAGAATTTAGAAACTGGTTAGCTTCCTTGAAGCGCGACGTAGTAATTGGCTAACCCCCGCTAGGAGCACGGACGCATCACTTGTGATTTATTGATTGTTTTTTTCTTACACACTTGCAGTCAGATGAACAATTACACTTCGATAGAAATTATTATCTAGATATTGTCTAGTCGCGTTTTTCAGAGGCCTACCTATATACTGAACTAATTGGGAAGTGATTATATTAGCAATTAAAGTAAATTGACTTTGGCGTTATAAATTTATTCGAAGACATAGAGGATATAAGTAGGTATCTAAAAACGATTTTGGGTACCACTCATTAGATAAAATGTCTGAACATGTTGCTTAATCATTTACAAATCGCGATGAATATAATAACGAGTAAATCTTTCTTAATTAAGTACAGATTTACAAAATAGATTATAAACCACTACTGGCTATACTTGTGCGGTAGATACACAAGGTTTTCGCGACCGAGGCCTCGGGGGTTACTAATGTCCTCATATATGTCAATCAACCGATTTAACTCGACAAATATCAAAATGATGCAATGCAGAAAAGATTAATAATGAAATATCCGTCGGTGCATACTTCAGGCAGAATTCTCTTTGTACAATTGACTTATTTTTGATTAAACGTATATATATAGAAAAGGGTTGGTGTGCTGGTAAGTGGATTGTAGATGACTTCTTAGCACCGCGGTACCATCGTTTAATTAAAAGCGGCGGAGCGAAGTCGCGCTCCTGAGCCTGTCTCGAAGGCTCCGCGCTCACGCCTGTTTGATGACTCCGCATAAACGTTAATTAACTCGCTCCATCCGACTTAACATTGCTACTCTGTTGCCTGCCTACACTGATCTGTTCACCAAATTCAACTGCACACAAATTGTGACTATTCTAGGAAATACGTTGATGTGTTAAAATTACACCAACTTCCATTTTGTTGCCTATATAACACTGTATATCGTGTTGTTCATGCATCGTTTTGTGTAGCTGTAACAGAAAATGGACAGCTCTTTTGGTAACAGAAGCTGTGATTTCCTCGTTTTCGTATTTCGATGTACGTTTACCCGTCTTTAGATGATTCGCGTACTGAAATGGGTTCCGGATCAGTGACGTAGGCACGGAAATGAAAAACTTCTATTGGCTGATATTTGATGCTGTTATAGTGACCGACGCGGACGTGAAAATGCCTCAGGTGCTTTGCTGTTACTCAATATCTCTATAATTTCCGTTCAGCCTTTTCCAGATATAACGTATCTATGAAATGACGTAAGCAGTTTTACTGGTCTGATATTAATATTCATTATACCTAGAAGACAATTAAAATTAGCAGCCACTTATGATTACTTTTATAATTGGGCAGTTTATTTTTGAAAATTAAAATGTATATTTTTAATGGAAGGTTTATTTGCCGGTAGCAGGTAAAGAGGCAAGAGCAGGTTAATTAGTTTGAAGATCTCAAAACGAATCGCAAACGAGTGAAGTTTGTTGTTGCCTGCATGCACTTCAGTAAAGCACAGAGAGTCGTCGATGTTAAAAAGGACAACACATACATAGTGTGAGTGGAGTATAAGAGCGGTCTCGGAGTAGCTAGTTATTACCCGAATTATTCGCTAAGTAATAAGAAACGCAGCGAGCGGCGCCGGCGCGGAGAGCGCACTGTGCTAAGTGGCTTTTAAGGTCGCTTACCTCATCTCACCGCCTCTAGTGAGACTATCTGACTGTTCATGCACGAATTTAGTCCGATAGCTCTTTGTTTATTTGATCTTATAAGACCTTGTTGAGTTTACGAAACAGTATTTGTTCTTCGTCTTCCGACGGGTCTGCAAGTTCACTACGCTAAAAGAAATATCTTGTCGAGAACGTTGTTTTGCATCACAGCGAACAAAATTACCAGTAGTATGTTTTTATAAAACGTTTTGCTGTTTTACAAAAAAAAGCCGTTGAGTCATAACATTAAAATATATAAGCACAAAAGATCCTTTGTGTTGCAAAACGCCAATCATCGCGTCTCTTAGAACCTATCATAGACGCAAAATTGAGATTTGTGAATCATGAAATTGACACAGAGATGAATACTTTGATACAGTACAGACTATTATTTTAAAAATATATTTTAAGTGACTTTTTTGAAAGCATGGGTACATGAACAACCATCGTGAGAAATCTATACATATTCATACAAGTGTTAAAAACAATTCTGAGTTAAGTTTATCGCTTAACAGTTGAAACGGGACAAAAACGATCGCTGAGTTTAATTTATCAGTTAACAGTTCAAATAGGACTGACGTTATATAAGGCTTGAGTTTTTATAAGGCAATGATTAATAAAAACGAATCACGAATAAAAAATGAATCTTCTGTGTGCGTACCATAGTCGACGCAAAGCCGTCAGACACGACAACATCGGATGACTCAAAATATATTTGTAGTCGATGCTGACGATGTAAATATGGGCATGCTAGCCAAAACTGAACTCAGGTTTGCCGTATATGTGACTAGAGGCGAATGTAATCAAGCATAATTAGATGTTCAATTGTTAAAATTTAATCTCATTGAATATCGATCAAATGAGGTAGAATACAGCAAAAACTGGCAGCTTAGCGGAGCGATTATTCTGAATTTATGTACATGATAAATAAGTATTAGGTTTTGTTGGAGTTTTTACTGTCTAATTTAATTCCACGGAGACTTTGCTTCAGTTACTTGGTTGTTTCCGGATAGGGACTAGCTGGAAGCATTGGCGCTGTGTGCGATGCGGTTCAACTCGGCTGCCGCAACTCGTAAATAATGGCGTCTCATTGTGGGCCATTATTAATGAATCTGCCACCCCGCGCTCCCAACACCGCACCCGCCCGAAAGCCAAATAACAGGTGCGTCTAACCCCATTCGCACAATCTATTTTCGATGTCTTATAGCCGTGCAGAGAAACGCTCGATGCGTTCTCCTGCTCTAAATATTCATACCATATGCCAGATATTGAGATTTGTTTGGGCGTCATCTGCTCGACATCGTCGTCTCTAAATAAGCGCGGTCTCGTGTTGGCTTTGCGAAGTTTCATTAGCCGTCTGGGAATACTTACTTATGGTATCATGTTGCTTGAATTGTGTGCGGAATTTCCACCTACCATGGAAGGAGTTCTAGCAAAATAACGCTCATTAAACGGGCTTGTGACTAACAAGAATTTATAAGACGGATATATGCGTATAATTAAATTAAAATAAACTAATTAAAACTGAAAAATGGTGTAGTAACACTGAAGCCATACATATATTGCAGTAATCACTATTGCACCGAGTAAATACCGAAAAGATTTGCTTTAAAGACCCAATGAATCATGTAAGCGGATGGGACAAAGTTACCCCGGGACACGGTTAGTTGTCACGGGGTTGGATGCACGAGGCCTTCTCACTGCCGCTTTATTATTTACTCCACAGAAAACTGCTTTTCATATCACAAGCAGCGGCCCGCAGCGGAGTCGCACAAAGATGGCTCCCTCGCTCCCTACATAAATGCACTTACTTTATGAATGACGTAATCGTAATATTGTTCCGAGCTTGGATTTGTGTTCATGTTTCTCTGCAATCAGCTTTGTGTAATGGTTGTGGAACTTGACTATTTCCATTAAATAGTCGAGCGGTTGTTTACTTAGAAGCGGACAAAAACCCGCTTGAAAGATTAGCGTGACGAATGAACGGGCGATAAGGGTAGACAAACTTAAAACGTAGCTTCATTTATCATAGACATCTATACGTAAATCGCGACTGAGTTTTGTTGTTCGTGTGTCAGATTTAGATTTAGCAAGGACACGCAGCGAGCAGCGAGGCTAGGCGGCAGCCAAGTGCGAGGTCGTAGTTGAATACTTTAACTAAAACTGTGTTTACATCTTATGGAGCAAATTGCGTGAATCACAAGAGTGACGTAATGGAGGAAGTTACCACTTGGCTGAATCCAACCTACGCGCACCCGCCAGGTCGACCGCACCGCCATAATGTTTCAAAAATATTGCTTTGATCCGGCACCATTATTACTTAAACTGGTTAGATCTTCGCAATGGAGATTGAAGATTAACTTAATAATTCTGGTCAGTAAATTTTCGCAATCTGCTCTAAAAGAAATAAAGGAGGCTTATTTAAAAAAATAAAATGAGAGTATTGTTTGGTTTATTGCGATCTAAACCCCGATGTTGTGGTGGAATTGAAAAATGATGTATACTTCCCACATCACGTGTTTCTACTGCGTGTGTTCGCTACATAACGCGCTACATTTATTTGCATCTGTCAATAGTCCAGGTGATTTCGACGGAGCATCCATCGTCGGTCGATGTTTAGATCACCGCTCGTGTTAATTAGCATAATGGTGCTGGAGGCGATGACGTCACGTATCTAATTTGATTACATCAGGGCAAGGCCGGTGTGGTTAGCAGTTTGCACTGAGTGCGCAACTTCAACGTACCACAGAAGTTTTCAGAAACGGTAACGTACCTATCTGCCCACTAACCTTTAGTATACTATTGCTAACTAAATAATAAACGTTTTTGCGCCATAACACGATGGCGTCCAAACTGCACTTCAAAGCGTTTAGGACTTGAAACTTTAACAAAGGATGCCTTTCAAAATCCAGTCACGGTGAGTGTTGCGCCGGCGATGAACCAGGCTCTCATTTAACAGTCATAACAATTCTTTTGTCTGTAACTCCAACGGTAAGGCAAAGTTTTCCTATTGATTTTTTTTACATTCTGAAAATTGAAGACTTGTTCCACAATATTTTGGATAATGGTTAACGCGTTTTTACCCAAGGATGTAAGCTACATAAATGAATTTTAAACTGACGTCGCTTTTATAAATACATTTTTATTATAAATATTAAAAGATGAAGTTAATAGCTAAGGCATCCACGGAATGAATTGCCGACGTTAGATAAGAACAAAGAAACTCTCACTTTAAATAGCTGCTAAAATTCCGTTACAAATTCTCACATTTCCTCAAATTCAGCCGACGCTCGTGTGGATCATTTGAATTATAAAGTGAGAAGCGAGTGCATGCACAGTGCATAAGATACCTTGGGTATGTAAATGAGGCGAAGCTGCAGCCTAAGTAAGGGCGAGTTTACACCTGCGGGTCGCGACCGCTGTCTAGGGGACGCGATTAGCCGACAGAGCCGGTCATAGTTCAATCACAGGGGAATACGGTCAACTACTTTTTTCTTAACTCGTTTAAGACGAATATATTATTGAAATTAAATAATCGTTCGAGCCCTTTCTTGGGGCAACGGTCTGTAAAGCAAGTCGACCAGTGCAATCGGAAGTAAAAAAAAATTTTGTACCATGATAGATAGATAACATTATTATGTAGAGCAGTAACCATTTATGTCACAAAACGTGCATTTTGTGCAGGAGAAGTTAAAAATTACGTAACCCAGTATGGTGTAATTTCGCAGAGATTTTCCAGATTTCAGAAGTAATAAATTCGGCAGTTTCGTCTGAGAAGTAAATGAAACAGCATTTAATTGTAAGTTACCCAAACAAAACAACAAGACGGATCCCAATAAAGCACTCTAAACCAACAGATAGAGGAATAAGTTTAACTCTTACAACGATCCTGTGACCGTTACTCAAAACTTTGGGCCGGCTTTGTTCAAAACACGAAACTAATTTATTCGTATCTCGGCGTACCATTCCACCGTACTAAATAATCGAAGAGCAAATTATAAATGCGTATTAACGGTCAAGTCGTAGTTCAAAGATTAGGGCAGAGGGCAACCCTTTACTAGCATCGCCGGTAAGGTGAAGTTTCAAATTATATCGGATCACTGGAGTGGGCTCGATGCATGCTCAAACAATATTTGATATTTTAATAAAAGCGTGCCCTTTGTATTTGAATGTTATTATGTCAGCCAAGTAGTACCAGCCGTGCTCTTTTTATGAACTTAGTGAGATTACTTCAATTTTGTAACGGATTTAATCTGTGGAGTGGATGGTTTATTAAAATAATGATGCTTCTTTTAAACGTTAATGTTAATATAACTGAAAACTTTGAAGCAACAAGTGATTAACTAGAGCCGATAACCAGTTTGTTAAAATTGCCAAATATTTAAAAAAGCGTCGAAAACTAGAGTTAAACTCACAATTATTTTAGTTACGTCGAAGTCAGGTAAACATAAAGATCTTTTGTAAAATCTAATCTACGAATGGACCATAATGTATTATGCGAATAATACAAAGCTACTAATGCATAGTCAATATTCTTAGCTTCCCTTTTCAATATGTGCATATTATTACGTCGCCGTCGTTGTATTTGTGTTGGTGGTGATGTCATGTGCCGCCAAGTCTGCTCTATTTGGGTTGAACCCCGCGGTCAGTCACGGAAGTGCAAATCCTTATCGCGGATCGCCACACAACACAAGTAGTATCGGCAATCGTCAAGGGCGGCGACGACGGCGGCAGTGGGGCGGCGGCGCGGCACGAGTCGCCGCCGAGCGTCGCGTGCGGCGCCCGTAATGGATATTGATGGCTATGGCGCGACTAATTAGCCCCCACCAGCACCTTCCCGCCATGCCTGCTTAAGCTCTTTTTTCACGGTGACAACGAGCGATACAACACGCTTTAACCGACGCTCATCAATCTCCCCCGGAACCTATCTCGTTCGACCACTCGAAATGAATCGAGCGATCGCTGTCTCGGGATGACATCATCCGCGTGCGTACAGATTAGATTCTGGCTCGTGGGAGTGACGCCGATGCGCGTCCAAACAATATCACAATCGAATTAGAAGCCAGCCTGGTCTGGGCGGTATCAATCACCGTGGGCGGGCCGCGCGACATTGGACTTCAATTAGGCGGGCGGCGCGTGTGATTGCTCTCACTCCTCTACACGCTAAAGGGTTACTTGACCCACTTATTAGGCTCGACGTACGAGTCCTCGCCAACCGGAAGCTCGGAAATGAAGAAGTGATTCAATATTTATTCGCGCTTAATACTCCTTTCTATGTTCTTAGGGAATTAAAAAGAACTACTAAGTTATAAATTGGATTATTTTTAATCGTATGTTTTTACTATTAGCGTTTAAGAGTTAACGACTCTTATAAAAAGAAGCTTATGAATACGAAAATTAAATATTATCGTATTCAGCTATCATGCTATAACAGAATGTGGGTACATTATGAAACTATGTACAAATTAAAGCGGCAACCGTGACGGGAGAGCAGAGTAAAATAATGATCGCTTATTATAAAATTGTTAATTAACTTAAACGAGTTAGAACATGCACTTGGGCGCAGAATCTTATACCTATTAGTTATTTTTATGAAGTTAACAAGCATGTTAAGTGTAACGATGTGACATACAAGTGCAAATAACAGGTTTGGTACAACTCTACACTGTCGAGTGGTTGAGACTGCTCGTACTGCGATTGACCACAAATAGGTCGCAGATTGAATAACACTGCACCGACCTGTGCAGGTTTCTAAATATGTACAAAGTGATATTATTGTAACCGCAGACTATTTCGCAACTGTGATATCAACTCGGTAACGTAAGCGACACGGTGGGTGCAACCGCCCAAAGTTTGTGTGGCAGCAACAGTGTTTTGATATTACGTAGATCCAGTTCATGCAATTTTGACATATTCTAATTTGCATTCATGCATGTCATTCATGTAGAAAATAGTTTTAAACATTCATTTGAATAATTACATTGCATATCGCAGAAAGTTTTTACATTCAAATCTACTGCAAACAAAACAGCAAACAGCTTTGATGCAATTATTGTATTAAACTTGCAAGTAAGCAGTAAGTTATAGCGTGTAGGGTGTATTGACATAGAATAGATTCCCTGTCTGGTACAAGCAATATATTTCTATTAGTGCAGTTTAAAATTGTCATGCCAAATGAAAATAAGTTATTTTCTAGTTCCGTTTAAAATTATTGGATTAACTGAAAAGGTCGGTTGTTGGCATGGGGACCTCGATAGTCAATTGATTTCGTTCAGATAGTGTTGAAACTTTCACACACCGGTGGATGACTGGTGCATTACTAACTCTTGGACTGTTTCGTCACCTCCTGAGAAGTTTTGGTGAACTAATCTAGCAGATAATTTCATACAAGTTCTGTTAAATTTAATCTCTCTCTTCTCGCTTTGTCTATGATAGAAAAGTTAACGACTTCTTTATTGAATTGATGATCAATAGAGCTGAAATTCTCATGTAGGTGTAAACGCAGTACACGTGTACTTTTGACGAAAACAGCCGAGTTCAGGCTTTTTGGGGACGTAGTAGGTTATCTTTTCAATATTTCTTTCAAGTTTACTGTTTCATGAATATAAATATTGCGAACACATTATTGGATATAAATAGCCCTATAAGTAACAGGGAAGCACGGTTGATTTATTAACTGTTTGATAACAAGCAGTAAGAGTCACTCGCCATCAATCAATCAAGTTGTCGGTACCACTATGTAAATGACTAGATGTGCAATATCCATCACTATTCACGATATATGTTATTGTTACTATATGCTGAACTTTCTAGAGCATCGTACACTTAATAAAATGAAGTATTAATCATTTTGCTGTAAATAAAGATCAGGTAAAAAAAAATACTAGCGGGGTACAGACGATTCTACAGATAAATAATAAAACAACATTAAAGTAACAGCCGCAGTTCCTATCGCATGTAATTTGGTCTGACATGTGTACCTCAATATGTCGAGAACAATAGTAAGATAATCTCGCACATCCGAGTTTTATTCCACATTTGGCCTTCTGGCTGTGTTGTTTCTACATAAATTCATAATTTTATCATGTTTACAGCTCTTAAAACTGTGTCGATTATAATCATGCAGCCTACAAGTAATATTAAAATGTTAATTTTATCGAGGCTGACGCACTTGGTACTTGTTGCAACTGTTGTTAGACGTTCGTACTATCTATCAGTTCTCAGTATACTCTCTCTACGGACGACGACGCTCTCCTCAGACTCTGACATTAATTGACATTCACCTGAAAGCCGATGGAGTTTGCGTCTTAATTGATAGATCTCGGCAGTGAATCCCGAGGTGGAATTATCTGTGAAACTTCGATCTTATCCTATGTGTAGTACTAACATAAAATCGCTGTAACTCTTCTGAATAGTTCTCGACACCTGCATTGAAGCAAATCTCTTATGGCCACTTTTTCTGTGCATGCCAATTATCTCTTTAAGATGCCATTCTAGGTCAAAGATAAGAAGGCGCTAAGGTCTTTCGTGATAAACGAATTTGATTAAAAATTTTACGTGCACAAGATTAGAGCTGACTTTTTAATCAGTTGAGAACACGACTTCATTTTTACGAGCTTCGTCTTAGCAGCTCTTTTTTAATTGCCTCTCGACGCGCCCGGCCCGTGTAATGCGCTATTTAATGATGCTTCAAAATGTAAAATGCATTGCTGCACCATCCTTGTTTTACTGCTTCTTACTAAGAAGATCACTCTAAGTGCTCGTGATCTATTGAACCTTATTATCAAAAGTTTGAATTGAAAACGCTAATTCTCTACAGCTTTGGTACATTAACAACCAAAATTGGGTTTTACAAATCAAACGAAAATTTAATTACACGTACAAAACAAGGTAGACTTTACTGTACCTAATGAAAACGAAGTGTTGAACATAGTCAGTAATGGTCATTGTAATCAGTTACAACAATTCAAAATCGAGACGCATTTGAATTACTTTATCTGACGCAACGCGGTGTTTTGTTCCGGTTCAGAATCGACATTGAACAAATTCGATACGCCGCCGACAGGCGAGAACAGCTAGTAAAAACATGACCAATCTAAATGACAATTTATATAAAAAAGAAAATTACTTTTTAATATAACAACACACTAACAGTCAATGCCGTTGAGCTACGCAAACAAAATACTGGAGAATATTTGACGAGTGGATATCATAACTAGGCATCGATTACTGCCAACAAAAAAACGAAAACTAGTCTAATAAATCCATCACGGTAAAAAAAAAGTAGCGTACAGCGGAGGGAGTAATCCATCACCTGCGTGTATTAAAAAAAATAACAGGTGGGCAATTCAAAAATTGCTCGCAGTTATAACAAGGGTTTTGTCGCCTACGCACATCCGTTTTCAATGAATATAATGTCATAATATTACATGCAAAGAAAAACGTATTTCGAATTACGCATGCACCCTTACGAGCGGTTGTAGCTGGCACCTAATTAGAATATAAATAATTTCTACCGACGCGACGCTGTTTACCAACTGACCCTGCCTTTGTAATCTTAATAACCCGACACTTGGCAATAAAAAGTGGCACAATGTAATTCACATTACTATTTTGTTCTCACTCTAGTAGCTGTCAATAACGCAAGAGTCAATTATTGGCGGCGTAATTAATCGCATAAGTGGTATATTTTATGTAAATGACAGATTTCTGCTCTAAAAATCATAGTTTAAAACTGGCGTCTAGTACTAGAGTTGGAGTGAATAAACTGGTTTTGAATGTTGTTTGTGGCACTAAATCATAAAGATATTTTGTGCATAATTGTTTTAGCTTCCTAATAGTGTTTGCTTGCAAGCAGTTCGGCTCCCGCCGGCGCAGGACGACCGCGACCGCGGCGACCATGTGAGCACAACAATGAGCTCAGACAACCGGTCGCAGGACCGTTACAGATGAGCCACCGGCGACTTCGCCGTCGCCTGTGAATATGCATGAGCCAAGATTTGACCTCGGGTTATTAGACCGCGCTCTCGGAGCGTGGGACCGCTCAGGTATAACAATCGACATTTGACATTTGCGTGACAGTCAATTCACTTCCCGAAGTTCACGTCAAATATATTTTGAATTGATGTTACTGCAGAATAATTGTTATTATTTGTGAAAGGGGGACACATTAATCAACATTTTGATGTCGTTATTATATTATAGTATAGTAGTTCTAATTGTAATGGGTATTTTAATGTTTATTGATTTCCTCAATAAATATGGATGATTTCTGTAATGAATTAGTGATAGATAACAGATGAAACGTCGTTGTAATTATTTAGAACGAAAGGCGACACAAGACAAATAGAAGAAGCTGATGGAATTATTGAGGAAATGATTTCTCCAGTACATAATTGACAGCTATACCTCCTATATACAATATCCACAGAATATTTCGTGTAAGGCGAAGTGCAAATCAAATGTAAGATGGGTAGTCAGAGCGTGAACGGGACGTGGCCATCAATCAGGCGAGAGGCCGCGGGTCAGGCCCCGCACCCCGACCACCTGTCGCGCCCGCGCCCGCCAGCTCACACCAATTGCTAATCAGTCACTAAGTTACGCCAAATCTCAGCCTGACAGGGGGACCTCGCACCGCCACCGAGCGGCTAATGCTATTTTGACGAACAAGGGTGTTAGCCGCCGCGACAACGCGTTTTGTCACCAACAATTTTCATTCAGAACGACCCCTCTAAGAGAGTAGCAAGATTTTTTATGCAATTTTTATGATTGACTTGGGTCACAATTTTAATTTTTCTGGACCAATAAGTAAATACCAAGAAAATGAAAACAGATAATTGGGCTCTTAAAGCCTTTTTAACGTCCTTCTATCGCAGAGTTTCCTTCTAATACCGCGTAATAAAAGTAATCTCATGGCCCTTTCACCCGTTGAACAAAAGAATTATTGCTCATCGAAAGAGCGGGAATTCTCGCGTAAAATAGCAGACATTTTTGAAATAGCGGTAGCTTGTCATTTGAAGCGTCGGTATCAGAGTCCGGCGAGCGGCGAGCCGCGGCGATCGCTGTAAATTTCATCGCAATAGTGAATGTACACGCGAGACTAAAAATAAACATGGCGGCCACAACGGGCGTAGTCAGGCGATACTGAGATAACTGCTCCAGCGTGTATCGCCTACAACAGATCCGGCGCCACTGTGTTGTGACATGCGAATACGCTTCACACAACATTTATTGTTTAATTAGTTGAGTTAAATTTAGTACACTGGCGTCTTTTGAGTGGGCGCCAAAGTTTTATTTAAATGACAATTTAGAGACTGCTATTTCAGGTTTACACAGTATTTACCTACAACTGCTACATAACAATTAAATGGTAAAGTGCCCAATTGAAAGAAGTCTGAAAATAAACGAAGGATAACTTAATATTGGAAATGAATCGAATCCAAGATTTATATCTATGGAACAGAGTTATAATAGCTTTAAAAGTTTTTCACAGAAATAATTTATGGGACGGATCAGATTTGTTTTTTCTGCGTGCCTGATTTCAAGCCACTCGCTTGAAATCAGGCACGCAAAAAAAACAAATCTGATTCCTGAAAAAGTTTTCAATCCCTTTCATGCAAGGCCAATGTGTGTTCAAAGAGTTCTTTAAAGATAGTTTAAATTTTTGGACGAATAATAAATTAAAAACTCCATGAAACTTTATGAAGAAAAATCCTGTTACAGTAATATTTATTTATCTGATATTTGACTACAAGCCGTTTGTCATCTAGCGTCGTCGTTGTATTGGAAACTAAATCTTAAGCGAACCATGACATATCGCGGTGATGCGAATGGTATAAAATGCAATACTTTGACGTCATATACGTCGCGAAGACAAATGGACAAGGAAATTCTCGCATCCGAAAAGGAAATTTGTATGCAGATTTTCAAGAAAATTGTTTCATCTGTGGTAATACGCAAAGCAGCAAAAGTGTGACAGGCAGAAACAAACTCGATTGAAGAGAGGAACGGAGCTATACCGTCCGTGGGATTCATCTCGGCCAGATCACGTTCGTGGAACAAAAGGAGCGCGCGCCGAGCCGACACAGGCAAAACGAGCAAAAAAAGCTTGCGTTCAAATGGAGCTTTTCATACTTAACCAACTGTGTGCACTTATAGAGTGCCCCAAATGACGCAAGCGTCTCATACTCTGAACATCTTTAGATATTTGTTTGTACGCATTTGATATGTGAACATATTTCTGTACTGAGAACATCCAAAAAACATCCAAGGCAAAACGGAACGAACAAACGCCAGCTCAAAATGTGCAATGTGACAACTCCATGCAGCATTAAGAAGACATTAGGGGTGGGGTTAGAGCGACGACTGAGGGCGCATTATTTAGCAATTTATCACGTATCCGATAGCAAAGGAATATGAACTTTCTGTAACTGTTGCCTGTTTATTATTTCAATAGTTTCTACTACGTAACTTACTTTTGAACATGCATTGCATACTCACAATTTAGATGTTATGTTGCCTGAAACGTAACGAATACTCAAATAGAATGTTTGTGATATACATTAGAAAGCAAACATTATAGCTGTCACTTTCGATTGTCGGGCTACAATGACTCGCTTGAAATCACTGCGTGAACCTTTCATCGCGCGTCACTACGAGCTTTCAAAAAGCTTTCAGTGGTCGATCGCGCTCACTATGATTATGAGTGTTGCCAATATACGTTCCGCGAATGGAGTTATGGCAAATATATGAATAAATCTGGAATGTTTTAAAATGCTATTGTATAAGTTGACGCAATGTCTACCACGTCAACCTCTCAATTTGTATGGGTAACTGTGGCCAACCACAAAGTGCGGTTGCCAAGCGCCCGCAGCGGAAAATTTGGCGGAAACCGATCGACATCGCGGCTCAAAACTATGCATTTTAAGTCAAATCAATCGATACGCGGTCGGACGCACACGTGTGCTAGTTGTTTATGGGCCACAAAAACCACAAAGTTTTGCGAGACTGCCAAATGTGGAAGTACATACTTCGTATGAAGTGGCTTTTAGGGCTTCCCATGAGAGGAGTTAGCTTACGTTAGTGGACGAATGGGGCACAACTCACGCGGCGTCATTATCGTTACAGTTCAGTGGTCGGCGCCAATTTGAGCGGGTGTGTAACGAGCACTGCGCCCACACCGGTCCCAGGACTTGCTTAATTGAGCTCTCCGCACACTCAATTTCTTTATACGAAACTTCAAATGTTATTCAGATATTATGCCATTCTAAACGCCCCGGCTGATGTCGAAAACAAATTTGCGCCGAATTTGAAAAATTAGGGGAAACCATAAGGAGCAGAAGATAAGTAAAAATAAAGCTTTTATTCGTGTTTAAACCCTACTAAACGTAAATTTGCATTGAACAACAAAATTACTGAGTGTGGTATCGTATACAGAACTATCGTCGAGGTTGATGGAGGTAGATGGCCCGTGGTGGAGCCGGGTACCGGAGCGTGCCTGCTCCCGCACCCATAAATATTTTACGGTGCACTCCTTTATGGTATTGTGATTAGATTGTCGCGCTGCTTGTGCCCCGCGAATCTATGGTATATCGAATTTGGAATAAAATGTACGCGTGTCTCGAGTATTTCGCGTATGTAATGGAATTTTGGCAAGAACTACATGTGTTGCGGGATCCACAAGCTTTGCTAGTTTTATATTTTGTTGTTTCATTAAATTATCACAGGTGTCACTTTTATTACCAGACGTAGCCAAATAAGAAGGTTTATGATCTGGGCTGCATCAGTGTGTATTTATGTCTTCATGCCTATAAGCACAATATCTTCTTATTTTATAGGGACCTACTGAATCTACTGGTTGATCAAAATGTAATTCATTTTCTGTATATATTTGAAAAAAGCACAAGTTTACCTTAGGTACTAATTATCATAAATTCTATGTAGTGAATCATATCATCATCATAAATCTGTTAAGAGCCCCTATCAATTTCGCGGTCTAAAAACAGAAAATTCAAGTTTTTTCGGAGCCAATGTCTCAATATCCTTAAGATATCTGTTTTGTTTTTAAATGCAAAATTATTCATCATTTGTTTAACTAGTAAGTCGACTAATAAAATTAAAACTAACTACTCAATATAAATTACGAAAAATAAAAATCTAACACACGTTTTTACGTAAGCGTGAAACACTTGGTTTTTCAATTGCTTTCATAGCTTACTGGTAGCAAATATCAATCTGAGAAAAATCCTAAATACTGGGCATATAGTATATTAGTTAGACGACTGATCATTTTTCCAAAGTTTATTGAATTAGTACTTGAAAAAAAATGTGATCCACGCTGAAAAAACGCAATAATACCATGTGCAAAATCGTCGTCTACGCGTAAGAATTTGTTACATATTAACAATAATTCTTAAATATTTTAAAATTTTAGTTATTTATCTACCAAATTCAGTTTTTATATTTTATTTTTGACTACTAATTTAATTATAATAAAAGATCTAAATAATGCCTTATAAACCGATGCGCTCGCTCGAGGCAATCAGTCGCGCCCGAGGGCTTCTCAACGTCGGACCTGTGTCGCCTGTGACGTTCGCCGCTGCCGCCGTTCCCGACGTAATTCGCGGAATCGGGCGTACTTTTGTACTAGAGCTAACCAGTTTTGAGACTGTGAGTACCTATATAATGTATGGTGTAACACTTTGTGATTTGCTAATGATATTTATACATATTAATGTTTTGTATTATACTTACAGTAAAATAGTGTTTAATTTTTAGAAAATGGGTTGAATAATTGAACTTTATTATCACGGAAGAATGACAGGTAATAAAAAGAAAAAAGTTAAAAGAACACGGAAGGCACGTGCAGTTCTTTGGTAAATAATATTTTTTGCCATCATCTTACTAATTAAGAAAATTGTTGTAGTTTACTATTATTTCTTTAATCTAATAATGTGTTAATTATATTTGTAGAGAATTAAATAGGCAGAAATCTGCCGAAAATCAAATACTACCTGGAACATCATTGATGAGCGAAAAGGATCGGGACACACGATAATTCTTTTTTACCCGACTACGGCGAAGAAAAAAGGAGGGTTATGATTTTGATCGGTATATATGTATGTATGTTCATCTGTTCCCTCCTATCTTCTAAACCACTCGAACGCTGGAACCAAAGTGACTTTAACTTAAGTTTTAATTTGCGTCCAGCGCTCGGTGGCACACGTCGCGTTCTGGTTTGCAATTGGTCAATCGTCATCCTGAGGATGCCTCGTTGAGAGGTGAAACACGTGTCGATTTCTTACGGGGTTTTTATGACTCTTGGAGAATAGTCAAGTGGAATAGGTAACTAAATATAATTATCTACGTCTGTTGTATTTTACTTTAATTTTTTACATAGTAATAATTATAGTTACATAAATGTAAATAATAAAGGATAAAGGACTAATAAGGAATAAAGGTCTAATTAATCTAAATAATAAAGGAGTACAATAACACGTGTAATTCGTTTCAGACTTACCTTATATACGCTGGTCACACTTTATAGTTTGCTTTTACTTCAGTGAATGCCATACTAGGTAACCATATTTTTATAGGGTATAAACATAGCACGTCATAATCACAAAATATAATCCATCCAGTATTACGGAACCCAGTAAGTAAAAACTCCTAATAATAGCAGTTACGGACCAAGATTATTAGTTCGCGCTGCACCGTGCGCACAGCGCACACTACGACTGTCAGCGATACGTCGATCGCACACAGACACACTGCGCTCCAATAGTTACCTAAACTCGTAGCGCGCCGAAATTGATAGGGACTCTTAATTGCGACTTCACATATTAGCGATTAAACAATATCACAATACTTCTCCCAAAAGATAGGTATCTATAAATATTTTGACAAGCCAAGCAAGTGTTATATTTTCGTTTCAATATCGGCATAATAAATATGAAATAGCGCAAGGTGGGTTAGATAGAGTGGTGTAAGTGTTCGATGTTCGATCTAGGAAAACCGGGGCGCAGGCGAACATCATGTCTACACGGTGGCGGAGAAGGGGAAGTGGTAGGTCGCGTTACGCCGTTTGAAAGTGAGATGCGAGGCGCCAGGAGAGCAACAAATTAAGTCCCCGCGGGGAGCGGCGCCGCCCACGCTCGCGTTGAGAGCCGCCCGCGATAACGTCTCGCCGAAGGGAAAACTTGAATATTTCCAACGAATTACGTAACCAAATTCGCTGAATAAAAGTTCGCGTACGTGCCCCGACAACCGGCAAAGTATTATTGAAGTTCTCTTTACATTCTAATTAGGAGTTTATAAGAGTTTAATCGTAGAATATGTCGCCTTCGAGAATCCATTACACGTGGAAGTTTATATTGAATACAGTAATTGTACAAGTATCTGCTATCAATTTTGTTTGTAAGCGACTTCAGTGCTCCAGTAATGTTGTAAATATGTTAGCAGTTAGCTCTTCCCAACTTTCACGAAATGGGTATAACACATAATATGGCATGTCATCACTACGTTTTAACGGACTGACATATTTTTTATTCATGCACATTTTATCGAACTTTCTGTCGACGGCTTTTTAGACACGTCAAGCCAGACAAGAGTTAAACAAAGGTAATAATTTTAATACCTGCAGAGACGAATGGAAAATTTCTAAAGTCCTATGAAAAATTTAAAAACAAATGGAAAATTTCTAAAGTCCTATGGAGCAAGCACCATGAAATGGAACGATTTTGATCAACTACTTGTATTCTGACAAATAAATTAGCAATGCGCACATATTTTTACTCGTGATGACTGTACATACATTTATTACTCCTAATGTCAAGAGTACAGAACATATGATGAAAATATTTTATTTTATTGGCCAATATTCCCTTATTTTATATTACGTTATTCGAAAAAGTTATAGTCGTTTCACGAGAGAAATAAAACTCTTACCGCAACATAAACTTTATCACATAAAGTCATAAATATTTTGTACCAATATCACTTCCCCCGTTTGAGGTGTGGCGTTCGCTTCTAAATGTGAACTTTAAAGTTTATTGGTATCAAACTTTTTATTTTTTATTCAGCGCACATTTATTTCAGTAGCGTTTAACCTGTACCATCGTTATTTCAAACGAATACACATATATATATTCTGTATTTGGTTATGAAAACGTTGTAAAAGTACAAAATAGGAAACCGTTATAAATTCACTGCGAATGCCTGCATTTGAAACGACACTGCCGGATTAACGAGCAGATTAAACAAGCGAGAAATAATAGACGCACGATACAGTTAATGACGGACCCATAAAAAGAAGGAAGAAATCTGCCAATAGCAAAGCTTAAGCGAGGGTATAAAATTAAATGGGTAGAAGGCGTTTTTACAAGTTTATCGAGCGTTCCACATCGGGCAGACGTCTAATGGGCTCGCAGGCGCCGCGCACGCTGCCTGTCTGTCTCGGCGGCCAGTGACGTGCGCCCGCCCGCCAGACCGTATGAAACCGACATTTAGACCTTACCAATTTCCGATCGATAGCTAGCTAGGAAAACGTTTCACTTATGACATGTCACGCTATGTTACACTCATGATGGTGGAGCGATAATAGATTAAAGAGTTCCTTATGAACAAGTGACTGTAGCGAGAACAAAAAGGCCGGAATGGGGGCTACTTACACAGAACGGCGCGGTTGGCTGCCCCCTCGCTCCGCTTTTAATGCGGATTTATCGACTCAAATTAATCGTGTAAGTAGAGAGCCGGCCGAGGAAAGTTGCGTGAAACGCGATAAAGGACCTCTATTCGTTCGAAAAGCCGTTCATTGCGATTTAACTAAATTGACCTTCGTTTGCTATAAACCTGGTTGAGTGATCTGATTGAAGAGTACCTATTACAAAGTCATGAATTGAGCTCAAGGCGAAGAAGTGTTTAACGATTGCATTGAATGTTTCAGCCGGAGTCACCGAGATAGCTTACAGAGTCAGCAAGCTGAAGTGGCAGTGAGTGCGTTTTTCATATTTGCCGAAGGACCGAAGCCCTTTGGAGTGGACAAGACTTTACCTGGGCCTGAGAATCGGCAAACAGCGTCAGACACTCTTCAACCAGATTTAACAACGACATGAAGAAGGTAGCTGAGCTAGTAGAAGGTGGAAGACTAAAAAAACCCTGGCAAGCGGACAAGACTGGGCTAATCAAAGTTGAAAATGTTCACTCGGTTTCCGAGCTGTACCTACCAATTATTGGTTACAAAACTCTTATCAACAAAACTAATACTTACTAACATGATATTACGATTCTCCCCAACTATAATATGATAGAAGCATGTTTTGTAAACAGCGAGTAGCGTGGCGATGCGGTTTCGGGTGCGATGTCGAACGCGACTGGGTCTCCGGAACGACACGTCAGCCCACAATCTCATTTGTGCTTCCCACTACAACGAGCGACACGTAGGAAATGAGATGCGATTAGCTTACCCAGCCGGCGAACATTTGCTCTGTACATCGGCACAACATTCACATAAATTTAAAATTGCTGTGACAACAAACCCGTAAGGAAATATGGCCTGTTTATCAGCTCAGGTACACCCTACTTTACATTTAACATGTTTGAAGCGAGATTTTAACTATAAAAGGCACACAATCGTCCTAATCGAGCCGTTTCACTTACACATTCAACTGCAGTAAGTTACCATTGTGCGCTCTCTTGACTTTTGATAAATGATCCGATTAAAATGAGATTGCTGATAGTTTCTTTTTAGTTTTAGTACGTTTCTATATACCTGATCGTGAGAAATGGAAGACTGAGAGTGCTGACGATGGCCTTCGAAAAGATAGATATTACAAATGGTTATTATTTAAATTGCTCTGATTCAAATACTCGTATTTGCAAAGAACTCTTTGCCTTTGAATTGGTACCTAAGCTAAAAACTACAATCCCACAACTAAGTGAACGCTAGGTAGTCGCGTTTGTTGCCAAAAGAAAACACTGCAATAAGTTACAATCATCAGATCCGTCGCAAGTAATTCACAAAAGATATTTGGAGCGAAATGGTTTCCACCAACTTTTGGAATAGAAAATTCTCAAGGAATAGCTGTGTGTTCTTCGACGGGGAGTGGGAGTGATTCCGAGCCGCTTACACTGGCACCCGCTCCGGGACTGCATAATACATTGCAGAGAATGCACCGCAGTTTGATCCCTTTCTAGACAAGGTAAGTACGACTGTACCCCGAGTGGAAAGTTCTCTTGATGTTACCTCCACTTTTCTACCAAGTAAGGACATGAGCTAGTAAGGGGCTTTACGGTTTCAACGTAAATTGACAAAGTTTTGAGTATGACATCTCTTTGTCTTCTTACAAAGGAATATCGACCATGTTCAATTATTTATGACTAATTGTTCTTACAAGTTTGGAAGTGCAAAGTTCGAGCGAAGGTATTAAAGGGATATGTACAAACTTGTGTGGGAATAATGAAGGCATTTAAGGTACAGAGTCGAGACATTGTCAATATGGCAGGTTCTGAGTTAGTGAAATCTATATATTAATACGTGAAGCAAAAACTTTGTACCCCTACAAAAATTACGCAGACGGAGGAGAATGAAATTTGGCACAGTTTTAAAGTTTATATACGGAGAAGGATTGCAGAAAGCTAATATTTTTATATAATAATTGCATTCGATATAAATTAAATTATTAAACAAAACATTACACACACAACCATGCGTTTGACACAAGATGGATAGGTACCTTCGAATATTGACATGGCAGCATGGAATTAGTATTTACTGTCATGGCAGCATGGAACTATTATGTTATATCATGGCAGCATGGAATTAGTACTATAATAAAAAATTAAATGAATAGGTCGAATCTCGACCACTGGGCGGCCATTAGTACTGTTATTAGTACAACATCGAAGTAAAGTTCGTAGCAGCAAAACAATCTTTGGATTCGGTCGTTAAAGAGGAATGTTAGAGAATTTAGTTCCCGGCCACGTCCACGCTAGCTCTACGGCTCGTAAAAGTTTGGTGTGTGTATAATAAATATGCTGTTTTTACCCGAAGAGACTCCTAAAACGAGCTGTTATTTGTTCACGTAAGCGCTGCATGTATTAATAAAAAAAATTACGACGATGCTCTTACAAACTTCGATAAATTACATGTCTGATCAAAATTAAAACCTGAATTTATTCAACCGAAGTTTATTTATTTAACGTCAATTTGTACTGAACAATACTGAGCAAGACAATGACTTCGAATTATAGCTGTCAAGCAACAAACAGTTAATTTGGTTTCTGTTCGATTATAAATTACAAAGTTGCTTCGAAATATTTAATTAAAACACGAGATAAAATATTGCAATGACATAATTATATTGAAATAAGTTTGTTTCACATAAAATCCCTATATTTATTTATTTTGTAACGAATATTACAGGTCTTTTTTAGGTTAGGATGGATGTTAGAGCTTTTTGAACTTTAGCTGAAAAAATATATTTCAAAGAACAGTTTTTCATATAAAGAAAAAACATCCTGAATTTGAAATATTTCAGAAAAAAACAGGTCTAAAACATGTTATTCTGTAAGCACAGTTCCTACGCTACAGTTGTGTAGGCTTCACGGAGAGGCAATCTGGCATTTATTAATGTGGATCGGCCTGGCAGACCCAGACAATGGCGAGCATGTTTCTCCGAAATTGTGAACCGGAATAGTGGACCTGGCCTTCGTTGCACGTACAAAAACCTTAGGTAAACGACGGCCCTCATAAGTAATTCAGACGGTACGAATAAACAAAACAACTAAGTAGTCTTCTTTCATGCATATCTGAGTGCTACATTTGTAAATTGATCTATATAGTTTACAAGTTAGTTAAATGGAACGACACGCGTCGTATTCCAATCAATTCAACAAAGGACAGTGTTTTTAAGCGACTTCGTGCAAGGTTAACCGGTGTTTCCTCGTTTGACAAAAACGTTGTGTTCAAAATCAGGCTTGATCAAGGTAACACTTTTATTGAATTGCTGGTTACCTTGACAGATTAATTTATTGATCCCAGTTCCGCTGACATTTTGATAGCATCAAGCCAAAAATATACGTTACTCCAATGATATTATATTAACAGATATGTTAAACACTCACAAAACAACCGAAAAGTGTACCGCGCAGCAGCGGTTACTCTGTCAATTTTTTTTAGTAATTTCGTGGAAATGATTTATGAACAGATTATTGGCGTACCTATCAACAGATAGAGAATGTATAAAGGTGTGGTATGTTTGTTTCTCAACATTTAGGAACCATACAACAATTTTATATTAGTGAGGTAGCGAACCCCACTCCGGTTTTATCTGAGTAAATTTTCTAAATATGATAAAGCAAAAAATACGTGTTTAATATTTTTTTGTTATCTGATCTGACTGAATCATCGGCATCTTCCGTATTAGGAAGAATACTAATTTATGACCCGAGCCCGATACACTGAACAGAAGGTACACTAATGACGAAAAGTGATCGCCAAATGAAAGTTTCATTTTAAAAAACTCCGTGAAAATATTGAGAAAACTTGAACCATTTTGCTGAGCAAAAGTTACGAAAGATAAGCGAGTAAGATCTTGGTATTTTGCCAAGAGAGTAATCATGAAAAATATGACAGAGAAACAGTACGATATTAAAATACGAAATAAATTTTCAGCTAGACAAAATATTACAAAAGGATAGCGTAGTAGTGTTGATTTATTACGAGTAAGGTTAAGTAAGTAAGTATGCGATTGATTTGTCACTGCGGTAGATAAGTTTTAACTGAGCTAGGTGGGTAATGTTTGACTTACTTTGAAGAGCTCCTTTACAATGATATATGACTCCGGGCAAAAATCTGAAACAAAAGAACACTAACATTATAAAGTTGAATTGGACTTTACACGTCGTTAGTTTATTTTTATCTTTACTGTTATTGCAGAATACTAAACAGATAAAGTTTAGAGTGAGCAATAACCGGATAAGATAAATCGCTAAACTGATATCATTCTTAGAACAAATTGGTGGTTGAATATAAAACTAAACCAATTACAAGTTTTCCAATATGCCCGGCAAATTATACCAATGTTGAACTCGCAATAGCCGCTCCACACGGCTTCTTGCAGACTTCTCCTCAAATTGGAGTTTGGAGCGTTCGCGACGCACTCGGCCTGATTTATACACACACACACAAACACACTGAAGACAACCATTATAATGTGCAGTGAAAAGCATTTAAGTCAACTGTGTTGCGGTGCGTGATTTTGAACTCGTACTTTATTTTCTTTCGGCCGTCTGGCTGTTTTAATTCGGTTCTTACTGGATGATTCGATATATTGGTTGAATGATTTGTATTTCTTTAATGTTACATTTGTTTTATGAAAAGTTATGCCCGGTCTTCCGGTGAATAGCAAAAACCGAGCTAAGTATTACGTACTTTTACGTTTATATAGCAAATTCAGTCGAGAGTTAAAACAATAAATCTGTACGGGGCCCCTGTAGTGTTTGCTGTGCAATCACGTCGCTATTCTAGTTACATAATTCCCTTTTGCAGCGCAGAACGAAAAAGCTGCGCTTAAAAACTCCATTACTGGGCGGCATTCGTTTCGCCATGACACAATACGCGTTAACCGACAAAATGAGAGCGTTCGTAGCTAGTTACGGAAATAAAAGCTGTTATTATGAATCGCAGCGATGGCTGCGCGGTCGGTGGCGGCGCGGGCGCGGGGGGCGCGGCCAGGTAAACACTGTTATTTGCATTACACGCCCCGGCCCTTGGCTAGGATTTGTGACATCCGCCGGTAAGCTCAGCGAGCGCTCTCCCGCGGCAACTCTAATTATTGTTGAATTCATTACGGAAACGGCGACATGTACAAGATTGGATTTTGTGCAAATATCTTTACAAGGTACATTACCTTTCCTCAGTATGCGATTGCTATCTTATTGCTGAGTGTAATAGTTAGCTAGCGAAGCGAACTCTACGACCGCGACGCCGACGGTGAGATACTGTTAAGAGATAAAGCTTCACATTCACATTTATTAACTAATTAACGCGATAAAACGGTAGCTGCGTTTTAGAACGATAGTTGAATTTAATTTACACGATTAAAGAGGCACATGCTTACATAACATTTTAATTTTAATGGTGAAAGGAAACAAAACGGATTTTAATAAGTACAAGTCTGAATTAGGTCTGGAGATAGGACTAATAAGAGGCAGTGGGGCGCGGGGAGTTAAAGCAAGCTTGTTGAGCGTGGAGGCGGCCGCAAGTGTGCAAGTTTCACGCTTGCGGCGGCAACGTGTAACACGTCTTTTTCCAGAACGTCTGAAATGGCGGGCGGGCGGAATTCAAAAGCTTGAGCTAGTTCCGTGGCGGCGCGACAGGTCGGAGACAATGGCTCTACACATCCACACAAGCGTGTCTAGTGCCTAGCAATTGAATTTTCAGATTTTTCAGACATTTCATATATGCGAGATTTTTGCTACGGATTTACAAGAAAATGTTTGAAAGTTTATTATTTAAATCAACACGTGAACAGTACCTAGATAGCAGCAGTTTATGTCCCTCGGTGTAGCTCAGAATTATAGTTTGAGCTTGTTGGTATGTATCTCTTGTGACCTATGGCTCGAGATAGGGGGATCACCGCTGAGCTAGCGTCGCCAGACAACAATAGAGAAACTTTACACGACACACTGAACATGAGGAATTGGCTTTTGCTACGGTTAGCATTTATGCTTGTAATGAGGAAACCGTTTTAGAGTTATGTTAAGTAACTATTGTAAAGTACACCACGACTATCAAAACGATCAGAGAAGAATTTTTAATGGGCCATGTTAATTTTTAAACTAAAATCGTGCGAGCAGGTCGTGCTTAAGATGAAATAACATACATTAACTGGTTCCTGTTACAACAATATTTGCACACTTGAATGGCTTGATGAATAAACGGTATTTTTGACGAATAAGAAGAAATCCTTCGGATCACACTTTCATGCACTTGTACAATAAAGCAGTCTTTTGATTGGCTGCATTTATTAGTTATCTCTCGTGCCAACTATGTTACTCCACAGATGGAAGAACTTAGGTACTGGTGTTGTTTTTAACTGTTATAAAGCTTAAAGCTTAATTTTAAGACAAACAAGATAAATATTAATGCTAACAAAGTTATCGCTGAAAACTTTTAGTAGTGTTAATAAAACAATATTTTCGAAGAACATGTTGCAAAATATCTACTTAATATGCGAGTTAGTCGGTTTATTAGCATAGATGGGAGTAGCAAAGTTTTGTAAGTATTTTCAGAAAAAAAAGACTTTAAAACAAGAATTTTATTAGTAAAGTTATATAACGCGCTTTCAAAACTCAATCGAAGTGCGCGGCACGTCGTACGTAAAACTCGACGAAAGTATGACTATGACAAAAGCACGTGCGCACCCGAACCTTCCAAACTTCCCGAAGGACACCGCGACGTTATTTAGGGGCGTTTCTGAAAGGCAAGGTGTGTCGTCGCGAGCCCAAGGGAATTCACTACGCTTTAAAGCTGGTAATTTGATGTGAGTCTTTCGAGATTTTTCCATCTTCCCGGGTCGTTCGGGGAGCGGGCGGATTAGGCCACGCACGGCATGGGCGAGGGCGGCGACGCGCCAGATTAATGTCGCGAGCTTTGCGCCAAATTTAAAATGTCACGTTCCATTTTTCCAGCCAACAGAACCCGTCAACGACCTGAACAGTTAATACTTCCGATTGCACGCATTCCTTACGCAATAATAAATGGACACGCGGACAGAATAAAAAGTAACATGGTCAGACACTCAATTACTAACGTAATTATACATTATGTACAGAAATGTATTATTACAAGAAAATATAAGTTGCAACGTACAGCCCAATAAAGTTATTTTAGCGTTACTTAACAAAATAAGCAATCTTGTAGATGACGACGTGATAAGACTAGAGACTGAACAGTCGTCCTTGAGACAAATAAAGAAGAAAAAACTGCCAGAGGTCAATGATTCCTATGTGTGTCTGCAGCACACATACGCACATGTATTATCTAAAGTGTAGTCAACATGGAAACAGGGCGTAGGAAAAAAGGCTAAGTCGTAAAACTGGCGCCCACCAATCGCCAAATAAGGCCGGCGAGGCACCGGCGAGCCGCGCGGCGTCGTCCTTGACTCCCGGCCAAATGACATAAGTTGGCCCATGGGCGCGGATTCTTGTCTAATCGATAAACAAGACGGAATGGATGAAGAACCCAAACGTTGAATCGCCGCACCCACGCTAAGCTATTAACTTGCTACTAATTTGGTCACGATTCCATAAAACTGTTGAATCAAACGCAAAAAGCGTAGACAATAGCAACGAGGTCAATTTAACTTATGCAGTCCAAGAAATTTACACGGCACTTCGTTGTCCTTTTGAAATTCAAGGCGTCTTGTAAACATGATCTCACTTAGCTTCAAGTGCGGAATTATGGTAAAACACTGAAGCCTTACATCTATCACGAGAGGAGAGTTCATCTTAGTTATATTTTATAATATCTTCCTTAAGTAATGTAGGCTGGCGGCACATAAGTCTGAAACTTTTCCAATTTTCATATTCCGCCAGAAGTCAACATTCATAAAGAGCCTTAATTTTAATAATTTCACATTTATAGTATATGGAGTGCGTGTCCGTAGCCGCCATAAAATGTGCGTGCGGCTGAAAATTGATGCGTAGGGATATGGTGTAAATTTTGAGCTTATTATCGTAGCCTTGGATTTTGATAGGTCTAATGGGCTTAGCTTGATACACATTTCACACGATCATATAGCCTATAGTTTGTTTTACCGTCTGAAGCATTCATAAAAAGCGTAGCTAAATGAGTTTAAGAATAAGAAGTCTTGAACATTGCCTGTTTGAACGCGACGACGCGACGCGACGCCACGGATAAGTTCGTTACTGTCGTGTTAAGCTTGATCGCCACAATAAAAAAAAACAAAAATACCAAGTTGGCCCATCTATTTGTCTACAAAGTTTTTAATGGTCGATTATTTAGTTAACTGTTATGACGTTGCCACAATGTTGCTAAACAAGGTCGTATCGTGGAGGCGAGGTTACAAAACCGATGCCTAATGAAAAATAGCGTGATCCTACATAATTGCAGCTTTAATGAAATTCCTTGGGTGTTATGTAGGGGGCAACAAAGTAAGATAACTTGAAATAGACAAAGCCAATGGCAGAATTAGCATGCAGAGCGCCTGGCGGTAGGCGGCAGGCGGCTGGCCTGGTGTCAAGTTCATTGGCGAGCCCACGTAGCCACGTGTTCGCCCCCGTCAGCAAGGTGACTGACTTTACCATACTACATTCATGACGACATGTATGGTGAGTAATTACATGTCTATGTAATGCCATGTCGGTCAATGGCTTTTATAATCAGTAATCTTGTTACACTGATACTTAATGCCTTCGCCAATCATTGAGATTTGTAAGAATTTTCTACAAATAGAAAATTACTCTGCTCTGCTTTAAGTCCATATAGGCAATTCAAGCATCAAAATAAATCGCCCAATGAAAATGAAAAAAAAAAAAACAAGAATAGTCCTTTATAACATAACCATTATCTAAATGCATGAAAGTAAGTCAATATTGCTATATAAACACATTTTGTCCTAATGACTTTCTTACCACTTCAAGTAACGTTGACAACTACCGCAAGCTTAACCATTTTCTTAGATTTTCATTATTAAATAATAATTCAATATCATCCCGAGTTTTTTTTTGTTAAATTACTATTAGGTACGACGTAAACATCGTGTCTAAAAAGAACTGATAGACGTGATCATACATTAACAACGGTTATTCTGAATTTAAAATAAAATATAGGTAAAAATCTTTTTAAAAACAAACTTTTAATTAACTAAAAAGGATTTTCCCATGGCCAGCATTCTATTCTATTCTAAAAAAAGAGTTCCTATGCCTAATTTCCATCATCAAACCAGCTCCATGGTATCATTTTTTCAAAATGTCTCGTTAGTTGTGTAAGTATGCCAAGTTGCCAAGCTCAATCCAATGCCAGGAAGTGCTTGAAAAATTGATGACAAAAGGAGTAACCGGAAACACATACGAACAGAGCAAGCTAATACAGGGTGTTAGGGTAAACACCGTTATCCTTGCAACCAGTGGTTTGATCACATATATAGAACGTTAAATCAATGGAAAATTACAACTTTTTTTTAAATTTTTTTAGATCTAAATTTTACCACAAGAGACGCAAGTTCGTTGCCCTATGCCCTAGGGCAACGAACTTGCGTCTCAACACGTACGGGATGTGACCTGACCGGCAGCGAGCGCGATCACTCCCTTAGTCAGTCAGCTGCTTCGCTAGCAAGCACGTTGTCAGATAGAAACTTTTTAAAATCTTTCAATGAAAATAACGTTTTTTTTTTGTTGTGTTCGGTCATTTATTTTTAAATTTAAGTCAACTACCCATGGTTTGAATGACAAGAGTGTTTATTCTTACATCCTGTATAGCTAGTTACTTAAATATCGTCATAAACATGAAGCTTTATGACTTTTCCGTTCCACTTCGGTGCATTGGTACAACCATAATTCGCGTAATGCATTCTGATCGTTCAATATTACTTATCAGATATTCACAGAAGAGCGAGTCAATTTGGTAAAGTGACGATGCAAGCTAGTCAGAGTATGAGAGCTTTCCCCGGCACCAAATCAATGATTCATCGATCAATAATTGAACAAAGCGCATTAGTGAGGCGATCGCTAAACGTCCACTTCGCCGGTGAGTAAACACCGCGCGGTGAGCACGAAGGCGTAATCCGTAGGGCGGCACTTAGCGCGCGCCACAAGCTCCGCACTCTAATTGCACACCAACTAATCTGTTTGCATTTCCAACGCATCGAGTTACCTATTCAAAACCATAGATTTTGGACGGTCAATTATCGGAAGTAAATTCTCGCCATTACTACCCATCTTCTTTAAACTCAGACACTAACTGCAACATAAAGATAATAACGCCAGACGTGCGTGCCTGTTACCTGTCAGAATTCACGGCGTATAAAATGAAAAGTTCAGAATTACCATTATCATTTGATGCGCTTGATAACGTCATGTTCAAGCGCATTGCGCCCGCACATCTGCAATCTTCACGGCGCGGACATTGCACCTATGACATCATCGGTGAATAAAATGGATGGAGTAAAATTCTGAATTGAGATATTTCATGAGATTGTCATTCTAATGAGCTTTTAGAATGAAGATAACGAAATAAGTACGGATTGCAAGTGATACGATGCGAATGCTTAGTTGATAACTAAATAAATAAGAATTAGACAAGAAGACAATTTAAAGACTGAATATAAAACCAACACAAGATAAAGAAGTTATGAATGAAGTCCATAAAGCCAAGAATAAGTTATGAATACTTGAGCTAGTACAAAAACATCGACTCATCTATATTGAAAATGTAACGGATGATGTTAACGCGCCGATACCTAATGGAACGAATAAAAATACAAATCATAATACACTGAACTCTGAAGGAGAAAAACCCAATAACTTGGAATTATCATTGACAACATATACAATACACTTCCTTCAATACAAGGAAAAAGTAAGGGGTACTTGTGCCAAGTACAATACGTGCCCTACTCGAGCGAAGGTTCCACGAGTGTTCACATTGTTGGTGATTTCTTCGAGCCGAGTTGAAGGGCTCGCTCCTTAGAAGGTACACATTCGATTTTAAATATCACCAATATTTAATTTACAATGACGCTTGTATAAGTCTCACACTATATTAAAAGGTTTATCTACTAGTTTTCATTTTTCAACGATCTCTTGAAAATTGTTATGGCTAGGTTTTTTGGAACTGCCGAAATTAACTTTTAGAATTTATTGGACAAGTTTGTAACGAAAACGAATAAAAAACTTTTTTTTTTTGGGTAAATTGTTGGACATTTGTCACAGCACTCATTTATGTTCCGCATCATTACATTTATTTATTGGAAGTTTGGCAAGAATTTGGTTTAAAAAATCAATCAAGCGAAACTATTGAATATTTTTTTGATATTTCTGTTATGTGATGCTTTTGCCTAGGCATTGGATCCGTTACGTTAGTCACTCTTTTTGAAATTTCTGAGGTTTGCGTTATTTATTTTAAGAAATTGAAACTATTTTTGGACTACTCATAGTCTATTGGGAAAACAATTGAATGTGAAATTTTAGATAACAAAATTTGCTTGCCAAGAATAAAGTTAAAGGCTCTTACATACTGTTGTTTTGTTAAAATTCGAGTCGCGCGGCGCATCGCGCCAGTATGTAAGAGCCTTAAAAAAAAGTAGATACATCCCTCAGTATTGTAGGCCCTGTACCTACTAAACTGAGCATCGCCTCTGAAGTATCTAAATATTTAGCAAGCGCTTTAAAAGGAAAATACCAACAACAGTTCGTTAAAATAATGCAAATACTGCCGTAAGACTGTCTCGAGAAACAAGACGCTAGTATAACTAGTGTTGATTCACAAACGATTGAATTTGTAGTGCTTCATACTGCCTCGACGACATCGGCGTCTTACTCACCAATCTTTTGTTGAATCACACAGAAAATTATAGAAAATTTGTCTTAAGACTCGTGCAGACTGGCGCGACGCATCACCGGTAATTATTATACCATCAAGTTTTCTTAGAAATTGTTATATTAGAGGCGCGTCGCGCCTGTCTGCACAAGGCTTTATCGTGTATCAGGATAGACCAAAGAAATTTTATTTCAAACAAGTGAATGGCCACTTTATTATATTAAGTGTTTATAATTCCTACCTATATTTTATAGATATATGAGCATCAAGTCCTCTCACATTAAGTGCAAAAAATTAGCACCTACTATAAAATTACACGTGATTTCAGAATAAATAATGTCGTATGTTTACTACCAAATATTTGTTTGGAGGTTGAATTTCGGGTTCAAGGAGGTACTTCTAGCTATTTGATGAAGATATATGGGCAATTGTTATGCCAATGAATCCTCTCTGCGAAATTCTAAAATGGCATTGTGTGTAATGTTGCGTATCGCCTGACAATATATCTGTAAATATTTGTTGATAGATTTATTCCTCAAGTTGCTAAGCATACTTAGTGCTGATCCTGAAGGCGAGGACGAAATTACACGCTGAGTAATCGGGTGAGTCTGCTGTTCGTCTCGCTTCACGATTTCGTTTTATGGGCGCTATTTTTTGTTCATGTTCAAGTGACTGATTCTCTATTTAAGTAGCTCAGTAATTTGTATTTGTCTCAATGCAATGCATTCGTCCGGACAGTACTGATTACGCAGCATGAGCAATGCTCAATGATCATGATATGCTAAGTTGGGTTTGTTGTGCTACAGTTTGCGTTGAATTCGTTTTAAAAATAAGATACTAAACTTTATAAATCAAGTAGAATATTCCAATGAATCGCTTTAACAGGGATGGAACAATCGGATTTGTTTAATGGAGCAGAGTTATTGCGATGGAAAATATACGAGCTGACGAATTGCATTGCGCCTCGCTTGGCCTTCGGCTCCGTAATAGCCAAAAGCATGACTCAGTATGATTGGTGCAACGCACACTGTACTGCTGTAATATTGGACAGTAGCCTTTTCTCGGAACAAACGTGTCTTTGAACAAAATATCCACTATTTTCAAACCAGGTTTTTCGTTACGACGAATGCATTGAGCACTCATTAGCTAACATATTTTATAATGCAATTGCCAAGAATACGTTAAACTTTCTCCTGGCATTCTAGCATATATGCAAGTGTTTTGAGCGGGGAATGACTTTTACATTAGATAAATTATTAGAGGCAGCTAACAATGGCGGCTGCTAACTAGAAAGTGAATCGAGCTGGTGCCGAGAATGGTCTTTCCGATCGTATCGATCTTGGGTTCATTACCCCGTTCATTATTCTCTCAATCACAATAAGACCATTTTACATTACAGTAAAGATATATCTCAGGCTATAAAAATGTCCATCTATTCGCATTAGTAAAAATTTAAATCTTGTACGTCACCAGTAGTGAAAATATAATGTATTCAAAAGGTAGATCAGAAATAAATCCGAACCAACCTTTTACATTTCCTAAAATAAGAGAAGTCAACGTTTCCGTAGTCATTCCGGACACTGTCTTTTAATTCAAAGACTTCTTCTTTTATGGCTTTTGCCGCAACATGCAATAAATTAGCCCTTTAAGGAAAAATGGACATCTGCTCCTCTGGAAAAAATCCCTCCTTGGAAGTAAAAGGACGAAATTTACGATCCGTGTAACCGTGGGTAGACGGACCTCGCCCACGAGTCGCATGCAAATGGCTCCATTGGAGCGGAGTAGCGTGGCTGCTAGGAACCAGGGAAGATTAAAATCGAAACACCTCGCGACCCCCGGTCCGCGGTGACTTGCCGGCTTGGCCCGTGCCCCGTTTGCGACGAAAGTAACCTGTGCCATTTTTACACTCTCAAGGAAATAGATCAACAAATTGATGCCCAATAATTTTGGCTGGGTTGGGTTTGAAACTAAACAAAACCTACATGAATGCTTTTAACACCCGATTAAGTAATGGAAATAGTTGTGTGCATGCGCTAAACGTAGCTTAGTGAATCCGAAATGTTCTAATTTAAATCTAAAACGGTATTTCTGATTCAACGCGACGAATGATGTCCAAATATAGAATAGGGAATATGCATGTGATTCAAATATGGGTCAAATATTTTTTTTTATAAACTATGTTACTTCAGAATTATGCCTCCATCAATATTTTTGAATAAAACTTCTTTTTGAGCGAGAAATTATTTTTTTTTTAATCCAAAAAAACTGTGGGTAGTTCAAATACTTGAAAAGGCTAAGAGCGGATGTGACGTAACAATCCGATATAACAATCAAAATGTCAATGTCAAGTCAATCAACAAGTGTCAAGTCAATGTCAAACGCTCATAGAAAAAGGAGTGTTTGACGTTGACTTGACAGTTGCTTGTCTGTTTTTACGGACTGTGACGTCACCACACCAAGCGCGCCAAATGGAGGGCGTTTAAATAGCCCGGATCGGTTGGACATCTTTAAACATTTTTTTAACTACTTTAAATTGCTTTTGTGCCGTCGAATTTTTTTTAACTATTATTTGACGATGTAAACTATCGAATAAAAATATTAAAAAAATACATGCATATTCCCTATTGTTCAGTACACCCCACATTAGTGTCTCTGCCTCGCGGAATATCGATGCTAGGCTCGTTATTCGCTGCAAACTCTACATTCAAGGGAATCATAACAGTATTAATATATTATGACACATACTAAGATAAATTAAAATATTCCAATCCACGCACAAAGTTAAGGGAAACAAATCAATAACAGGAAAATCATAAAAATATTTATGTTTTTCCTATTTATTGTCCTAGTTGTGACATATTTAGTTGTTAAACTCAAATTACCTAATATATTGTTATGGGTCGTGATATCGTTATTATTAACTTCAGTGTATAAAGGAATTGCATAAAAGTAATAAAGGCAACAATTTCAGTAGTCGTGTCGCCCACGCGGCAGACTTTAGGCGCCACACTCATGACATAGTTACTCGCATATACGTAGTCATACAACTTGGATGGCTTTTGCGGATATACTCATCTTAATGTAAATTAGTATTATTCACAGGAAACGCGTTGCCATGCATCCTTCATGAAATTACTCGACGTAGATTCTAAATTACTGCATGCATTGCATATGTAATCTTTATCATCTTGTTACAATCGATATTGCTACCTTGGCAAGCGTTACACAACGCTTATTAGACCAGAACCAAGGAATTCAACTTCACCTTGCAATATAAGCCGAGCTGAAAATATCAAGTTTCTAAATATTAATCTTTTTAGTGCAATGAAAAATTATTACATTGCAACACATTGTTTGCATTATGACGTGTTTGAACTGAAATGAAACGAGGTTGAAAAGAAGTTTTTCATGGACAACTATGCAAAATTTTACAATGTTTGCCAAAAGAATTTAGTTCTTTAAAACGTAGACATTATAGTACAATTTTCGAAAAATATTTACGTGCAACAGCGGGAAAATGGTTGAGCTTCCTTTGAGCCAAGAACAACAGATGTACAGAATAAGAATTAATTGGTTTGGATCCATATACAAATAGAACAATGATAGCGGTGGGTGTACTGTTGTAGTGTAATTAATAGAATGTAGTTAAATATGGATTTTATGACTTGGGTAAACGTGTTTTTGTCAGAACTATAAAAATATTGTTTATAGTTATATACCAAAATTATTGTACAAAATGACCACTAGTGGAATTTACGGTGACACGAAGTCGTCCGAGTGTGGATTTTACCAATGAAACTGAACCGCGTTCAAGACCTGTCAGTGTCAATTTTCCACAACAATTTTGACACTGACAGCTCTTGAAAGGGGTTTAGAAGTGCTGATCGCATCCAGTTTCATTGGTGAAATTCATCCTGAGTCGTCCGAGAACCTATTCACCAGGACATTTCAGTAAACTAGCAGTAGTAGTAGCAATATTATTTATTATGTTTCTCTTAAAACTGAATATCTAAAACTAGAACATTTCCTTTTCATTATCCTCTTAATTTATCCCTAACGCTATTTCAAAGCGCTGCTGTTTTAAAGCGGTCAGATAAACTCAAAACCTGAATGCTTCGTGGCTTACTTAACGACAGATATAGCGATTGTATACTTGTTTTATAGCATAGTGTGTATTAGTCTGAAGTGGAAAGTGGAGCAGCATTGCACTTTCTCTTGCCAGAAAGCCAAGTGCTGCGCATAAGCCGTGCAAATCACATTGTACTTACACTAACAAAACAACAAAGAGCGACCATCTGACTACTCTTTATCCTTTTAAGCTGTCATATTATCTAATCAGCAGAACATGACGAAAATTCAAAATTAGTCATGCAGCATGCGACGGACACATTACAAATGGTGCTGAAAATAATGAACACATCACCGAGACAGTTAAGTTTGACGGCAAAGGATGAAAAACAAAATGTAGAACGAGCCTTATTATGTGATTTGAGTTTACTGACAAGCAATCAAAAGCGGAGAAGTTAACGCGGTTGCAAAACTGCCTAAAGGTTCATACACACACGTCAGTCACGTCAACGTTAAGTCGCCGATCAGTCACGTCAAAAAATATAGTTGTGGCAAGTCAAAGCTTGTATTGCTACAAACGAATCGTGGCATTGGGACAAAGACAATTTGTAACCGAGGTGTTGCTATGACTGACTGACTATCATATTCACACGCGTCCCAGAAATTGACGTGACTGATCGGCGACTCGACGTTGACGTGACTGACGTGTGTGCATGAACCTTTACTCGTTATGTCAGTCCTACCTAAATGTTGTCTGTGTGCACTGTACATGCACAAATGAAGTAATACTGTGACAGCATATCTGGTTACGTAACCGGTATAAATATAAGTGTACAGTGCAAGTTTTAACAAATCGATATTGTTCTACAGTCAACACACGTGACTGCTAAATTAAGCTGAACAAACATGTAAACGCACTCGTCTGTCACAGTAGCGAATATGAATTTACTGTTTTTACCGTTTATTAACTAGTTCCAATTATTGAAAACAAAGGTGGTAAATTAGAAACACGTAACTAAGAATTACGAAATGTTAATAAAAGGAGATTAAAAGAACATAAAATTGTTTAACTTTGTAAAATCAAATGTTATGTAAGTTTTATAACAGTGCGGATTAAACAGACGGAGTATATGAAAGGTGCAGAGTTGGCAGGCGATGTGGCCATGCGGCGGGGGCGGCGAAACCGGCGCTCAAACCAGTTTGCGAAAGAGCCCTTCTGTCGAAGTCGGTCGCCATGCCGCCGCACGCCGAGGGCCGGTGCATTAGTCGGGTCATCTGCTTATGCACCGCATTAAAATCACGATTTCATAAGTTTAAACGCAGCACCTTTTATAGAGCCATTTATTCGGTACTCCGCGTACTCTTGAATAATTTGTTACTTGGACTGCAGCTTTTCGTATTCAAGAGTTATTTTAAAGTAAACTCTTGGTATCTATTCATTTTATGGTAGCACAACAATATTTTGTTTGGGAAACCCAACACTAATCCGCAGCGATGTTCCAAAATAAGATATGTACACTGTCTGCATATTTTACAATACAATACAAGAATACACATCCGCAAGCTTCTATTATTTACAGAGCTTTATCTGAAATTGCAAACAATGACGACTGCAGGTCAATGCATAATACAGTTCCAGCTCCAGCGACTCAGTGGTTCCCGAGACAAACTTGGACACATTTCCATGAAAGCATACTAAACCGAACAGAAACTTATTCAAAGGAAGGAACAGGCGGGGAATTCAGGCAATTAACATTTTCTCAAATGTTAGTGCATTATCATTAGTGTACAAGTATAGTTGTGTACACAAAAGTATTGCGAGTCCAAATGTGGCAGGCAGGCGGGCCCATGGTATTATTTCACAATGCAACCAGTTTTGTGCATGCGATGTGGCGCACCGCGCACAGCAAAACAGTCTTATTGCTCTATTTGTTATGATACCGGTGTTTTATGTTGCAGGAAATGAGCTCATACTGTCGGAGAGATGTTTTTCCAGTTTTAATCCGGTATGGTAATAGAAAAATAGTCACATTCAACCATTCTTTACCACATTGAAAGCGAAATTAAAAATTATAAGCGCAAAAGCTCTCCAAAAAGCTTTTAATTAATTCACATTATTAATAACAGTTCTTTTGTGGCAGACAAAGGAAATGAGAAGAAACGTTTAATTCCTAAAAACACAAATGTGCATCATTGTATTCCGTGGAATGGAACGCGAGTGTAACTTTTGTTAGTCCTTCTGTTCAGTGTACATTCGTATTAGCTTTAACTTGGATCGCGTTAATGATTATGCCCTGTCAGATATCTCTTAACCGGTAGGTGTTTTCACATTTAACGTAAAACAATTATTACGGATTCTCTTTCATAACTTTTACATTGTGCCTTATCTTGGGCTTCTTTGCATTTTTATGAATTCAGATGCAGTTTCTTGATATTTCATCCGATATTATATGATTTGCAATAACCAATTCAAAATAACACATAATAACCGTTAAACCGAAAGTTTAAAAGGATGATTTCATTTGAATACAATTAAATTGGACTCCTTGACATGATCGTAAAAACGCAATAGTTTATCAAGAGTAAACTGTTCGAGTGTGTCTGAATAACGTCTAGGTACTTTCGAAGTGGTCATTGGCGGATACAGCGTTATAATATCACTGAATCACCTTGCGTGGGTCAAGGTGGCTGGCGAAGTGAATGTAAAATGGTGATTGTTATCTACACTTATCCAATGTGTCGCTGTAGGCCTGTAGGCTGCAGGGGCGGGGGAGTGGCAGACACTTTCAAATTTACAGTATTATTGACTTTAGTCATTCAAATGCGTGGTTATCTGTTTCACTGCCATTTATCACTGGCTCCCTCGACCTATTAAAAATAGACCGGTATGCAACGGTACATAATGTGGTAGTCTAAAACTAGATATTAGCAGTTAAAATCTCCGTGGGTGTTTGGCATTGAATATTAAATAAAATACCGATTTTAAACAGCGACAAAATTTTAAGACAAAGCCAACATATTGCAACGAAAGGACATGAGCGTCCATGCAAAAGTATGACGGGTAACGTAGGATTCTTGATGAATGCAGATGTCTATTAAAGCTCTTTGAACAGTCTAGTGTTACGGTAGCTAGAAATATCATTACTTGTGTACATGAGTACGCTTTCGAGTGAATCTAGATAAGCCAAGTCTCAGATTCACGAGCAAACGAGCGCACTCTGCTCGAATAAAGTGACGTAAAGACTGCTGCGATCAACTTAAGCACAAAGCAAGCCACAATCGGAACTGGAGCAATCAAGATACACAAACGCGTACACAGTACACAAACAGTGCTTAATTTGATAAACTTCACGAAAGGATACAATGAGTCAGGCAAATATTTACTTTTTACTTGTTATTGAGCTCGGCGGATAGTTATTTGTTTTAAAAAGTCACTAAATAATTTAACTACCAGATAGGCGCAGTATTCAAAGTAATAAATCAATAAGTATAATTTTTTAAACGCCATGACAAAATGAAAAGTATTGCACTGTTTGACACAATCACAATCAGTCTGAATTCCTAGAAAGAACCACTAGTAAAGTTGTGCTTTTTCAAACTCACGTCATTAAGGCTAGTGCATTAATTTTTTCATCAATTTTCGGTCGGTTGGTTGCCTTAACCCCACTTTATTTTGCAGCAAAGGAATAATAGGTAGAGTGCTTTCCCAACCATCCCTTGATAGGAAATTGACGATTTTACGTTGCGATATCGCGTTAAAATTAACCCTTCAACGGATATGACTCATTATGCGACTACCAGGAAATGTCATTAAATTTTCACGATGGCGTTTTATGTTACCTACGCCGCTGGTTTCGCCACTTCATGCATATTTATCAAAATAATGTTGCCGATTGAAAAGCTGCATATAAACACGCACTGAATTGCAAAACGATGGCGGAGTCTGTCGAATTGGAGTTTACTGTTGTGGTTTCGAGGGTGTACATTCGCACGGTCGTCCAGGTTGCATTTCGGAGGGCGTTCGTTGTCCGGTAGTCATTAGCGAAGCACCCTCGCCGAAGGGTTGCAGCTAGTTCCGCGAATCGTGCGCTGCTCGTCGGTGACTCAGGCCGCGGTGGCGACGGGAAAATACCGATCGCCCACTCGATAACCACTTTCGATACAGCACGATTGCATTACTTGCACAATACCGACCGACCTGGCCAAATTACTTATTAAGTTATTACAATGTTCGTGCGGATAAAATCACTGGCCCAATAAAGCTGCTATTGCAATTTTAGTACATAAAAGGAAGGTTGTCGCAATGTGATTTTTAATTTTAGCAGTGTTTTTGCCTTGCATCAGAGCTGATATATAAATAATGTTGTTATAAAATATAAAGGCAACGAATACATTAATCAAGTCTCAATTTAAGGTAGATGGACGCTCGTAAACCTGAAAATGAGTAATCCTAACTTCCTAACTATTATTATAAATGCGCAAGTGCGTTTGCTTATTGCTGTTTGTTACGCTTTCACGCTAAAACGGCTGAACAGATTTAGATGAAATTTGGCTTTGACTTTTTATCCCGATGTTCCCACGTGATCGATAGGTACTTATGCGGGTGAAACCGCGGGGCGTAGACCGGCGCAGCTAGTTATAAATAATAATAATAATTATTATTATAAATAGATTCAGAAAGCTGTCTTCCTGGACACGGTTCGCATTGTTAGGAGGTTCCTCTCTCTGGAGCCCTGACCGCCGGTAGCTTGGACCCTGTTCCCGATACCGGTGGGTTACTATTTTTTATATTTTTAAATGTTTTATATATTTTTTTATTCTAATATTTAAAAATATAATTTATATGTATGAAAAATGAAATAAAGATATAATAATAAAATATTTATTCAGTATTAAAAATTACGAGTTTGAGTGTACGTACTCAGTTTCGTAGACTTATAATAAACGTGTTTGTGAAAATTTTATCTTGAGTAAAGCCTAGTATAATTACAGAATAATTGAAGTTATTTTCATAAGCACAGAGCGACCCTTGTCTTCATAAATGTCTATTCTCCGCCTCAGCTGAAACACGACAAACTGTCTCGACACGTGATCAAAATATTACAGTCTATTTGTGAGGCTGTACATGTACACTAACTAAGAGTTATGTGGCTCTGTTACAGTAAAAGTGAAATTAGAACTTTCTCTAGCTCGCGAAGCAGGAACAAACTAGCGTCGGTGGTGGGCAGGCCTCGGGAGGATAGCTAGTGGCACACGTCCACGCCAGGTGGCGCACGATGCCGGCGAATTTACATAATTGGCGAAAAAAATAAAACGTCAGCATACCATACAACAATTTTTTCATTGTGTCAGAGCTCCCAAGGGTCTGAATAAAACAGAGGCTCGGGACGGCCGAGTTGGCGCTAATTTCGCCCGACAACGAATCGCCAGTGGAGCGATGACACAGTTGCTATACACATTACGTATGCATATTATGACAGCGGTTTGCAGATATTCTGCGAAATTATTCGATTATGCGTTTTTCAATGATGAAAATATACTGAACGCTTAATATAATGGCACTTGTGTATATGGGTGAATGTTAGGTCAAGCGAATGGATGCCAGACTAAAGAGCACATGTGCTAGGCAGATGTCGAAGTCAGGATGACTATGAGACCATTGAGGCGTTCCAAGTGCGCCAATTTGGCTCCAGTTAAATCTAATAGCACGATAAATGATCATCTATTTATGGATTTTGTCCTTTTGGAAAATCTGCAATACATGTTTTACAAAATGGACTATGCACTATTGTTACTGAAATTAAAATTCCCGATTTCCTCAATGTAACATTCATAATTAAAATAAGCACTGGGTTCTCTTCTCCAGCTTACATATTAAGCGATTAGTTTTCTCGTTTAATAAAACTGCAGGAAAATGTTTTCTCCTTGCTTTGATTCAAAAACTCCTTGTTGGTAACGAAGCAAATAGGCGCTCAAGGACTGAATAACAAACTTTTCTCATCCAATTTGTCGCACCTCATACTTTTATTCCCGGGAATGTACCTTTCAGCCTTATTACTCTGCAATATAGACCGAAAAGTAAGAAAATTGCTTGATCCGTAGCATTGTAAAAGTCGCCCGCTCTCGTAAAACTCCCACATATTTCACGACAAATAAACTTCTCATCCTATGAAATTTTCTTCTCGGGAGCAGTTCACTGCAGGTAATATTTCAAAACATGTGTCATTCATAACTTTCGCCTTCGCAATGTCTGTCGATGGAGCTCGGGCGAAAAGGTCTCAATAATAAATTTTTCGTGAGCCCGCTCCGTTATCCCCGCGAGCGAGCCCAGGTACGTTTTACGGCCGCGCAAGGGAAAATAAACGAAAAATAAAATAAAAGTCAAAATGGTCGACATAAAACTATTTGCACGAATATACTACGCACAAAAAGTTTTGAAAACGTAAAAGGACTGATATTGCTCAGGTTGTCGGAATAAATTAAATTATAGCTTGTTCGAAACGTTGGGATTTCAGATTCAATTAAACCTAATAAGTAATTAATTTATCGACTTCTTACTACGTTTTCTGATTTCGTAAAGATACGAGTTCCATAGTATTGTGACTGGTAAGGAATCAACATTGAATAAAAATTTTCTATTCGATGTTTAAAATATCTTTCCTAAAATAACAGCCAAAACGCAAATCTTAATTTGATAGCTTATCTCGAAGTTGTAACGGCGTGGTTAGAACTAAGTTAGTGATTTATTGTATCGTTAAAGCATTAGATAGTTTTATGGTACATACGGACATTACAGCGACAACAATGAGGACTGCTACCTCATAAAATACTAAACAACTTTTGTAACTACCCCGTTGTCGTCGGTCGTATGAAATTTCAATCACGTCACAATACGACTACTGTGTTATTACGTACTCTGTTACGGATATAATGTAGCTATTCAAAGATTATTCTAACCATTGTTACATTGGCAATAAGTTAGTATTACTACGTTCGGGACTTTATCAGACTCTATACAAAGGGGATGGAATTGAATATCAACACGTTTTACTATTCTTGTATGAATTTCTTATCTGCTGTCACTTTACTGTAAAGAGTAGCGAAACTTGAGCTTTGAATGCTGTTTACACGTGAAAGTGATAGATAGCCATATGTAAACTTTTACACCGTTGTTGAATTCATAAAATTGCACGAGACGATTATCCAAAGACCACCTGAGTAATCTTTGTTAATAGAATTCATTTGTTTAAATATAACTTCCTGCACTTGTAATAATGCAAATTGTACAAGTATAACAAGATCATGTAATGAGGAAAGCGTTTACGTAATACATATATAAATAACTAATAGATAACGGCGTCTAACAATTATTGTTTTATGCAAATGTGTATCGGTACAATGGAATATGTATTGTGCAACAATATAATTACAATACTTGTGTTCTAGTGTTGAATACTAATGTCTGTCTGACTGTCTATCGAAAAGCTTTACCTGTCAATACTGAATACATATTTTAATTAACTTTTTTATGCAAACAAGTATTCGCAGAAGGGGTGAACAGAGCTAGAGGAACGGAATCACTGTTTGTGAAAGACATCAAACGGGGGCGGAGAACGACTGTAAAAATAATAAGCATTTATGAAAGCTTGGTTACTCAATCGCATAGAGACAGTAACAGTCGAAGGCATTTGAAATTGAAGAGTACCCTGAAGAGTAAATTCTAATAGGAAAGGACCAAAATCGCAGTCAAATGGACAATAAAGTAAGTAGATCTGATGAGAATGGGGCATAGGGGGACGGGGAGAGGGGGGCGTTAAGTAGATGCTTTAAACAAACTTTTAGTTACAAATAAATTTCACCAAAAGCGTGTAGGTCGCGTGATGAAGCGCATTATGGCGTCGGGCACGTCACGGCAAGCTCCGTCAGCCGACCCGCTTCGCACGTGATAAACTACCTCATATTGCCACCCGTTTTCCACTTACAAGCACTGTGTCAACGCATTAACAAACATAAATAACGAATTCAATATTAAATCTGCCCGTCAATCGAGCTCACAACGATAGTGCAGCTCAAACTACAGTATGATGCTATTTAAACCCGGTATTAATCTGTCAGTCCCAAGTCCAAATATAAACTCGAGTATTGTCAGTGACGTTTATTTTCTTTTTTTTGTTAACTGTTTCGCAGATTTTGTTATTATTGAATAAATTACAAGTTTTAAAGAATTGTTATTTAAACATATAACGATTTTTCAGTTAACTCTATTATCACTGGTAGACCTATATGACTAGGCACAGTAGGTACTACTCATATATATAAAAATCACGTGTGAACTTATTAACAAGTAGCACATGTTTTTCGTTCCATCGGATTTTATTTAATAATCGTGAACAACATTGATCTACTATAGTTTATTTAACTTGAGACTTCTAAAAATTGATATTCTGTTAAAATTTGTAATAAAACATGGTAGTTTCGCTGCTGAAAATTTTGCTACGTTGAAAATATTTAAACAGAAAGCCAAGAACCCTGCTATAAAAATATTTATAACGAAGACATCTTAATAAAATGTAAGTATCAAAGTTAATAACAGCAAAGCTGTTGAAACTTGTACTCAACTACATTGTAAACCCTCTTATTTTAACCCGACTGCACTATTAGGAGGGAAATGTTTTTCCTTTTATGTATCAGCATTGTACGACAACAATTGTTGAGTACCTAAGGGCTGATTTCATCAAAGTCAGATATCTTTTATCCGTGGATTAAAATTGTCGGCTGACAGTTTTTGTATGGAAAAACTGTCAAAAATTCAAAATTTATTCACAGGATAAGACTTATAGTCGGTATAAAAGATTGGTGAAATTCGCCCTAAGTATAATAGCGTTTATTCAATATTTATTATCATTTTGAGTCTGTACATGTATAAGATAGGTATGGTATAAAATAATGCTGTTTGATTGGGACAAATATTTGCTCCAACATAGGTATCTCGCTGTTTTTCACTTTTCTGTCACTCTCACGCATAGTCTTTTTGATTCAAAATTATAGTTAATTCTAACATAGTTAATTTTTGAAATCGTAGGTACACTAGGTACTTGAATGATACGAGTAATTTTTGTTAAAATAAGTTGATACTTACATATTTTTTGGTACTTTTATATGTATTTATGTGAACACAAAAGCTCAAAGCACCCTGAAATAATTAATCATAATTTTAGTATAAACATTTTCTAATAGCTATGCGGAAGAAGGGTTGATATAATTTGATTTCGAATGGGATTTTGTACTTGCGGTCTCTACCTCAAACGGCGTCCTCGGAATGAACGTCTGTCTGTTTATCCCATGTCACAACATTTTACGTAATGATTACTGGGACCCGAGTCCCTTCAGAGACAGTACCATTGTTCTCATTTCACAATTTATTGTAATTTGTACGCGGTTCAGGCTTTTACACGCGCGTTGCCTCCCGTACAATTATTTGTTTTACTTTTAATTTAACAGGTGCCTGCTAATTGTGTTAATTTTCTACTGATTTTGCAGTAATTAGTGTGTTTTGCGTGTAAAACAAGTATTTTTGGAGTTAAGCTAACATGTAACATGCTTGTCCATTTGGATTGTATACGGCATTGCAATTGTGGACTATATGTGACGTTGAATAGTGTCGGTGTCGGAGGGCAGGTCGGAAGCTCGCTGGCGCTCCACTGAAAGCAGGCAGACGTCCGCGCGCCGTGAGTGACACGTCCTTCCGCCACAGAGCTTTCTATACGTAGCTACCGCCACTATCCAGTTACGCCATGTTTGCGCTCCAGCCTGTCTAACAGCTGAAAAATCTACTCGAATCCCGTGCAAACAAAATGGAAAACTCAATGGAGTAAAGCTCATTGGCATTGCCTTTTTTATAATTTAACTCCTTATCCAGGCTTATCCTCATAAAACGAAAGCACAATATTATAGCTATATTAGACATGTATCCGTATAAAATGAAAGTCGTGTCGCGAGTCCTACGCTCTAATAAATATGGAGCTCGAATGCGACCCTAATCGGGAAGGCAAAATGGCAACAATGCAAACAGGCGTGGTATCAAATTGTCGAGCATGCAAACACATTAAAGGGCGCCGAGTAAACGACGCTTAATGATTATCTATACATTGGTTGCGTACAGTAAAAAAGAAACGTGGTGAACGTAAATAAATGAGATATATTTCATTGTTCTTTGTTTTAGGAGGGCCGAACGGCAGCTGGACGCCGGGAAATGTCTCTTATCTGACGCCGCACCTTTTGTCGGTAGGCGTTGACCCAATTCGAGTGGCACTCTGCCGCGGCGGCGGCGGTGTCAACAGCGTCTTCATTCAGATGATTTGGAACCGAATTAAACTGACTGATTTGATCAAAATATTCGTAATCCCAATCATTTAATCCCGTACCAGACGCGTCTCCACTAAAAGAGACTCCAATCTGAATGATCTATAGGTGCTGCTGAGTCTTTGACCTGGTTTCTGGTTTCACAACGAAGGTATGCTTTCTTAAGAATTTAAAAGCCGTAAATTGGAGCTTTCCCTACTTAATTGCAGCGGAGGAGTACAAACGCGACGCCAATTTGTGGCAGTACACGAAAGGTTTGTATTGTGCGCATTTGCAAACGGTGCGGCACATTCACGCGATTAAAACGGCAAGTTTCTGCCGAGGCCGATCGCCGGCGCGATAGGTCGCGGGGTCAAAAATAGCGAGGGCCGTACCTGGTGCCACCCCGCGCCGTTCAATGTCAACTTTCAATCACGGCGGGCGGAAGGAAGACGCCGAACCGAGCTCGTGCGCCGATGCCGCGCCGCACTCCACCGCAATTATTGCTTTGCCCTTTTTTACGACGACACCGCGCCTCCCTTGTCGCCTCACCGTTTACAGTCTGTCAAGTTAAGCCTCTTGCTGTCGAGTACCGACTGTCAAAGTCCTGACACCTACACTGTTATCCGCTGTTGACACTTGACAATAACCACTAACTAACTCCAAGGAGCAAGTTGTGGTCAATAATTTTCACAAATTGCTTTCATAGTTATTATTGACCACAATACTTATTCCAAAATGGTTCCATTTTCATCACCGAAAATTACAGCTGACGAAAGAGGAGGTAAAAAAATCGTCCAACGAAAGTTTCAACTTGGTAAGACAATAAATTTTAAAACAACATAAACTAATTTGCTCTTATTGAAGTTGTAATTTTGCAGTTTAGAGTATAAAATGGAAAATAAATAAAACTTTTATTACTTTTTACTCCAACCTTTTTGCCCTCTTTGTTTACATAGCAGCGAGCAAAGCCTCTCCGTGCCAACAGTCGCTTTGTCAAGCGTCGAGTGACATTAGCTCGACCCACTGTCAGATAATTTGGAAACCAAATAAAATAATTCCCTCGTCTATTTGTTTCCGTAAAACACTGATGAAATTGAAGTTTTGATTTCGGGGATCTTTATTGTATCTGATACAATAAAATTCATAGGTTCCATAATAAGCCAGGAGTTAGGATCGAGCCATAATTTTATTCATCAGTCTTATGTTACGTCGTACTAAGAAATGAGGCGTGCCAAATAATCTCGTTCTCAAACAAAGGTATCTAATGGTCTGTGGGTAGGTTTAAATCTGTTACGCAAACTTTACCTCTCAGAAACATCTTCATCAATATGTCAATTAACGTTCACAATGAGTGACCCAGCACAGGTGTCTCATGCCCAAGCCGTTTGCCAGCCCATTAAGCAAATAACGAGTCCGCAGGATAAACTTGGAGGCAGTAAAGTTTATTAATGGCTCGATTACAAGCTCGACCCGAGGTGGAAAGAAGTGCTATCAATCAGTCAGGTGCGCGACGGTAGAGGCACCTACCCCCTCAGTAACGCTAATAACAAAATTCCGACGCCCCTGTTTGTTGCTCCAGAAAGGGGTGAAGATGAATATCCTAAGCGCTAGATCGGTTGGGTTCCATTGCGATAACAACGAATTCTTATGAATTTGTAATAATGTAGAGGAGGCGGCAATACTGGTATGTGGAGAATAATATAACTGAAAACACATGAAGTCAAATTGAAACGTAACACTAACAAGCCATTCAGAAAAGAAAAAATCTGTGCAACGGGCAAGTTAGCAGAAGTAGATAATGTTGATATTGTTTGTAATAGATACAACGACACACGTAAAGTGGTGGCTGAGCGGCCAAACTACAGAGGCAGTAGAGCGCGGCCCGCCGCTGTCCGAATGGCTCAATTACAGTTAATTCGCAGCGCACACACATTCAGAGCGAGGTGCATGCATGTGCAGCGTCCACATTAATGTATGTAAATGCATGCGACCGGCCGCGGCCGCCCGCCGACGCTCACAATATTGCGACATTAAACGGAATATGGCCGACGAGACGGACATTTTCGACAAAAGTCGACATTTGCAAACGTTATTCAGCTACTCATCTGTATTTAACAGCATTTTCGAATACCTCGGTCGTCATTAGCTGTAGGGTTTTTGGGATCAAAATTTGCACGGAATATTTCAAAGTATCGTTAATTTATGGAACATTGATTATGTTGCTAAAGTTGCTTTGGATTAATTATTGTTGGACACAAATTAGAATTTATGTGTAATCCGTCAGGGTATTTTATGATGCAACGCTCTCCCACTCAATGAATCCATTGTGACACAAGACAAACTATTGAAAGTCATAAATGTAGTCAATTCCACGGTTTAAGCTCCAAAATAGTAAATACAGAAAAACTGAAAAGAAGTATAAGAAATAACAGGAGATGATCGACGTGGTCACTACTGACGAGGGTCATGTAAAGCAGCCAAATCAAGTCCAAGCCAGATTTCAGTCCCAACTTATTCAATAAATGAATGAAGTCTTTAATCACATATTTTACGGAAACGAAGGCGGGATGGTTAGTTTTGAAAGTAATCAACAAGGGATTTAAAACTGAGATGGCGGGCGCAACAAAAAGAGGCAGTAGGTACTGTAATTGAAAACTGCGGATGAAGGTGACGAAAATAATCAAATGTAGTGTTGTATGCTCTTTTTCTTGCAATATTTAGAAGATTTATGGACTCTATTCTTACATTTAATTATATTTCATTTTTAATGAATCACTGCCAAAAATCTATAGCTGCATAATGTATACAATGTTGAATATCTACCTGTGTTCGTGAATGTACAGTCACGGACTTTAATTGATGAGCCACCTGGCACAGTTCGTATTTTAGCCGTGTAATGCAAATCGGGTTTATTCGGTTCCCGACACGCAAAGTCATATGTCTTCGTATTAGAAGAAGAAAATTATATTTCATATCTTTACCGGTTGGCTAACCTGAGAGCCAGAACTACAAACTTGACAGCAGAGTGACTACTCAAAGTCAACCAATTGCAGGTCTAGCAACAGTAACCTAGCAACGATAAACAATTGTTGCTAGGTTACTGTTGCGATAGTAACGTTGGCGTACGGAGAAATTCTCTGACATCGATATTTCAACTGTCACTGTCTTCAGTTAAGTTTTCAGAATTATTGAGCTAATGAGCTATGATTTCAAAGGAGGTCAGTATCAAATAGATTGGATAAACTTAATGCAACATTGTATTTATTTTTATCATTAAGAACTTATTAGTCAACCTCTATGGATAAGACTATTTCCGATTAAAAGTAATTTATTTGTCATCTTGATATTTCCACTGTCACTGTCTTCAGTTATGTCACAGTTATGTTTTCATAATTATCGAGGTAATGCGCTATGATTCAAAGGAGGTCGGTATCAAATAGATTGGATAAACTTAATGCAACATTATATTTATTTTTATCATTAAGAACTTATTAGTCAACCTCTATGGATAAGACTATTTCCGATTAAAAGTAATTTATTTGTCATCTTGATATTTCAACTGTCACTGTCTTCAGATATGTTTCATAATTATCGAGTTAATGAGCTATGATTCAAAGGAGGTCGGTATCAAATAGATTGGATAACCTTAATGCAACATTGTATGTATTTTTATCATTGAACTTATTAGTCAACCTCTATGGATATTTCCGATTAAAAGTAATTTATTTGTCATCTTGTTTACGAGCTTGCGATTTGAGTTCGTGTTTAATCGTGTAATCTCGTGAATGTATGAAAGTAAACAAGATGACAAATAAATTAATTTTAATCGGAAATATCCATAGAAGTTGACTAATAAAGTCAACCTCTATGGATATTTCCGATTAAAAATAATTTATTTGTCATCTTGTTTACGAGCTTGCGATTTGAGTTCGTGTTTAATCGTGTAATCTCGTGAATGTATGAAACTGGAAAATTGAAAAGTTTGAAGGTGGCTCATCAATTAAAGTCCGTGACTGTACCATTTTTTTATCGGACTTTGTTCTGCAAAATTTACTAAGCTCAAGCTCAGTTGAGCACCATCAGCATTTTTTCAGGGGTCCACTAGAAAGGCAGCATTTTTAAATAGGTGCTGCCCGCGGCTTCGCTCGCATGTACCTAATTATATTTTTAAAGCAAAAATAAAATTTTATGTAACCCCTTATAACATCAGCTATCGGCCAGTGAAAATCGGTCCAGCTGTTTCGGATATTAACCGGAAGAAACCGACAGCCAGACAGACAAAAAAAAAATGTTTTTATGTTAAAGTAACTCATTAAAGTGCCGTACAAACTTTCATATGCATTTAGTTACAAAGAAAAATATATACGGGTCGACTTGAGAACCTCCTCCTTTTTTTTTCGTCGGTTAAAAAGCTATTATTTTGACATTACGGACACGACAATTTTAGTAATTTTTTTAAGAGAGAGATAAGTGAGACTGTGAGTAGATTTATTTACTATATTTTACAAGTATATACATAGGCGTTTTTTTACGTATATGATCTATGAGAAAGCTTTTAGAAGCGGTCGTATGAATTATTTACTTTAATTAATGAATTTACTTTAATTGGATAAAATATAAAAGTAATTTTATACTTACTGTTACTAATTGTTTACATAGTAGAAAACTTGTAGAAAAAAGTTTTGCAGCAGCTGCGTCACCAACAATTTGTAATGTAAATCAACACTAATATTATAAAGATTGTATTTTTGTTTGCAATAAATAAACTCAAAAACTACAGGACCGATTAAAACAATTCTTTCACCCGCAGAATGTTATATTCTCTGGGTAACATAGGCTATAATTTATAAAGATATCACGCGGACGTAGCCGCTGGCGGAAGCTTGTGCTAAATAAGCAGGCTATTTGCAGACAAGGACACAAAATGTAACGTTTTTACAATCTGCAAAAAACAGTTTTCTTAAATTAAGTACCTAAGTAGTAGTGTTTAGAAATAATTCTAAGAGGGTCGGTCCACTATGAGAATTTTGTGGTACGGGTGGAACGGAACCCTTATCATGCGAGTCAGACTCGCTCTTGGCCAGTTTTTAGGGTTCCGTACCGAAAGGGCAAAACCGTGCTCTATTACTAAGACTCCGCTGTCGGCCTGTTTGTCAGTCTGTCACCAGGCTGTATCTCATGAACCGTGGTAGTTAGACAGTTGAAGTTTTCACAGATGATGTATTTCTGTTGCCGCTATAACAACAAATACTAAAAAACAGAATAAAATAAATATTTAAGGAGGCTCCCATACAACAAACGCGATTTTTGTGCCGTTTTTATAGATAATGGTACGGAACCCTTCGTGCGCGAGTCCGACTCGCAGTTGGCCGGTTTTTTTATAATTATTAAAATGTTCTTAGTTTTCGGAAATAATTCGTGAATGACGCATTTGTAAGCCAGACACCACCGCCCCCCCCTGATTCGTTCGTTCGCCTCGCCTCGTTTGTCTAGGCACTAGATAAACCACTGTGGTCCTCGCTACTGCTGAGAATGAGGTTCTAGGTTCGATTCCCAGGTCAAGCAGTGTTATTGGGTTTTTCCATCAGGAATTAGGCAATAGGCTCGCCCTCTCTTACATGGGACTTAATTATAACTAGCGAAAAATGTGGTTATTACTACTTATAGGTAATTCCACGTCTGCCTAACCCGTTGAGGAATACAGACGTAATGTTATGTTTGTTACAACAGAGTCAGACAACGTACGGTAAGCTCGAATTGAAAATAAAGTACCTACCTACTTAGATATCCATACTAATATTATAAATTCGAAAGTAACTCTGTCTGTCTGTCGGTCTGTATGTTACCCTTTCACGCCTAAGCCATTTAACGGATTTCGATAAAATTTGGCAAGGAGATAGATGGCATCCCGGGGAAGGACATAGGTTACTTTTTATCGACATACCACGCGGGCGAAGCCGCGGGCGGAAGATAGTTACTTACTTATATTTTTTTTATATTTGGTTTGAGATCGAGAACGAATTCAGTAAGAGCATTGCCATTTTGCCATTGTTATTATTCAGAATTGTTTCGTGCGCGTGAGTTGAACGAAAAAGGTTAGCAGACAACAGACGTCATTATTTTGAGACATCCATTGTTATCAATTTATCATAACCCTACTTTTTAGTACGGTCTGTATTTTGGTTTCGTTGTTTATGGTTTTAATTGGCCAAGACGACCTTACTCAATTTTGGACATTTAAAATAGGTACTGCAAAGCCCGTTTTCTTAGACGTATGTTAGCACCATTCTATAGTTGAAAATCGATTTCAGAACTATTACCTAATTTAAACAATTTGTTATTATTTACAAAGCACGTGCACGTATTTATACAGCCTAACAAGTTATTTACAATAAGCAGTTCGTAACAAAGGAAACATGTTTTAAAAACAATATGAAATACACAGGAAAGTAGGTGCCTACCTACATGAAGCGAATTTGGTGGATGTTATAATTTAAGTGCGAAGGCAAACAACGCTGAAGGAAGACGAGCAATTTTATTTGGTTCGCAATTTCCACCAAGCAACGCCCCCTGTGGGAACTCGATGGTATTGTTTCATCACGTAAGCATTGTCATGGTGATTCACTAAAGAGTCAACATTTCACCGGATTTATGCAATAGACCTCCTAAAATACAGAATTTCAACATTATTCATAACCATAATAACAAAATTTCTGCAAAAAATCTCTTCAAAAAGGTATTATGGAAAACAACATTAGCTCACTAATGAAGGAACTGCTGGAATCTTATCGAAATCATCAATACGGAACATAAACATAAAGTTGAACGATTACACTGAATGGAGACTTTATACTGACATCCGATTCTTTTATAAAGACTCTTATCCAGCTCTACAATTCACATAAAAAGCTAAACGACTGAAATTGAGCATCGTACGTGATGTCAGAGAGGTTATGTTCGCGACAAACAAAAATATTAAGGCGTTTACCTCTTCCTTTCCGTTGTCCGGGGCCCGATACCACTGTATTATTGCACAGTTTCATTCACAATAACGTAATAATATAAATATTAGTTAAAAAATCGGTTTGCATCACAGAAATAACAAAATAAAACGGAAAACATTGAAAGCGGACAAGAAGCGCGACACGAAACGGCAAGCTAAGCAGCAGCTGACTACGAGTGACGGCCTGACGTGACTTTGCATCGGCGTTCAAGGTTTGTTGATTTTGTACGGAATGAGTTGACCTCCTTGGAGTTTAATACAATTCTACTCGTTTATGTATTGAAATGAAAGGCAGGGCGTTTTTAATTTTTTAAGTTCAATCTCTTAAAAAAAAAATAATGTTAAATTAGATTTTTATTTAAAAAAAAACAGGATGAAAAAAATAGGTCTTACATGGAAATCTTTTCGATACTGATGTATACTGAAAACATAAAAACATCACAATATTAAACCCCAACTAAAAATCTTACATTATTTGCACGTCATTGCAAGGTTTATCGTACGGATGCGCAACGTGGAGGAGTGGAGTGGGCGCGCAAGGCGCGTCGCCGGCGTTGCCCTCTAGCGGGCATATTGTGAATTATCGATTCCCCGCGTGCCGCCACCCGCCATTGGCTCTGCTCGGTAATTGGTTTATGTAGCCCGTTCGTAACATGAATTCAAATTTAGCGCGCGCTGGGGCTCTCGAATGAACAGAGGCGAGTGTTTGTACAGGGGAAATTACCCGTTTCAGATAATAAAATCTAGTAAAATACTATTCAAACTTTGTTTTACTCTCGACCTGATGTTTCCAACAAATAAATTATGCATTTATCCCCGCGGATTATAATTTCGAAGCCAGTTTTTACTCTCTGAATTAGTGCCGTAAAAATTTAACTTCTTAAAATAATAAGTTCCTATTTCAAATGTTCGTAAATATTAAAGACAACGTTTAGTTCTGCTCCTAGTAAATAAGCAGTGGTAAAGCACCTAAATATGTAGTAGGTACAGTCGACTGTGTAACTAACGTTTTTTTTTTTTTTTTTTTTTTTCTGAAATTATGGTGTACTTAATTACCTATTCCAACTTTTTTTTTTATGAACACTTTTCTCCTGAACCAACGACCAAAAAAATATGCCTGATATCCTGTTCTATAGACACGTAGCCAGGTACAAAAAAAAAGTACCTATAAATGCTGAATGAATTACTTAGAGCAGGTTGATTTGTTAGGAGCGCCGCGTACTGGCGCTAAATTGGGGGCGAGGTGGCAGGGAACAGATATTTATGCACGTTAATAAGACCAGGGTACAGACAAAGCCTACTGCGAGCCCCGTAAGGAAGCTGTGTATTAAAGTTATTACTTATTATGCAAGTACGTGTAGAACCGATTCATTGTTTTGTAGGTTAGGAGTTTGTTGAATACTTAGTTATTTGAGTAAGCACAAGAGTAAAAAAAAACCAAGAAAAAAAAGGTTTTGGGTACAGTCAGCATTCAAAGTAAAGTTGGGTTTCAAAAGAGATTTTTATGAAAAGTTAGCCAGTTTTTTTTTCAGGAAAATAGAATTTTAGTTGTTATTATGATTATAAGCTCAGTAGGTAGGTATTTTTAAGTTTCTTTGAAAGGAAATTCGGATAAGCTCGGATTTAGAATTGTGGCAGTTAAATTATGTACTGCAATAAATGTAGCTAGTTACTCTAGTGAAACGGAAGTACAGGTTGTGCTTAACAGTTCATTTTTTAGGGTTTCGTACCTCAAAAGGAAAAAACGGAACCCTTATAATTTTATGATCACTTCGTTGTCCGTCTAGAGAGACGGACAACGAAGTGATCATAAAATTATCATTACAGACAGAGAGGTCTGTAATGATATGGTCCTTTTTCTCAGGATCTCGTGGCGGTATCAAGTTGAAATTAATATCAAATACGTAGGTACTTATACCGTCTTTGGAGCTCTACAATAATCGACGTCTTAAGTCAAGGCAATAAAAAATACGGCTATTTATGCGACATATTTAGATACTTGCAAATAAATCGTAACCAACAGGGTAGGTACTTCCCGTTGACCTAGGATCTTGAAATTTGGCAAGAACCAAGGTCTAAGGCACAAGTAAAAAATTCCGTTTGTAGAATTAGGTACTAATTTTTTTTTGTTTGCTTTTACTATCTTAACTAATTACATTTTGCAGTTGGAGAATTGACCGTGACGCAGAACGATGTATTGTGGGAGATTTTTTTTTAAACTACAAATGTAAATTGTTGTTGTGATAAATTCATCCCAACTACGGAACCCTTCATTGTGCGTGGTCCGACACGCACTTGGCCGGTTTATTTATTTTTATCATTAGTGTCACCACGTCGCTCGCTCGATAACCAGCTATAAAAAAGTAGCTATAAAAAAAGTTTCCTCAAAATTAACAATTATTATTTTCTGTAAGGGATATAACACATTTTCCCAAATAAACAGAGTAAATAAAAGGGGAATAAAAATTTGGTAGCCGGAAAAATAATTTCAAATTGTTTATGCAAACAGCCTTGTAAAGATTACAGGAAAAATAAAACAAAGAGTCTGACATTTAAAGTCTTAGAGAATAAAGGGAAGAGTGATTGTACGGAACCTTCGGCATGATATCGACCCGTAGGTTCAGTAACTAACTGATTAATTGTTGAAAGTTTGACGTGTTTTATGTTTAAAAACTTAATTGGTTTTGAGAAAATATCCATACTAAGTAATATTATAAATCCGAAAGTAGGTACACACGGCTACACATCAAGCTATACATTTCCAGTATAAACTGACCTCGCATTGTACGGAAATCCTATACAATGCGAGATCAGCATAAATTGGAAATGTATAGCTTGATATGTAGCCGTGTGTACCTGTGTCTGTCTGTATGTTATCTTTTCGCAGGTGAAACCGTGGGGCGCAGCTAGTAATATTATAAATTCGAAAGTAACTCTGTCTGTCTGTATGTTACCTTTTCGCGCCTAAACCACTGAACGGATTTCGACAAAAATTGACAAGGATATTGATGGCATCCTGGGGAAGGACATAGGCTAGGCGCTGGCGGAAGCTAGTAATATTATAAATGCGAAGGTGAGTTTGCGTGTCACGCTTTCGCGCTAAAACGGCTGAACGGATTTGGATGAAATTTGGCACACAGGTAGACCATGACCTAGAACAGGACATAGGATACTTTTTGTCCCGGTAGTACGTTCCCGTGGGATAATTTCTTCCACGCGGGCATAAGCTAGTAAAGAATAGTTCTAATAATTCTTATTCTTATTTTTTTTAATAAAACGAAAATATTTATCATCTTAGTGTTGCTGACTGTACAATTGACTACAAATGACTCTCTGACTTTATTAATATTTAAGTTTTATGAAAATATTGTTTTTCAGAATAATAAAAAATCAAGTAATCAAAACTAAAACCCAACTACGACTTAAAAGGTATACCTAAACAAGACACCACAGACAGACAAATTAAAAATCCGGAGTCACACGTAATCTGTTCGATTTATGCCCTAACACGTGTGACTCCGGATTTTTAATTTGTCTGTCTGTGGTGTCTTGTTTATACATTTTAAGTCGTAGTTGGGTTTTAGTTTTTATTACTTGATTTTTTTTTTAATTTCTTTTGGGGTTATAATATATATATTTTTGAAATGTGCTCATTAAGCCCTTTCATTTGATACCCAACATGGTACGATTAAACCATTTTTTTTTTAAGTTCCTCACTTTATGTCCTCTAGAGGGCGCCATTTTTAATTTAATGTGACTTCACATAGCCTATAACCAGCGGACAATCACGACGCTTCTAACGAAACCTCATTTGTCAAATTGTGATAAGTGGTTTGGAAGATAGGAGGGAACAGATGAACATACATACATGCATACATACATACCGGTCAAAATCATAACCCTCCTTTTTCTTCGCCGTAGTCGGGTAAAAATACAGACAGCCCACTGCCACACTGTCCACTGACTGTGCTATTGTGGTTTTGTGTTTCAAATAGAAAAAAGGAAAATTATTAAAAAATACATCTTATTCATAACAATAAGTTTGAAGAAACGATCGTATAAATTCCAATGTCGATACTTAGTTTCAAGAATTATGACAAACTGTCGATGATCTAATTATTCTAATTAATAGATTGACACAGTTTTCAAACAATAATTTTCAACTTTATTTGCTTTTAGTTACGTTACGAGTCAAACTTAAATGCAATATTCTTACAAAAATCCCAAGTGTGTCTGAGTCCAGGATTTTTATTTTAGTAGGTACTTTATCGTAATCTAGGAACCCCGGGCTCGTGGCCAAAATAATGAGAACAACCCCTCGGGTCGATTGAAGGATATGCTACGCTTACCGCGGTGGGTTTGTGGATGGGTGACCATCCATTATCCATAATCCATCCATATCGAGATCCCTCCGTGCCTAGGAAAGCATGGTAAGCCGTTTGTCCCGGCTGTCATACGTCGATCTTTGACAGTCTATAAGGGTAGTCAGAAGCCCAAAACTCTGACAACTAGTCCTTACCAAGGGGTATCGTGTTACCCAGTAACTGGGTTGTGAAGGTCAGATCGTTCCACGTAAAATACTTACTAGTATTTAGCTGCATCCAGTTAGACGGGAAGCCGACCCCAACGTTGCAGTTGCGAAAAAAATGTAAAATATAGAGCTAATAATAAAAAAAAACTGAAATTGTGAAAAGCGGAAATTAACTATAGGTAAAGACAGCGACAAAAGTCACTGGTACTTTTACACAATGACATCATCTACTACCTAATTATATTTAGGTACCTACACAAAATTATGAGATACATTGTAAGTATTTGAGCACTTCATATAATTTTTTTTTTTTTTTTTTCATTTGACTTAATATATTAACTTTTTAATTTTACTTCTGTTCCGATTTTAATTAAATACCTACCTATTTAACTCAATTATTAAGATTTAAAAACTGAAATATTAGATAGACTTTTGTCGCCGTCTGTACCTACTAATTGCATCGGAATTTTCATCGCACGTGGTACCTGCCGGCGAATCGTCATCCATATATATTTTTTTTATTTTCATTTTCCAAACCGTAGCGTTTTTATATGTCACCCCACAGCATTGCGTTCGGATAGCGAAACATCCCCGAATTGTAAAATTACCCATGACGTCAACATTATGCATAGCGTCCAGGAAGGGGACATACAACAAAAGGTTTCGACTTTATTTAAATCTAATAACCGAAGCAATGTTTTCAAAAGGGGTGAAGGGGAACTCGGCGCCAGGCGGTGGCTTGCAGGCCATCCATTCCTTTAAGATACAAACGCTTTGTTTCGGAAATCGCCCACGAGAATAATTTTGAAAGGAACAGGCGGGTCAGGCATTTGCCACGTCCGACCTGTGGCCTGCACCAACTTTTTTAATAAATAGTAGAACTTCAGTGCGGACAATAATAGAAAGAAGTTCACTACTATTCAAGGAATTGCTTTATGTCTTGCATCTTTGAATAATTGATTTATTGTGACTTTACATTCTCTTCGGTATTATTAAATTGAAGTAGGTATTCTTTGTAAAAAATACCTATCGCATCGATCTTTTCATGCGTAATTTGTATTCATGTAGGTATGTTCGTTTGTAACTTTATTACCATCGTATATTCCAATCGGCTGGATGGATTTCGACTTTTAAGATATCGTTATAGTTGTCTTAAAACCCCAAGTGTCCTTAGTTATGTGTATGAAAAAAAATCAAAATGGCGTTAATAACAAAAAAATAACCAAACCCATCGAGTAGGGTATCAAAATAAAGGAAATTAAAAGGGGATTACAAAAAAAAAATAAGTTATATGTTTAAATTTATTAGGAATAATAAATTGGTTTAAAAAGTTTTTGATAGCGTAAAAATGGGTCATGTTTCTGTCGGAGCTCGTAAATCGCCTACGAAGCCTTGCACAAGCTAATTTACAATAAATTAAAAAGCCGAAAATAAAAAAATAATTTAAAAAAACACGTACTTAACGGACAAAAGCTAAACAAGGATTATTATTTATAGAATTTTGGTAGCGCAGGCGGGACAAACCAATAACCTCAAATATGGTGTAACTTATACTACCCATAGAAATATAAAAAAACAGGACCTAACCCTAATGTAGCTTGTCGTGGAGGTGGATGCGCAAAGGTAGCCCGCAAAAATTTGATTTCCTTACTTTTTTGCAATTTACAAGTCAGTGTCAGGTTGTATCTTAATCAATATATGATTCGCGACCCTAACAAATATTTATGTACAGAATTATAATCATTCATAAATCTCTCTAAGTTAGACTACCTATTTCATGAAATCATGATCGGTATTTGAGACTCCACTTAAGGTGGATCAGCAAAGATCCACCTTATGTAGATTATGTAAAGTTCACTATTTTCTATATAAACCAGATTATCACCTTACTTGCAAAATGCGTTTAGTTCAGGAAACATTATTTAAATGAAGAAATCCGGAGTGAAAAAGTTAGGGGAAGCCTTCGCGTTCGCATGCATCGCGTGCCCCGATACACCAGCGCGTACAAAACTTTTGCACTTTGCAAAATGCAAAAGAACTTCATAACATTCACTATAGAACCGCAGATATCTATTTATGCAGTCTCTTTTATACACAAATTAATAGTCCAAACGAAACATTCGCTACTCATCACTAATTCTGCAAACGGTGTCGTACGATCATTACAGCGAGACCGGAGTTTCGAGTTGCAGTTTTCGCGAATTAGAGCAAATAAGATAGAGGTAGTAAATTTATTTTGCCGGAGGGTACGTAGTTGTGAATTTTGCACGGGACGGTGCATTATGCGGCGCACGTAGCCCGCTGTCTGCACGCGGGTGCGGGCGCGGGTGCGAGCGCGGGCGCGGCGCGGCTGCGGCGGGCACAATATTCAGTCGGCAGTCGTGCCGCCCACGCTCTCGTTCTCTTCTATCACCGAGTCTCATTTATTATTTAAAAGCTCGCTACACTGAAACAGTCGTAAGTGAACCTGACTTCTCTGAGCGTTCCCTTTATGACAAATCGATACTAGACACACACGATACGGGAAACTTTGAGATAACAATTTGCAGACTATGATCAAACTCAGCTAAAAACTCCGACTGAAAATGTTTAATCCGAAAAGCAATCTCCAAAGAGGCAATAGGAAGAGGATTCCGTGCATATTTATTGCCGGTCTCTAAACCGTTTCTCGGGTAATTCGGTACAAGCAAAGCGACATTATTTTTGTAGTAATTTCGGCGAATGTCCTTTAAAATATTCAGAGTGCTGTAGCTGAGCCCATTAACGTGCCCGGGCGCAATTCGGAGCGGGGACTCGTCCGCAAATGGCGGCGATATCATTAACTTGACCCCCGCAACTATCTGTCGCCCGCAAGTTTTTCCCAATATTACACAGGAGAGGTATTCGCGACGAAGCGACACCACATACATACGGTAGATACCCCACAACATTTGTTTACCTTTTATACGTAGCTTACGTCTGAAACACTAGACGCAACTGACATCGGTAACGCTGAACAGCGTTTCTTCGTTTAAAAAAAGGTTCACATTATTGCTCTCCTAATTGCTTTTAATTATGAAAGCTATTAGCTACGAACAGGACTCATTGCTGTGTGTTTAGTAATGGATTATACGTATACCTGTAACATAAACAAGGAAGGACTGAAGGATACCTTTGACATTTATAAGTAGCTGCCCACTTGAGTGTACTTAGTGTATGAATTTCAAACTTGATATGGGTTTGTGTTCTTCTATTCTCAGAAGTACCTACATAGGTAGATAAAAAATATTTCCCCTTTGAAATTCATCTGTTGATAGACATGCAAAACTTGCAGGTATTTCATATTAGTCCTCAATTTATCAATGACACAACGTTTTCAGAACAATAACATCAGTATTTCTCAAGCGTTCGGAATAAAAAATTAATAATGGCTTATCAAAGCTGCCCTCGCCGTGCCCTTATGGAATATACCTACACCAACATGCGTTAGGGAAGATTTTCACAAGGAAACGGAAACTTCCCCTGCCTCCCGTCTACACAAAATATGTGGTGCGATACGAAGATAGGTGTACGGAATTCCTAACTAAACTTGTGCGAGGGGATTTCTCAGCTAAAGAAATAACGGTGAAAACTCACTAGCTCGAGTCGCGACCTCCGAGACGGCGATCAAAGAGTAAAGCGAAGATGCGATATGTATTTTTTGCCCTTTGCTGTTCCAGAGACTTTTATTTTGTTAGGAATGTGCAACTATGCGTTCTAAGCGATTGATATGGAGGAATTGTTTTATGAGTAATAGTTTTCTATGATGATCTATTGTGCAATTTGTTGTTGATAAGACAACTGATTGATATAATATCAAAAGAATATTAACCATAATAGGTGTTTTAGAATATTTTTCGGTCATCAGGAATGGCCTTCCTGCGTAGCGCGACCGCTGTATAGAGATTGAAGAAACGAAAGACAAAAAGACGGATTGTAGAAAAAATTCTACAACGAGATGTCAAAGAAAAGAAATGTCACTGTGTATTGTGAGAAATAGCTATGTCTTAACTTCGTAGAGTTAGACGTGGCCATGCTACGCGTGCTGATAATCTAAAACACTTATTTCAGTAAAAGGGACTTTGGATATTCACTATTTCAAATAACTACAGTAAGTACTTACTGTTCTTTCTAATGAAAAAGGGAAGGGTGATGAGTGACTGAAGGGTTTACCTTTCAGTCACTCATAGTATGTTAACCCTAAAGATGCAGTCAAAAGAAAGGCCGTCTTTTTTGCAGAACAAATTATAAGTCGCGCAGTGAGTTACCGTGTAAATTTAAATTTTCAAACTTTTACTTTAAAATGAGCTCGCTCTATTAGAAACGTGGAATGGCTGCATAAAATTGCACCCGTGACCAGTTATAAAACTGGACTATGCGCACAAAAAATACGAGCTGACAACTTATACAATGTTCATTTTAACCGTATTACAATGCCGACAAGAAAGTTAAAGTATTAACTGTGGAAAAACAAAGAAATGAAATTGTATTAATATCTACATATTGTTTTTTAGGGCTCTTCGTTACATTGTATTTCCTCGGTCGATAAATTTTACGGCAATCGCTGAAGCTTTTCTAATGACTTTGAAATGTTTCGAGGAACTTGTGGGACCAATGTTTGAAAGTTCTTCATCTCTAAATTATGGTACTCTCTTTTATCTTGAATCTTGTGCTAGCAAAAATCAGCTTATATTCTAGCCAAATAATCTATCCGATTAAGACCAGCACGCGTAGCATGACCACCAACCACCAGGAAGAATAGACAAAATAACTGATTGTGATTGTGAATCTGTCATTTTGTCTATTCTTCCGTCGAGCAGTCAATAAAATGCCTTGGACAGTCATCGTGATTGGTGGGTTCAAGACTGCAACGATGGTAGACCGCCCCCGCCATCATCTCTCAACCCTCTTTAACCCCCATTGCAAGAAGAAATTGTTTTGCCAGCGGGGCACGCGGTCTTAATATGAAAATATGGATCACTACAAAGAATCTCCCAGTTAATTTGCTTTAGTCTGTTCAACTTTTATAAAATAACTTCAAGCTCTTCTAGCTATTATCTCGGTTAGATATCCACTGTAAAAAATTACTAAAGATAATGGAATGAATTGGTATATTTAAATAAAGGTAGTTTTTGTCAGAATCTGATACTTCCAGCCAGTGTGAGTCCAGTACTGCAGATTCAAACTGTTCTGAAAGATTGGATTTAGTCCACAGTCGAGTATAAAGTCAATCTATATTCAAATTACAATTGCCTTCATATTAGTGGACAGTGTTACTGCCTGAAATATCTCCTCAGTTATTGGGTCATCCTATTATTAAGGGCTAAAATTAAAGTTGTATTTCAAACTCCCAATCCTCACGGATGGGTTAATCACATTCTGCCACGCGTAATAACAAGTTTAACAGCTTGCCTGAAAATACAATCTCGAGTTATCAAGGATCCAGGTGAATCGACGTAACGGGTCGCGAGCTTAGAACTCTAAAGCACGTCATATATTATTCTGAACAGTTTAAAGTTACTTGTGGGCTCGCAAATAAGCGAGGGGTCCCGTTCGCAAGTTGGTCCGCCGGCGCTAAATTACAGATTGTCAACTCGACTCAAGTAACCTGTTGACACTGCGTTAAGTCACGATTTGAGAGGCCTGTTTGTTCTGGACACAACTTGTATCGCCGCCTTCATAACTACGGGATATCCTTAGTCATATTGGAACAGCTTTTAACGATGTCCCGAATCTTGATAGAATGTATTCTGCCCCATAAGTGGACCGTATTTTCAAGGATGGACTCCAATATCAAATTGGGTTTCCGAAATAATACGATCATAATTGTATCTGATCTTAATATTGTTGTATTCGTATATCGCTATCGAAAACCGTTCTATAGCAGTGGAGTAGCGTGATACATGCAAATAATTTCGAAAAAGTCTGCATCCTGATGTCGTTCCGTCGGCTGGGACTACCCTGGCGCGCCGGTGCGATGCCAGTTTGGTTCGAAATTTCATTCTTCTTGAACACATATCTCGACTTCGTCCGGGAATCTACTTTACATTTCTCATCCTAATGGCCATTGAGAGAAAATTGGAAAAGAAGTTTTCGCGTTTCTATTCTAAGAATCAGGTTCAATAGAAACATTTCAGGAAAGTATCAATGCGATTTCCGATAAATAGAGAACAGACAAGAGAACAATGCGTGTGGAAGCGGCGGAATACGGCGGCGTATCGAGACAAGATCAAATTGATGTACGATATTTATTTTTATTCAAACGTCTTTTGGTTTCGCATTGAAAATTAATGCGGCAATTTATTTAAATGCTGCGGAACAGTAAACTGCAATAAGAATGACAGAGCTGCTTACAATAAATTTCATCTTTGTGTTCAAAATTCAATTTCCATCACAGGGCCTGATTTGTCCTGCCAGGGTTGTGGGAAAGTCCGAAAGGGACCCTTCGCAACAGGCAACTGAAGGAACACAGGTGGGTTTTATTCAGTAAAAGTCTGACACGCCCTCCCGCTCCGCCCAGAGCGGGAATAGTCATTTAAAAATTTCAAAAGCTCAAAACAAAAATAAAAAGGGCTGATTTGTAGGATATGAGTCAGAGCTATAAATAATTGGCTACCAACCACAGGTAAAATAGTAGGGCTTGCAATGTTTTCCTGGAATGCGTGGTGCGGGGCGAGGAGAGGGTTGTAATGTGTGGCAAACACCCTCCTGAGGGTTCAACCTCATGGCTGATGCCTATGGTGCCGATGACCCCTATCGATTCGCCCATTTCTACGAACTCGCGTAATTGCAAATTGCGGACAAGTACTTGTACAGGACTAGGTTCTTCAATATTCACGACAATTTCTTGGAAGTCTCGAAACCCTATGAAACTTATAGCAGCGTGATTATAGTGTCTGGTGTGTGGAACTACAGCAAAGAGAATATTTTAAAATATTTGATTGCTGCAATCATTTTCATTAAATTACGTCGGTGTGTGTTTGATAATTACACATATATTATGATTCTTAGGAATTCCTATTCCATTCGAAGAATAAAAGTGTATCTGAGCAAGAAGCGCGCAATAATGAAACAAAAAATTAAGAATATTGGAAATGTAACGATCTACTCCCGCTTCGCAAGGTTTTTACGACCTGACAAACCTTCGAGATTTCTTAGTTATATGTGAGTTTAATATTAACGTATTATACATAAAAATTCCGTAATAAATTCTCTAATCGCTGGTGAAAATCTCATCAAAATCTATTGCGTGGTTTAGAAGAACAACGCAGACATACAGACAAACACGAAAAGCGACTTTAATTTATAATATTATGTATAGATACCCTTTCTTAATAATTGGTTGCAATTAACAATATAAAAAAAATGCCTACGGTTTTTTACTTAGTCTGAGGCATTTAAGTACTTTTAACATTTTTTCCAAAGTTCTAGTTTCTCAAGTAATCGAAGGTATACGGAGAACGGTCCGCTGGGGAGTTCTCACCACCTCCTCGCGAGCTTCACGGCAGTGGTTTCCAATTCGCGGTCCGCACACTCCCGCCTTTAATTTACTGCGGTGCTAACCACGCGGCCCGCAGTTTGTATTCATTACCCACCTTAGTACCACCTCGCTGCAAGATTTAATGCTTCCAACAATCACTGCACTCATTTGCCACAATTCAAACATTTATTTAATTTATTCTCGCCTCGTAGTCTTTGCTGAGCTTGCATAGTGCTACAGTTATCTCCGGTATTCTTGAAATTAATAGGTGATTATTTATCATAATTTTAATAGAGCTTCTAAGTTTTACTATATTTTTAACAGTGTCCTGTTCTCATCTTACAACTCCCATGAATGAAGCAGCTAAGTTTTTCTAAGGCTATAAATCTAAGAAAATTGGAATTATGATGTTGAAAACAACTACTATCCTAACTTTCTAGAGATAAACAAGCAACAAAAGTTCTAATATCAGCGTTGAACTCCATGTAAAGATGCTATAAATTATACTGACAAGCTGACTGGTGTTCGTAGTCGGCAAGCAAATTAGGTGGTCTAGAGTAAACGAGTTATGGCGAAGTTGTGGGCACCGGCCGCGCTCTGGGACCGGCCAGTAACTAGGACCAAATGTTCGCGATGCCAGCCTAGCGCTAACTGGAGTAAAGTAGCATTAACTACTGACGCGGCAATCAAGTGCGTTTAGCTTGCCAGTTGCCACTTGATTAATAACTGTATCTGTTGCTAGTTTGTAAGTAAGACTAGTAGCTTTATCAGTTTAGGAGTTTTTCTTTAGGAGTTTGTGCCGTGATTTACGTGGGTTTAACTTTAAATAAATTGAGAGTATACTCGCAAGAATTGCTTGCTATTTACAAGTCTGCCTTATATTTTGTACTGAAATGTTTGATGGAAAGCACAATAAACTTTCAAAGTAAACTCAATCTAATGATATAACGCAGACATTCGGCAAAATTCAATGACCGAATTTTCCTCATGCATTATCTGATATAGGAAAAAAACACTTTCTGTGAAGTCGTGAGGCAGGAGAAACATTTCAAGATCCGCCCTGTGGCGTGCCGCTAACACTTCTTCCTTATAAATACTGCTAAGCCCCTGGCTTTTGTGGCTAATCTTTCGCGTGAAGATCGCCATTATACCGCTATTTATTATTTTAACCCGTATTTTTCTTTTTCTAAAGTCAAGTCGAAACGTGCTTGATATTCTTGAAGGATTTTTACGCTACTCATTCCTCGCAAAGTGCTGGTGAAAGAATTAAATATGCCCCTTTCAGTGGCTTGCTCTCTGCAATGAAGTATTTCATACGGTTTTGAATTTTAAATTATGTTAATTTAGACGTGGAATTTTAACCGACAGACGCGTTTACCAAATTTTATTTGCGTTTAATATTATTTACAACATTTTAATTTTAATACTGTCTGGTTCGGGGAATGAGATGTGGATATCATTTCTTTTTACAACAAAGATATTTGTGAATGAAACGTAGGACTATTTTATTTACGTTTGTTTAAAAGAAATACTAGTTTCCACCTTCCGTTCACTAAAGGAATAATACCATAGGTATTTGCCTATTTTTTTTTCTTCTTTCATATATTGATACATAGGCTGGCAGTGCTGCCAGCCTTTTGGGCACTTTTCCCGTTGACAGCGATGCGGACGAATTTTTTAATGCCCAATGAGCTCTTCCCTTTTATTATTCTTTTTTTTTAATTTTGTCATTTAATTAATATCAATATATGAAGGAATTTCCTGAAATAAAATCAATTACGTTATAAGCTAAATGAGGAAGGTACCTGCTTTAAATTAGTGGTGAAAATCACCACTAAGACAGTGTGTGATTGCAGGGTCGCCCTTCCTGAGCAGAAACAAATTAACTACGACAAATTGTTACAACTTAATCTGAACAAACATACTTGGGAGCAGAACACTTATTACTCGAAAACAATATTGCGAAGTGGCGACACTTACATTACGGTGGAAAAGACCCCATATGCACGTACATTTTGATTAGCTTCCGTGAGTAAGAACAAAAGCTGCGTTAAATGAAGCAGTATGTGTCTGTGAGGCAGGCTCGGTGTCGTAACCGACTAAGTTATGACAAAGTGTGGCGTGGTGGAGGCGCCGAGCGGCCCGCCACCGCGCCGAGCCCGTTCGCTGCCTGCTAGAGCGCACAACTCTTAAATTAGCGCGAACTTAGACCACTTAGCTTCTTCAAGTTTTGTTTGTAGACGCCATAAATATTGTATGTAACGAACGCGGTACAATACCAGCCGTCGACTGCTCGCTGCATTGTTCGCGAATCAAAGCGGCCTTTGTTGTTTAACAGTTGACTCGAATTTTCTCGTTGTTCGCTTTGCTTTATCGGGGGGAAGCGATGAAAAACTACCACAAATCCCAACGAAATGCTTTTCGATTTGATTCTGTTTGATCACGAAGTTCCGTCGTTAAAATGGAGTTCGTTAAAGCGTTTTTTAATCCTTAAATAATGGAGGCTTCTAAATGATTAAGAGTTGTTGCAGTTCAAATATTCATGAAAGCTATTTAAGTATTTGGAAATTATAATGGGTTCAGTATCCCTGAAAATGTATTTGGTCAACGTATCGGAATAGCAATAGGAGTGCGTACTGCGTAGTCGTATTGAATAGTCGTGGATGGACAATAATTCGATTGCGCGGTTATTTTAGCTCATGTAGGTTGCGTGGGTCGCAGGTGGCCGCTCCAACTATAATGATCAAACTGAACAATTCAATGTGCACAGACAAGTTGCATTGTCTAGTTAACCTGAAATATATCGTTTGTATCATTAGCTTGGGAAAATACTTAGAATTTCCTCTATTCCTAAACAGACCAATTGAGGTATATATAACAAAAAAATTGAGGGAGGGATCCCAATTGTAATGCAAATGTCTGCTTATGTATTCGTCTTTTTAAATTGGTTTTACTTCGGAAATGGAAATTATTGTCTAACTTTCGAGTAAAGACAAGACAAATCTTTGTTAGTCGAATGAGGTCTTATTTAATTTGAATAGGTTAGCTATTGACGGCGGCTTTTTTAAAGAACGAGAAAGAACTTTTCTTTTTTCTTTTGTTTGTTGATCGAGTAGCGAAAGGAGAGTGGACTCATGAGTGCACCCTTGAAGTACCTACATTAAGTCGAAGGTGAGGTAGCACGTTAGTATCCCATAGAAACCTTCAGTACCTTCTCTATGGAGTAGTCTTCATATTGATACGAGAGAAATTCTCCTTAATAGACATGTGCTAGTGTATAATAATGTAAGTAATAGTTAGACGGTATTAAAACACCAGAATTATTATAAGTCACACACAACACGAGTCTGACCTTTCACTGACACATTACATGATCATCTTGCACAACACTATTGTTGCCGGTGCATTGGCTGATGAATAACCGTTGTAAGCCGATGTAAATTCCACGTTGTCGCTCAGATTCAAGATTTCCAGATTTAACAGTGTTGCAGCAAAGCATATTTCAGTTAGACGGTGCAGGTGTGCCGTTGGCTGCAACTTCGATTAATTCCCATAACGAGGCAGGTCCATCACGCGCGCGCTCGTTTGTCTCCGGCCCAGCTATAAATACATCAACGTACTTGCAATTTAATCCGTTCTGTTCCGCTCCCGTGAAGTGCTGTTTTCTCCCTCACACACCTATACTTCCACCGTCCTGCATGTTTCGGTCAGCGAAAGTTGTTGCAATTAATCTCTTACGTAGGTGGAAGCCCCGCTAACAATTGTCTAAATTAGAACATGTATCTTGTTTAAAACTAAACTCCGACTTTGTTTTCGCAGAGAAATAATAATTACTTCGTCGATGTTTTGTCTGATAATGCTCCTATTTTACACGTGAATTCATTGGTGGGTACAATAAGGCCGAGTCCATGTTCAAAGTAGGAGCAGTTCGTAGAAAATTTAACAAATTTGCGTACAAAGCGCAAAGCACTGGCGGGATCGTCTTTGTATGCAAATATTATTACAGGAGTCTATTGAAGGACCACACTGAACTCACGTATTGAGCCGAAGTGGGTACGAGCTACACGGCTACTGGGACTATAATAAAAGACCCGTCCAAGAACCTCTGACATTATGCAGGACTTCTCGTATATCTCTCCCTAAAGAACGTACGGGACAGCGGCCAGCCTGAATAACACACGAGCTAATAACCGAACTGAGCCAATTAGGAATACTATTACCAGTGATGGTCCGTCGAGCAATAACTCAATCGAATTGCAGAGTTGGACAATTCATAGGCAAATCTACTCTAAGCGTGTTAACATGGCTCCGGGGTTATTGCGGTGTGCCGATGCATGCGTCTTTGCAGTGCACACCATAGTTTACTTGAGTGCTGTCTACCTATCAATAGAACGATCATAGTATCGCAATTCTGACTACTTATGTAATATTTACATATATTCACCGCATGATTAAACTACTTGAAAGGATCAATTAGCGCACTGCCTGGCCATTTAACCGCTATTCAATAGAGAGCCAATTATTGAAATAATGTATGTATGCAAGTATCGGTATTGTTATAAATCTGTCTAATTTAGCATTTCGATTAGTGGGATGCCAGAGTGGGCGTCGAGTTGTTCTATTTTTCGGTTCGTCGTGGATCGCATAGTGATACATTGTTGAGTTACGCTTGTAATTAGAAGTGACGATGTTTGGCGTGCGATCCGTGGCATAGGTCGGCGCGGGCACGCGTGCTCCCGCTGCAACTGGCGGCTCTCAATCACTCCGCGCGCGCCGTGACGCGTCACGTGTGTCACCGGCTCGCTTCGCACTCGAAATTCTACTCTAACTGTACCCGATATAACACATTATAAAAATTCGCAACTGAAAGTAGAACGTCCCGCGCTACGCTTGCAGTGTCTTCTTTGTATTCGAGTCGTTCCATTCATAGAGATAACGGCTTGCTCCGAGGCGACAACGGGAAACAATTACGCTATTACAAAAGGCCTTAAGGATTCTAATTACGAGTGGATCCTTTCATCCGTAAACCCGGATCGGATACGAAGCCTTCCCATTATCGCGTGCCATAAACATTTCTGGATTTCATATCCGCGGCACGGCTGGGACCGCCTCGCTTATTACCTCCGCGCGGAAAAGAATAACATCGTTTTGGCACTTTTGACGCGAATTCCGGATGCCTACGTTCATATTGTGCGCCGTTAATATTCTGCGCGACGCGTCCGACCTTTTTTATTTGTATCTAAAATTGAACATTTTGTCGCGACAACGAGCGCACGCGACTCTCCCCTCCGCCGAAGGAGCGATAAAAATACAGCGCTTGAGGCAATCGGCAGCACTAACGACCGCCGACGATAGTGGTTAATTCATGTACATCTGTACAGAATTAGCCGCATTTTTGAGCACCTCCACTTGTCTTGACAGGCAAGGGTGAGCGCAGAGGAACTGATTGATAGCTGCGGAGATTCTTATGCTCCTGAAACTTCAGGACCAATACCAGAATTACATAATTACCTACAGTCTCACTCGGTCTTAAAAGCATTAGTACAAAATACCACAGTATACCAAAAATATATCATCAGCTGCTCTCTACTTATTATTTCTCCATCTCCCTTTTACGAGAAAGCACTGATTCATTAACAAAAGCTGTAAAAGAAAAATAGTTGGTTCATTCTTTATAGCTGATTGAAAGAAGTTGCTTTAGTTCTAACGGAATCTGGGGAGAGAAGGATTATAAAAAAATCTTCGTTGAGTGAAATGGCCCTATCAAAACAAGAACCGTCGGCCGAGCGATGAAAAAGTGAAGTTAGCAAAACAACAAACAACGAACTCGCCTGTCTGCGGCATTTCGTGGCCACCTCTGCAATTTACGGCACTGTCATTATTCAAAGTTTTGAAAAAATTCAGCCGCGGAAATTAGAAAAAAGAGGATTTCTCCTCAATATGATCTTGCGAATCTGCTGAAGTAGGTTCCCTTTATGCTGAAGTAGCAAACTCCCTAAGATAAGGGGAGGAGCGGACAAATTGTAATAATTGCGAGACGAGATAAGAAGTGACACCAGAAAACAAATGAAGGCGGGCGGCGGCAACGGCGTCTGCGAAGGTCGAGGGGGGTGACGTCACCACGCGCTGAGCTGCTAACTGCCGAGTGCCGAGCCACCCCATGCCAGCCAAACACTAACGGCCATGTGTGACTTTACATTCACTCCATTTACATAAGTTGCCGCTTCACTGGTTCATAGTGAATCACTTGTTTTTCAGGCGATTACATAAATTACAAAGTGATTTCTTTAAAATTGCAAAAACATTATCACAGTAATTATAATGGGAATTTATTTGTTAATTTTATTTTATGTACCCACAAAATAATTATTTAATACAACGGATTTGAATTTAAACCGAGGGCCGGGGCGAATCCCGCGGGATTCCGAGGGCACACCTCGGCCCGTCGTCACCGCTCGCCAAATTAAAATGATAAATCAAAATCCGTCAGCCGGCCGCGAGCACAAATGCTATAAAACGAACTAAAGTATTTGCGAAACTTGTTTAAAGTTCTATCCTTGAAACAAATTTAATATTTCCTTGTTTATATTTAACCTTTTCAGCTTCGTTTCAGGATACACGTATGTAAAATTTTTATGAATACACGCTGAGTTTTCAAACTGCACTGAAGGGGTTAGTTGAGAATGTTGAGAGCGTATCACCAAGCACCAATAATGCGTTTGTTTAAAAATATGTGATGTTCACTACAACGCTACAAGTGTGCTACAACTACAAGTAGATATTCTCTAGGGATTCACTTCAATAAGTATATAGTTCTCTTGCGTTACGTAAAAATTGTACCAACTTGGCAATACTATACTGCAATCAATAGACTTTGTTTCAGTTTTCTTCACTGGAATCTACTTACATAAACAAGTAGGGATGGTTCAGAATACCTAATTAATACTTTAAAAGTATATTTCAACACTCCTTTTATGATATTTTCCACACGTTTCCGTGTTATACGAAACAAGTAAAACTCTTAAAATTTTATTTTAAATGCACGCCAGCGCTTTCTCTCCATTTTATTTTCGGCGTTCTTATTAAAAGAAAGGACTAAAAATTGGTGCGATTTAATCATTTCTTTCAGAAACCTGCCGGGAAAGATAATGCTGAAATTATTCTGTAACAACTGTAATGAATAACAATGAATATTTCATTTGGCAACACTGGCTTGTTAATGAGAATTAAACCTAACGATAGTGTTGTTTTGAAAGCGATACGAGGGAACAACATCAAGCTGGCAAAAGTGTGAATAAACTTGGTGAACTTATTCATGTAGAAATCTCCTATTCTGAAATGTAAACGTACTTATTCGTTGTGTACGTTCTGGTATAAAGTGGAAGGTTCTGTTTTGTGAAATTCGGCCCGCATTGGAATGAAAAGTTAGATGAAAGTTTCCGTGATACAAGGAAATGTGCATATTCTTGAACTAGTTCATACATGGTTTATATTGAAGTGGCAGGAGTAACGAATGCAAACAGTTTGTAATGGGATACTAGAACTTGAAAATATTTTCATATGTTCTTGAAAAGTTTCTTGTTGCTAATTGGCTTCGTGCCTAATGAATAACTAAGAGTTAGTGGTTTTATTAATCTTTGTAAATTAATAGTTTTGCAAGCTCTACTTTTGGCAAGCAAGGTTGCAGCATCCTACTAATATTATAAATGTGAAAGCTTGTATGTTCGGATGTTTGTTACTCTATCACGCAAAAACGGCTGAACGGATTTGGATGAAATTTGGCACACAGGATATTTAACACATAGTTTACTTTTGTCCCCGTAAACCAATTCTGAAGTCCATGCGGACGAAATCGTGGGCAGAAGCTCTACTTTTATGATGTTTATGACATACTAGAGTCTACTATAAACATTATAAAAGTCGGTATTACATTTCAGTATTCAAAACATAACATCACGCCTGTATTCCTCGAAGGGTTAGGCAGAGGTGTACCTATAGTACACCCACTACAAAATAAATATTTAGGTACCTACTGAATGTCTTCAGTAGGTACCTAAATATTTATTTTGTAGTATATAAAATACAATAGACGCTGATATATTTAGTAACCTATTCTTCAAGAGTCATAAAAACCCTGTAAGAAATCGACACGCGTTTCACCTCTCAACGAGGCCGAACCACACCGAGCACTGGACGCGCTCGGTGTGATAACACGTCGCGTTCTGGTTTGCAATTGGTCAATCGTCATCCTGAAGATGCCTCGTTGAGAGGTGAAACACGTGTCGATTTCTTACAGGGTTTTTATGACTCTTGAAGAATAGTCAAGCGGAATAGGTTACTAAATATATCAGCGTCTATTGTATTTTATAATGGATTTCCGCAAAGTCACGCCTGGATCAATTAACTATATTCAGTAGGTACCTAAATATTTATTTTTACTTTCCTTTTTTCAGTAAAATAAGTAATTGCTACCCTATCTAACTAATGACTTTCCTCCAATACTAATTCCTACCCCTAAACCGTAAGTATCATATATTGGTACATTTAAATATTTGTTGGATGCAAATGCGGTAATGGTAACATGCTAAAACTAATTGTGTGGTAAATCGGAATGATGCTGCAATTTGTCAAATGACTGGAGCCGAGTGTGTACCTACGGATGTATGGTGTGTATATTGATTAATTGAGGAAAAATGATATACCTACTGCATCTGGCCACTGATTACTTTGTAGGTAGGTACCTAATGTTTTTCGATTATGGTGTAATGAATAGGATCAACCAAAGTTTTATTATGTGTTCTGTTTCAGTTCTGTCGTGCCTCGTGATGTTTATTAAATACATTACGATTGTAATCTTTTTTCATACATTTTATTTAAGTGATAGAAGTCTGTACAAATTGGTCTTATTATTTTCAAATCTAAAGTCTGTAAGTTCTGTCTTTCATAAGATATTTTCTCTGGTTCGTTCGTATTCAAACTTGTTTTGTTTTTGTATGTAAAATGTTATATGGCTGGCTAACGTTAAAATCAGGTTCATGTTGTCTACTGACAACCACAAGTTCGTGTGTGCTTCCGGCAACCGTCGAAATTAACCACAAGTAGATAGCACAAGCTACTATTGTTCAGCGGATGTGGTGTGCCTTTTATGTGGTCTGAAGAGAGTTCTATTCAAAAGCATGATTATTCTGGTATTAAAAATCTGGATTAGGTACCAAAATGCAAAATGTTGGTAGTAAAGGTATCAATGGTAATTCACCATTACATCATAAATGATAGTTAGGTAGAAAGATAATTAATTTCAATGCAAATATGTACTCTAATTTCAGGCAGGAACTACATTTGTGAACTAACATTGATTAATTAATAGTAGGTGAATGCAAACAACATTATTTGTTCCTTACATATCTGTTATGAAATATGCCTCGATGTTTAAGTGCCCGTATCAGAATATTTATTACATATTTCAAGCATAACTGGGTTTACAATGAATGTCTCCATACAGCCTCTCTTTTCAGATAACCGCGTCATATGTAGTGTACACGGTTATCGAAAACCGTTTGTGAGATACCCATAATGTTTTATTAAATGTCATCCGCAATATAATGAGGTGCGAGGGATCCAACATCTGCGAGAGAGGCGCTACAGAAATATGTGCGAAGTGTTATAGAGTGCCGTTGTAAGTCAATGAAGCGGCAAATGGGGTGCTCTCGCCGCTTCGGCGGGGGCACACTCTAATAAATAAAATTATGCCTCAGAAATTACAAGAATACGCGTGCCGCCAGCGATCCCACGAGATTGGATGCTGGAGATTTTCATCGATATCCTCCAATAATGAATCTAATATGTAGTAAGCTGAGGACGCTATGACTGTGTCGCGTCGCCGCGAAAAAATGAGATTGCCTTCTCGGCGATATCGGTCGCTGCAAATGGCCACGATTTACCGCTGCTTGGCATTTACTAAATGTCAGATATAGCTTGTGTAAGAGAATATTGTAATAAATTAGCGGTTAAATATATTAATTTGTTTGAGACCTTGGGTCTGATCCAAGAATTTCATATCAAGGCTGATTCTAGGACCAATTCTGAAAGAGTTGTTTCTGCTTGTTATTTGTCCAAGACACAAAAAGCGTAAATAATGCGTGGCACACCATGGCGGATTAGCTATGTAAATATAAAAGTTTAGTTGACTGAAGCTCTATATTGGAACTGAACACATTCAGTGGAATTCTTTCAGCAGTCAGTGCACGTGCAACGTTAGACGTTCGCGTCGAATGGAATCGAATTTCAGAAGAGTCGAGTTTTAAAATGTTCTCACTCTAGAATCATTTCATATGCGTGTTGTACGAGGCTTAAAGATTATGTTCAATATACTTACTGATGGTTGTTTAGCTGTCTGACAATAAAACAATTATACTGTTAACAGTATAATTGTTTTATTGTCAGACAGCTAAACAACCATCAGTAAGTATATTGAACATTAAATATATAACACCTAAGCATAGTACGTAGTACAATCATAAGCAGTATTGTGCTGCGATGACGCGGAACAATTCCCGCCTCTATACTAATTACCCGTCTTATATCGTAGCTGTAAATCAAATTGCCCTTACTACATACATTAACAGGGACCTACGAATTGCCTTTTAAAGGCTCATATGTATTGATTGAGTAACTTGAAAAGCGGTTAAGTTAACCTAATTCCGCTAAGTCTTGCTATTTATAGTAACGTTCGAATTGAATGATTTAGTTTAGGTATACAAACTGAGCCTAATCCGCAGCTTTACAAATAAAGTGTAAGATTTTTTTCAGGAATGAGTGTAACTCTAAATGTTTTATCTTTTTTATGAATGTTTAAAACGATTGTTTTTAAACATTAGTTCTATATAATTCAAAAATCTGCCTAGCATTTTCCCAGCTACGTTGGAGCGGGTTCCAGTCTAACCGGATGCAGCTGGACTGAATACCAGTATTTTATATGGAGCAAATAACTATCAGCAGTCCTATAGAATTGTCATAATATAATTCAATAATTTAAGTAAATGATAAAAGCAACAAGTAGAACAATCTTTATCAATTTTCCACTTCGATCAGTAGAATCATTGATGGAATCTAAACTAAGACTAAGAAACATAGTGCTACATTGTTTTCAGAGGAGATTATCTCCAAGACTATAATAAATAATATTATATCGGAGAATTATGTGGAAGCAACCCTTACGGTGGCGGTGTGTCGCTGTGTGTCGCCCCGGTAGCCCCCTCACCCGCCGCACTGTATTAAAGTGATATTGCTTATAAGCTTACCATTAAGGCTATACGTTTCGACTGAATTAAGACTAATTTGCACAGGTTTTGCACGAATATGGGAATTTAATTTATGAGCAGTATGACGAATGTAATTTGAGTGAGCGCGTAATCAACAACTTTAACTCGATTTCACACGAAGTGAGGATACTCTTGTGTTTTCATGATCCGAGAGGGTTGCCTTGAATATAATTGCTTCAACAAGTCATTACTAATTCTTTTCTAAATCTATTCCGAAGTTGACAGACACAAATCAGTTTTTGGTAATCGATGTATTTAATGTTTCTCGTTAACATTTAGAGTAGACAAATGCTGCTGATATAATTTATTCATTTATTCCGTCCTCACTTCAGTTTGCGGCGGATGATATTAAAAAAAGATTTTGAATAAAAGCCGTTTGATGTGGTGGTTGAGCTGAGTGGCGGCGCGGAGTCAGGAGAGCTCAGTTTAGCAGCAATAGCTCACCAATCGTGGTGCGATGATCTCGAGCCCGCACCTAACCCCGCATCATTCACGATAATGGCGGGCCTATGTCTCGACCGTAAATGTAAATCGCTCTAATTTATACGCGCGATAACGTCGCCGCACTGCTGTTAACTGTAATTATATTACCAAGCGAGGACGTGTTGATCAAAACCCCTGATTAAATGCCCGTGATGCGAACCGGGAAAAATTCTGCCGGGCCGTCGCCCTCGTGGAAATGAACTCGCGAAAACATTATATTTTATTCGAATATTTATTAGGTATTAATCTTGAATGTATTCACGACTATGAATTAAAGGGATTCCAGTGATTGGCGTTGATTTAATTGGATTACGAAATCCCTTTTTGTTTTCGGAATTAACATTTATATCCTGTGTTATTTCATGAATTCGAATTAAATTAAGGAGTAAGTAGTGAATATGGTGAGGCTTTTTGTTTTTCGGGTTTTGTTACATAAATAAAATCTTTACTTGAAAATATTTTAGTTAAACCGCCCCAGCCTAATAGTTCTATTATCCTGTTATTGATATGCCAGCCAGAAACATTCCTAATATAATGCTGGCACACAGAGACAATGCCCCAATGGGCAATCTATTTGAGTAATTATCCGCTAAGGGCCATTGTCGGCCATCTTGTCCGCGTGGAATGAGGCTTGTTCGCTGAATGCCTGCTGTTATGTACCTACATGCTTTTGGCGATCACAGCGACAGTGCCCCTGAGTGTCTTCAATGACAATACAAACACTTTATTGTCCTCAGTTTGCGTAATTCATGATCCCGATGCACTCGAATGTCACTATATTTTCCTTTAGAGGAATATTTAAATGCAAAATGGTTGTTCGGACTTTAATATTCTTAAATTCAAACGAAACCGTTTCCGTTGTATGCTTCTCACAAAAGATAAGACCGTAGAGGATTTTTATAAGCCCCATGAACGACTAAAAATATTGTTTTTTTTTAAAGATCGGGGTTCTATTTATTTAGATGTAGATATAGCGTAGGGATTAAGGATGAGCGTAGGATGTGCAAGAAATTATTTTCTAGAGCATGTGACGATGAAGTGAAGGAAGTGGGTCCCTTCACTCATCGTGTAAGCTAATAACACGACACTTTTTTACTAGTTATGTTAAGTTTTAGTTTTACTAGGGCGTGGTAACTAAAGGTTAAACGTTTACACTGTAGATTATTTAAGACGCATCATTTTAAAAATAGTTTTGGGTGTTCATGTTCAAATTGCTGTTTGAATTTTAATCATAAATTAATTAAAATCTTTCTGAAGAAGGTACTGACAAAGAAGGAAAGCACCAATGCGAGGAGGTAGGTAAGCTTTGTTAGAAATAGGCGACAGTCCTATAACATCCTGTAATTCAACCGATAATAAATGCACGATTCACGAGGACGTCATGCAGTTTAAAGCAAATATACGTAGCACATGGTGCCGTACATTAAGCTTGAAATAACTCCTTATTACACTTGGAAAGCAAACGAAAGAAAGTGGCGAGAAATGAAACATGGGACGATGTTTAATTATAACACTAGATAAGTTAACAATCTCGGAACCGAAGTCTGACTGCGGCTTATCTGACGCCAAATGTTTCAAAGGAACTTTTAACGAGTTTAAAGTTGGGCCAAGTGTAGTGCACCCGCAGCGCTTCCGTAGCTTAAGATTAATTAAACAATTGCACGATGGCTCCTTGAAAACACTCCGACATGTCTCGGCCTGTCGTCGCCAACCTTGCCAAATTAAACTCATAAATCAAAATCCGACGACCGGAAACAGAAATGTAATAATGAAGAACTAACTTCGGTTAGGAGCGAGTCGCAGTCGCACGGCGCACTCGCACGACACTTTTGCGAAATTAATTCATTTCTTTTCGCTCCTGGAACTAGAAATAAACGTAACGCGATTGTGATTTAGTACCGGACCTGATGGAAGATTTTGCAACATGTTTATCGTTTACACCACAGAATTACAATATTTATTGAAAGAAAAAATACATGCGCGACTGTAACGCAATCATCTTGCGCATCTGATGCAAATTGCAAGTATCAGCGTGTTACTATCGGACGTAATAATTTTCAGTTTGTAATAAAAGTAATAAACCAGAATATTCAATTGGATGACACATGCAATTCGATTATTTGTTCTGAATAATTCTCCTGCTGAATCTGAAATTTACAGCGGGGAGAAGGTGAGTACCTATGTACTCTATGTACTACGTGGCATCGGCTTCGTTCGGGGCGGCTCGTAATTCACACACAATTTATGTGCGTGCGCCGGTGACGCGCTAAAAGATTAGTCGCTCGCCACCGACCGCGACGCCCAGTGTACTTTGTTACTCATGTTTACATAACATAACACTGTTTTGAAACTTTGTCACTTACACACTTCTTTTCATAAACAAGGTGTCTACTCTGTCTAGTCATATTTTTGTGAGTTTTTTGAAAACCTGTGCGAACTCGTTATCGTATTAATCTTCTTGGCAACGTACACTGAAACATGTAGCTGTACTTTGCTAATACAGACGCTTTTCCTACCTCTCTACTAACGCTAAACTTTATCCTGAAAAGAAACTACGTACATATTTTAAGAAGTGTCGTGTACGCCGAGTCAAAAAGCGGCAAGTGCATTTGACTCACTCGAAAGCAAAACAGTGAAACTTTATAGTATCTAAATCACTTGTTTAAAAATGAACGCCCGGAACAACGGACGTGGGAAGTCGGGCCAAAGTTTACGACTATGAAGCAATCCGGCGTACATACCAGCATTGAATTTGTTTCCGTCTGATTCCGCTCCGGCTATTGCATAGTTCACTAGTGGCAGAATACAGAATCAACTCCCGCCACATTGAAACCGTAACGAATGATTTGCGACGTAACAGCGATAATCATGTTTACAGTTCGCATACTAGAGTGGCTTTTGTGCTCTTGCGGGAGATTAGCGGGAAAATTAGGTTATATTTTGAAAATTGACATAAGGAAAATATCGATGAGAGAAAGGAAGTAAGAGATGAAGCCGATAAAGATACAGAACTAAGTATTTCTATAAAAGTACATACATACATAATCAGCCTATAATGCTCCCACTGCTGGGACACAGGCCTCCTATGAGAGGGAGTAGGCCGTAATCCACCACGCGGGCCCAGTGCGGGTTGGTAGATGCCACATGTCTTCTAATTTTTGGTTCTAAGACATGCCGGTTTCCTCACGATGTTTTCCTTCACCGTTTTGAGAGCAGTGGTGATGAAATTATTTACACAATGTAAAGTAAGTCGCGGCCGTTACCGCTGGGCCACCACTGCTCTTTTCGTATAAAAGTACATGGTCTGGAAATAAAATCAATAGCTCTAAATTAAGCAAATTCCATGTTCACTCCATTCTTCTTTATACTAAATACGGAAAATACAAGGCTATAAAAGCGGTTGTGATGTATCGGACACAATATTCTGGTGCCCAAGTGCCCGTAGATCGGCGATAAAAGCTGCAATTGTTTTCATTTGACAACATGTTGTGTTCCGTTTGACAAATGGTTTGTAAGATCGTAGCGACGTAAGAGTTTTACTGAGCTCTTCTATGCTTGCCACGAATGTATTGAGTGTCACTTATGTGGCGGTAAGAACGAAATATTTTGGTAAGAGTTTCCTTTTTTAGGGTTCCGTACCCAAAGGGTAAAACGGGACCCTATTACTAAGGCTCCGATGGCCGTCGTTCCGTCCGTCGGTCCGTTCGTCCGTACGTACGTCCGCCAGTCCGGCCATCCGTTCGTCCGTCCGTCAGTACCAGGCTGTATCTCATGAACCGTGATAGCTAGACAGTTGAAACACACACAACGTCACAGATGATGTATATCTGTTGCCGCTATAACAACAAATACTAAAAAACAGAATAAAATAAATATTTAAGGGGGCTGCCATACAAGTAACGTGATTGTTTTGCCGTTTTTAACCGACTTCTTCAAAAAGGAGGAGGTTCTCAATTCGTCTGTATGTTTTTTTTTTTTGTTTGTATTTTACCTGATTACTCCGCCAATTATGAATCGATTTCGATGATTCTTTTTTTGTTTGGTGAGTCATGCTTCAGAGGTGGTCCCATATAAATTTTATTAATTTTGCTTCTGTAGTTTATAAGTTAGCTTCAATAATTACGTATTTTTCCCACTTTGCGTATGTTGATGACAATTGACTCCGTCACATAGCAGATAACGGTATACGAATTTGTGTGGTGTAGTTACCACAACTAAAAAGTGAAAAATAAAAACTTTTTACAAAAAAAAAACAACCGACTTCCAAAAAAAAACACTAAAAAAGTGAAAAATAACTTTAATTTCGGAAGTCGGTGGCAAAAAACGAAAATTGAATAGCAAAGACACCGATTTCGGAAATTATTGTAGATAATGGTACGGAACCCTTCGTGCGCGAGTCCGAATCGCATTTGACCAGTTTTTATTTTTAACTGAAGACACAACACAACACAACAACATGGCGAAGACCTAGTTCCATTTTTAAATATGTTTGACGTTACGCGTGTCTAATCTAATTTATTTAGAAGTGTGATTGTAACGATTTATCTTCATGATTATAACGTGAGATTTTGTATGTGTTATGAAGAACATAATTCTGCTCTCAGAGATTTTAATCACTTTGCCTGTAAGATAAAGCACCTGAATGTTATTAATTTTCGAGAAAACCCTACACTCTGTACTTAAAATGTAATATTATTTGAAACAAACGCTTCTATCGTAACTTTAGTATGATTTAAATATCGAAACACAGGGTTGCACGGCGCGTAATGAAACAAGCCAGATGTACAAAACATAGAATGTTCTTTATGGGACACGCTTTCGCTATTACAACGTATCCATTTTGAGTAGACCTGTCATATTGTACCATGTTTTTGCTGTTTGGATATTCTGGAGAAGAAAGGGGGAGGCGAGTGGGGTCATGGTACAGTGGTGGAATGGGTCGGTTTGTTCGTAGGCGCCATCGGGTTAGGCTCACCCCGCGCCTATTGTATGCGATTGTGTCACAACAAGCCTCCATATAATATTAACCAAAAAAAATATTCGCGAACATATCAAAATGAAAATTAATAAAAAGAAAATACGGAAAAATCTGAGATGAAAAATAGCTTAAAATACATTATAAGTTTTTTTTAAAGCTGCTGGTGTGAAAAAAACTGATGATTCAAATGAAATGGTATTGGTGTCATTTCAGCATGAAACTAATGTAGGTTCTTAACACAGCATGAAGTGACGACCTGCACGCGTCGCGCAGAAATATGTGCCGGCACTACAACGAGGCTTAGCCAGACTAAGCGTATGCTGAGACGCAGGTGACGCAGCACAGCATGGTAAAGATTTGCAGGGCATTGCAGGCGAGGTAGACATACGGCCGAACGCATGCTGCGACGCTGCTACTGTGACATGATCGCGTTCTGGCTAGTACAAACAAATAGACGATAGCAACAAAATTATGAATCAGCGTAAGCTGAGACGCAGGTGACAGGTCCACACAGCGCAGGGCAGAGCAGATTTTGTGCGTAATGACAGCTGGTCGTCACTTGTTTATGAGACGCAGGTAACGTTGCACAGCACGGGTCGCGCAGAAATCTGTGCTGGCTCTACAATCAGACGCAGAGCAGGACAGATGTCTGCATCCCACGTGCCTGCGCCGCAGCGTACGCAACTGTCAGTACGTAGGTAATGTATTAATTACAAAATCTTCTCTACCCTTCGCTGCGTGAACCTGTGTCACCTGCGTCTCAGGTTACGCTGATTCATAATTTTGTTGCAATCGTCTGCAACCTGCGTCACCGGCGTCTCGGCATACGCTGCTTCATAATTTTGTTGCAATCGTCTATTGTTTGTACTAGCTAGGACGCGAACGTGTCCGTGTAGCTGCGTCGCGGCATGCGCTCGCAGCCTTGTCTGCCTCGCTTGACTACCCTGCAAAATCTGTACTGTGTTGGGTTCGTCACCTGCGTTTCAGCATACGTTTAGCACAATCAGTGAGTAGATGTTCTGATAAGCTGACGACAATACCTAATAAAAGAATGTATTCCAAAGTAATTAACATTTATTCAAAGTAGCGCATTATTATACACCTACAAAACTGATTACCTATAATTGTAAGCAACGCTTATTCTATTCCAGGAATTCCGTCGCCCAATGTGTAGCCGTCTAAAAAACACCTTCTATTAGCAACGGATTAAAATGAGGCGTTTAATTTATATTTAAATGTAACATATCAATTCAAGCGTTTACAATGTCTCTTAGTTACCACCCGACCGTAATAGGCTTAAGTTTACATTGGAAAACAATCAAATATCGATTCCAGGCCTTAGGCAATGTACTTGTACATAGTACTCGAGATTTGCTCACACTGCATAACAATTGACGAGGTATTCACAGAATTCCTACACGGAATGATTAAGCAATAATTGCGTCCTAAATTTTTATAGGTCATATTAATAGACTGGCTGTGGTCGAATTCATTACCCTATAGGGTTCACAGTGGGGTGGGTGAGGGGGTGCACGGACTTCATGGCGTCGGGCAGCGGGAGGGGGGCGATGGGAATGTAATATCAGTAGAGTAGTGATATTGCGGTTTCTAGTTCGCGTGATACTGCTGTGGAGTCGCTCGGCTGCTGGCATAATTGCGTGGACAGTTAGAAATAAATAATTTGTTTTAAAAACTTGACTCATATGACCTCTGGTAGTTTCAAAAGAAAAATTATGGGTGTAATAGTTTTTGATGTTGAATTAAATCTTTTTGGTTTCAGCTTCTTTTAGATGAGAAAGTTTTCAGGGCGCACCTCCATGAAAGTGGAATTTTCCTAGACCTTATATTCGAAATATCATTCAGGGAGTTACCTACAGCGGCAGCACCCATTATTTGTTGGTTATTCTGAGCGTAAGTCTAACATAGGTATCTTAAAATGAATAATGTAACTTTAAATTCATCGCTGAAAAACTCGCATCGGCATTGGCTCTAAAAAATATCCGTATAAATAAAACTAGCTTCATAAATATTCATATAATCCTGCAATTTCAAACCATATGAATTCACATAATATTACTCTATATAAATAATCCTCTATATCACTAATAACGCAGTTTTATACCAATTAATAATTCAGAATGACGCGCGTACAAATTGAAAAATATAAATATGTTTTGGTTTTCACCAGCTCAGTCTGTTGCGTTAGATTTTATAAATACACTCAAGGTGTTGACGCAATGTTTCCACATTTTTAAAATAAAACGAATACTTAGCAGTCAGAATCTATTGCAGATATATTATTGATGGTCTAAAAGAAGACTGTGCCAAGTATCTTGAATTTGCATGCTGCATGATTTGCTCTCATCATAGCGTTATTGCATCTCTTTCAATTTAAACCGTTATTGTGCCTAATTGTGAACCATAATATCAACGTGTCAAAAACCTGAATGAAAAAAAAATACCATCCCTGAAAAGTGGTACCTACTTCTCTGTGGACAGTGATATAAGTGGAAAAGAGGATTTTTTGTAACCCGATTAGTCGTCTCTTCTAAGAATTTAACCATTGTATCTTTTTTAACCTTTTAAGTGACTGAACTGCTTCGCAAGTTAGTTAGGTAATTGGTTACTAGGGATGCTACTTCTCTGAGCTGATTAAAGAAAGTATTTTTCAGAAAACTGGTTGTGAATACAGTCTTGAAAGAAAACTGAAATCATACTTTCACAAAGCTTTCTGTTGCAATGAAAATATTTATACTCAAGACAAAAAAAAGAAAAAAGTACATAAGTCAGAAATCACTGAAGTGAATTTTCCGGAAATCTATTTACTTTTTCTAAACTTTTCAGTTTAAAACGTAATTTTTCGTATTGGAATGGTTTGTAACTTATTTTTGCTGATGTATCAATAATTTAATTAATGAAGGCTACTGCACGCATTCCTCTGTCCTCACGCAAAACTAATGCCAAGTGGGTCGGGTTGCAGTGCGGCACACGCTTCGCGAGACCACTGCAAGGTCCATCACAGTAATTATTTGTCTATTGTACCTAAGTATACTACTCTATTCTTTAATTATCTAAGTATGCTACGTCATAATCGCAGGGTTAATGACCTTTATTGTTTTTTTTAAAACTCGTATGAAATTTGGATTTAATATTTGTAGAATACTACACTCTATATTTTTATTGTCCACTCATATCAACTGTAAAATGCAAATGACCTAACGGTGACGCGTTAGTTGTGTTTGGGGGACATTCTAACAATAGATAGATACATTTTCATCACAAATTAACAAATAACTGTCAACAGAATGGCAAGTTAATTTGATAACTAAGTAATTTCAGTGGCCGGTCAGAAATCAGTAGTCCCGACGCGGTTACACAGAGTTATCGAGTATGCGGGCGCAGGAAGGTAATTACTGATAAACAAGTCGATGGTCGCCTCCCTATTGACAGTTTGACTTATGAGCCTAATCGACATTCGGACGTCGTAACCACTCACGTTCGGACGTACTCTCGTTCAAAATAACACAGAAGCTGTGTTCATCTCAACTAAAAATAGCTTTGTTATTTAAGAGCCAATTTGCGTTGGTGTCCATTTAAACGTTACAGACGTAACGACTATTTATTGTGTTCACAATAAACTAACTGAGCATGTTAATGACTTGTCATTTAATTTAAACCCGACCATTTTGAGGACTTGAAATAACAACAAAAGATTACGTTTTCATATTCATAAATGTCAGTTACGAAACGAATGGATTCCGCAACTGTATATTTCCCGGTTTGGCGATAAAAGCTGCGTACAATTGCCTCGATTTTGTTCACTTTTATTCTAAGTTTTATTATTTTAAAGTATTTTAATTAAAACTGACATTGTTTTGAGGCAGAAGATTATGACAAGCCGCCAGCTTGACGCAGACAAAAAGATTTTGTGGAATCCGCTTCGCCGAGCGCAGGGTTGGGAAAGGGTCAGAATTATTCAAGTTTCGTTGGGTGATTTTAAAAATTTAACGATGCTAAATTGTCGTAAAGTTGCAGGAGTATTAGGATTAAAACGTTTTGTTCTTGCAATAAATCTTTGAGAGCCTGTCGTCAATGCGGAATGTCGAGTTTTGTTAATAACGATAAACGTTATCGATGTAATTAATAAAATTAATATCGCTTTATGTTTGGCTTGTTGTTGCCTGTTATAATTCATGATCTATACTTAGGTAACATTAAAATATATTTACATTAAAATATATTTTTTTATCTTTGAAAAGCACTGTACATACATACGTACAAAATCAGCCTATAATGTGTTATCTATTATATATTGTAACAGCGAATCAATCTTCACGCCTCCCCCTTAAGACAATTATTTTGATATTCTGATAGCTCATGAGCATGACCTAAAGAGGTGCCATAAAAAAATGAACTGAAAAGCAATGTTAATATAATTTTAATTGTTTAAATGCGACTAAAATGAAAGACACAAACTGTCAACCCTGTAACATCCGACACTTCCGCAACTGACAAGCGGTGGGTATTGTTTCGTATAGCAGAGCATTGGATCTATCCATTTCATTGTAGGGTTAAGTTTCCTACCCGCCATTTGTTCCGAATACTTGACTTATTTTCTACACGTATTTTCTTGTTTACTCGTAACGTAACAAGGTCTTGTTTGATCAGGGGTAATCTATGATAAATGTTTCTAGGCTAATACGTAGGTAGGAGTAATATGGCTTGGAGGTATTACGCTTGTGATTTATTTTTATTAGAGGGTATTAAATGATTTGTAAGCTAGTCTAATAAAAAGGGATAAGTGTAAATAGTGTGACAGGCCGGTTCGCGCCCGCCGCTCGCCTCGCACTGCCTCGCTCCGCAAGATCATTGTTATTTATCTCGGTGCCTCCCCGCTTTTATTTCATCCCTGTCCGCCTCGGTTTATTTGTCTTCGGGATCTGAGGGTACATTAACGTATTTTTCTTCTCTATTAGGGAGACGGTCGTCGGCTCACCTTCAAACTTTGTACCGAGATCCACGAAATCCGAAACCCGATGTTTGTTTGCTTGTTTTTTATTTCCAAGATAAGTCAAATAAAAGTTGACGATTGATTGTATTGTAGGAGCACTCGTAATCACAAGGAACACAGGAAGTTTTGATGCGTTCAACCGAGAGTTAGTCTAGTTAACGGCGGCAGGGCTATCAATGCGACTCAATCGAACAAAACTGCCCAACTTTGATATTTAAGGTACGATCGCAAGATTAATATTTTTATATGTCCGTGTTGAGTTGTAAATGTCTGGCCATTCGGTTTATTTATATGTACACACCGCATAACAGTTTCTTTGGAACACACACTGATTCATGTTGTAATAAATAGGTACACTATTTTAAGACGTCCTTCGCACGATTTCAGAGCGCCCGTTAACATGACTGGAAATTACCCGTGCTGATATTAACCCAGAATTGGCTCCATTTACATAATACACTTTTTTCACGAACGGCTTCTATTTAATGACTCACTATCTGCACATTTGCGTATCTCAACAGACCGTAACAAAGGAGCCGAGTCAGTGATAAAGTCTAGAATAGGTGAATTAAGCACAAAAGCTCCATTAGCCGCCTAGCTGTTTCAAAATTAAATTATCTCGAGCAATAGCAGGCTAGGGAGTTACGAGCAAATTGCCAGAAAGAATAAATCCATTCTCGCGAATCGGTTGCATGGAAATTGCAACAGCAGGCAATAGCGGCGCGCCAGCGAAGCGCACAATTATAACGAGACGGTATAAATCAGAATGAGTTGTGGCATGTTATTAGGGCTATTCCACCACGAAATAGGAAGACGAAAGCGAGCTCGATGAAACTCGTAAACTGAACCGAGATGTTGCTGCTCATTTTCAATAGATTTTTTGTCGAATGGAAATCAGTGTACTTTGTATTTTTATTTCCGATGCCACCGTCAAGTATTTGGGTGCTCAAACATGAGAACAAGCTTTTTGTATATTCAAATGAATCGAGAACATAATACTTAAATTTTATTGTTTCCCCGAACAAAGCATTAGAATCGCATTAGGAACAGAGCTCGAAGATGCCTGGAAAAACGTATCTTTGAATTTACCTCATATCGATTGTCAGCGTTTTACTTTGTTTGCTTATTATGTAACAGAGTGAGAACCTGAGAACGTAGGTTTTACAATATTTTTCTGTTAGATTCTCATTTGATATTCGCCGTTAAAAAGGATCAAAAGCTTCGAGAGGTAACGGTTCCCTCCGAGAAATAGTTCCCATGCTCGTGAATACAAATAGATGCTTATGAGGACTTACCTTTCGCAAATTATCTCCTGGCTACAAGGCGGCAACGTAACCTGGAAACAAAATTTTATAGACAGCTTATTTAGTTTTCGTAGAACGGAGGATCTTCAGATGGGGGATTGGAGACAATGTCGTAGAATATGATTATCATCATCGATATGTCGGATAGAAAACACTTTCATAAAAATATATTTTTATTTTAGTAATTGGGGCCAGGTGAATTGGAAATGTCTGTGAAAAAGGTTGAAAAGTCATTGAAAAGAAAGCTCTATTTTGAGTTCCGGATTAGTAAGATAAATATAACTTAGGATGACTGTACAAATACACAAGTATTTCATTTTATTTTCTAACAAATCTGAAGGACTTTCGAACAAAACAAGTCCTATAAATAACTGATTGCTTACGCCATCAGAAATTCCTCGAACAAAAATATAAATAGGATAGCGGGATAGTACCTACTATTGTTGGTATCTCGAGACTTATCGTCATACAAGTTAATATGTCCCCAGTCTTAGCGGAGAAAAACCAAAGTAAATGATGAGATAGTTTGATATTTTAGCAGTCCCCAGTTCCCCACAGGGGGAATGTAAATGGAACAGTGAAATGGACATTGACATTTGGATTCCCACAGTGGATGGAAATTTTAAATTGAGTTGGGATCCTCAGTTGAAAACACGGTTATCATAATAATTATAACTGTAGTAATATAATATTCTCAGTTGGCAATACTGAACGGCCGGATTTTTACCCAATGTTGTGAAACAGCGGAAAAGTTGTTGGTTATTTTAATCATGTTTTTAATTCAACATTAAATTTTCCTCGCATATCAAGATAATAAGCCCAAATAGCATTACTATACGGTTAAAAAACCGATTTGTTGACCCGTCCGTAACGAGCAATCAGTAATTCAGTACTAACAAACAAATGAACCAATAACTTCTTATTGTAACATTTGTACGCTAGTTTACGAAACCATAAAATATGATAAGCATCGGGCTATGAGATTCAGACGGTATCCTATTTATTTGTATTTACGAGCAAATCGAGCCTTGACCCGCCGCCCGAGACCTGGGCCTACTCAGGAAAACAACTTTTGCCAGATAAACACACAGCCGAATTCTTTTGTTGTGTCACCGCCGTGATTTACTGCTCAATATGAACTGAGGCGGGCAAGAGTCGATTATGAGCGAGCGATTCTAGCGTGTAATCACGTATAGTCGTATTTAATAAGAGCGGTTTGTCGGTGCGACGGTGCATCGGAGTTCGATGCGGGCGTATTGCCGGTCGCCGCCGGTAAACAACGCTCGTTCGGGCGGAGGCGGCAGCTGCTAGACCGAGTCGCCTGCATGCGACGCGCAATATCCCTCTTACAAAATAAAGGAATTCCCCGCGACAATCGTTCGCCTTCTTTACCCTCACCCGAGAAATACAAACGCACGCCTCCGAATGACTTTACAAAAATTTGCATGGCACCAGCTTTTTTTCTCTATATTTTCACGTTCAGAAAAGCAATTTTTGTACGTCGGCCGCGATACGGAACGCGGGAAATTGCACTCGTTCCTCGGTGAACGGAGAGAACAGTGGGAATGGAGTGGCACAGAGTATTGTGCCGAATAGAGGCGACCGATTGCTTTCGGCTAGCTTTATTGGCCGGTACACTTCTGGAACTTTGATTATGTCTATACACAACTGTTTTCTACTTTTAACTATAAGTTAGCTTCCGTTCTTGCGACGTCGTTTGCTTTCAAGTATTGGGAAATTTAAGAGGGTTTTAGTAGAAAGTTAAACTTTCAGGCGTTGTAGTGTCTTACGATTTGAAAGCTCGCGTGGCGGATCTTTCGCTATTGGACAGTCGTAAATTCTATAAAACAAAACAAAAATACATGTATGTTTAGCGTTTTATCCTTGAATTAATATTATACACAAATGCTCAACTTCACGTATCACTAGCAAGTGGAATTAGATGAAACCGAGATTTTCTATGTATAATTTTGATTCACGAGTTTCGCTGCAGTGGGAGTTATCTCCGATGTTGGTGTAACTATCATACGTAGGAAATCCAAGGTACCCTTCGTGAGATTGTCAGTAACACCAAGGCGGTGCTGGCCTTCTTGAAGGAGCTGGGGTTGATCGAATAAGCGATTTCCCACCCGTACGCAAAAAAGCGCTTTGACGTGTAGGTTCGGACCAGCCTGTATTACCTATTACCTATCTCCGATGTTGTTTGATTCAATAACGGTCCGCGTCCGCCTGCGTCAAACTACCAAATTATCTTAATTACAAGCCTCAGGACAACAAAGTAACTGCTAATTACTTTAAACTACAAATACCAAACAAAATTATTATTTTGGTCAAGCAAGAACATGAGATTTCCATGTATTTATTGTGAACTGTGAGCCTTTTATTTGGGCTGTGTTAACGAGCTCTGAGAGTTAATAAGTATTATTAAGGACTTAAATTATTGTGATGAAAATGTAAAACAATGGATTTAACATGAGAGAGAGAAAACTTTACTTCGTAGTAAAATTACAGAAATAATATTATACGCGTAATAATACTGATCATATTTGTTGTCACTGACTATAGTTTTCAGCTTTTTAGCCTTCCACTGATTATGTTAGTAAGTTTAAAATGACTATGCAAAGAACTGGCATTAATTGGCATTGTATGTCAGATACTAATATAGTATTAAATACTAATACTAAAATACTAATATTATGTTATAAATTCAAAAGTAACTCTGTCTGGCTGTCTGTAGGTGTGTTACCCTTTCACGCATATACTACTGAACGGAGTTCGACGTATAGGGTACTAATCCTACAGGGGATGAATGTTGGTAAAGGAAACCCAGCATTTGTTAAGTACAACATAAATGAAAATACAAATATATGCTTTTGGTAAGAAATAAGGAATTAGGTCTTACAACGTTTTTGTAAACTCATCGATAAGGAGGTAAAATAGGGGATGATTTTATATCAAGTAATACCTATATACATTTTTGTATACTATATACATATTTGTATAGTAGGTACTTCTTTTTAAGAGATTTAAGGGTATTGAAAATATATTCATAGCCCGTATTGTAAGATATTTAGTCTTTATTTCATTAAAATCGGTCCACTGGGGCAAAAGTTATTATAATTCCTACCTTTTCACTCCACTATCGGCTCAACGAATAGGCCATGATTTGAGTTAAGACATAGGATATTTATCCCGATAGTATATTCCCGTGGGATGATATCCGACATCTTCCCGGGCGAAGCCGCGGGCAGAAGCTAGTCCCGTATACTTAAAACAAAAACTTCAAGTGAAATAAATAATTAAGCTTATCTGTTATTTTGTACCGTAACAAAACGGTACAAATTACACATTAAAATGATTCATGTTTTGTTTTTCATTATAGTTATTTACATTAGTACATTACATTGTACGGTTACATGACGACTTTCAAATATTCATTGGCCACTGATATTATGAAACCGTATAAAAACTTCGTACCATTTTACATATTAAATCGCTATTCCACGATCTGTAAATAATAATTTGGTACAGAAATAATTTTGATGTAAAACAATTTATTTTCGCTACAGAATTACAACATCGAGTAGATTACATTTTTGTATCATTTCCAATGCCAACGTCGAGTTGATTCCAGAAACCAGGTGTTATATAATATAAATTTGTAGTTTCATAGCAATAACATGGATCTACGTAGGTATTTAAGATGGGTCGTGGTCGTGTCGTTAATTTAGAGCGACAGTGTTAAATGGTTCGTAATATTTTGTTTATTTAACGTAATTATAACAAATAGGTCGCCGTGCGAATCTCCCGCGGAATCGTGACGAGGTCGATTCGTGGTTCAGGGTGACTGATGACAAATTAGTAATTTGTAATGAGTATTTTTGAGTTAATTTGTATGTAGCGTCACGCTCCCCGGCTTTGCAGCGAAACCGAATTTCGAACGGTTTAAAGCAATTAGTTTATTGGTTCTTTTTAAGCATTTTAGTCTCTTAAATACATCGATGGTTAAGTACAGTACTCATCAATATTCAAACTTCTGTAATAATATGAGTTACTACTTTTACTGCAGTGCATTGGTAGCCCAGTAGTAACGGCCCAACTTTCGAGTTCTTAGCTCGTGGGTTTGAACCCAGGTAGGCGCGTTACTTTGTGTACCTAAATGATTTCATTACCACAACTCTCAAAACGGTGAAGGAAAACATCGTGCGGAAACCGGCATGTCCTGGAACCAAAAAATCGAAGATATTACGTGACATCTACCAACCCGCACTGGGCCCGGGTGGTCACAGCCCACTCTATCTCGAAGAGAGGAGGCTTGTGTTCCAGCAGTGGGAACACTATTATGCTACTAATTTTATTGAAGATTGTGAAAACAACATCACTGAGTTTTTTTTTTTTGTTTTATTGTCAACTTTGCTTGCACATACTTACGTGACATCTACCAACCCGAACTGGGCTCGGGTGGTCACAGCCCACTCTATCTCGAAGAGAGGAAGCTTGTGTTCCAGCAGTGGGAACATTATTATGCTACTAATTTTATTGAAGATTGTGAAAACAACATCAATGAGAATTTTTTTTTTTTGTTTTATTATCAACTTTGCTTGCACATACTTACGTGACATCTACCAACCCGCACTGGGCCCGGGTGGTCACAGCCCACTCTATCTCGAAGAGAGGAGGCTTGTGTTCCAGCAGTGGGAACATTATTATGCTACTAATTTTATTGAAGATTGTGAAAACAACATCAATGAGAATTTTTTTTTTGTTTTATTATCAACTTTGCTTGCACATACTACCTACTGAATAGTGGAGGAAAAAGGATTTCCGAGTTTTCACTTCACTCTTTTCAATCGTAAAAGAATCCGTCTTTATATACCTTGAAATAAGTCATCAATATCAATTCCACCTGTAACATTCCTTCCAACTCAAAAATTCCTGTATTCTCCACATTTTTCAGTTGTCACTCAAAACTTTTGAGTGACAAATGAAAAATATGAGTCAAAACTGAAGTTCAGTGGACGGGCGCATCCGTCAGTTAGTATATCTATGGCAGAAGTATTATTAGTAATGATTTACGAGCATGTCGCGGCGTTTCGACAGACACCCGTTAATGACGCCGACCGACGAAGTGCACTCAATTTTATTTATTGGCTTTCTTGAAAGTCATTTAAACCTGGCAACACACGGGACGCGTTGCGACGACTGTTTGCTGCGATACGTGAATGGGAATGTTTGTGACTTTTCATAATAAATTGCTCTTACATTGATGTTTAATGGTTTTAATGGAGCGACATTTAAAAAAAACCGTAGGGGTAAACTAGTAGAAATCGTCTCGTAACGAATAAGCGTTATGCCCGAAAAAGTCAGTTTCAAAAGATGGCCCTGTATTAAAAGACAAAAACTTTTGGCACTTGAAACTTGAGACCATACTAGATTGCTCTATATGAATAATACATAATATAGTGTTTTTTTCTAAATGCTCACTGATTTTCAGTTATTTCAATTCGTAGACAAATTTTCAATTGTAAGTACACTATAACATTATATTTTATGGAATTAATAATTAACAAAAAAAAAAAAAACTAAAACTAAAAGGACTTACTAATAGATATAAAAACAAAGGGGCGTCAGGCGTCGAAGTATTCGTCCGCATCGCTGTCATCCGGAAACGTGCCCAGAAGACTGGCAGCATTGCCACGTTGAATGGCAATGCTAATTCTTTGGCCAAAGAACAAGCCAGCCCTCTGGTCACGTGAAGTATCGACCAGTCGGTGAGAAATTTCCTTAAAAAGGAGACGCGCTCTCGGGCCCCATGACCCGAGCGTTTCGACCCCAAACGGCTCAAAACTGTAGTTGCCCACAAGGTTACAGTATTTGCGCCGCTTGAGGGTCTCAGCAGCCGCAGCAGTGGCGCCAGCACAGCCCGCCGTGCTAGGAACATGGGATGGCGCAAGGGTGTCGACACACGTTGCGTCCCACACCAGAGGCCTACCTACCTTCCAAGGCAGCAACGTCATGCCATCTGGTCTCTTCCCATCGTCACGTACCAAGCCGTTTGGTTCTAATACCGCTGGTACGCTGGTGGTGACAAGGGCTCGACGAATAATATCGTTGATGCTGGCGTGCCGTGCTATGCGGCCTGCACTCCTGTAGCAGGACAGGCCATGGTGCCCGAGACTGTCGACAGCTTCGCCGCAGTGGCACCGATGCGGAGCAACACAAGGTGCGCCTAAGCGGAGACATGTAGCGAGCCGAAACGATGATCCATCATAGTACCTATGGTGGATGACGGGAGCGCCTGAAGGCATAAGCCCGACTCCCATTCTCCCAAAGCCAGCAGACGGGCACGCTCAACAATATTAGGTGATGTGTTTATCAGGGTATTCCGTATAATACTGCAGAGCGGCACGTCCCACCGTCTCTGGGAGGACGGGTTGTCGGGCAAATCCGTATTGGGACAAGCCATTTTCCAAGCGTTCAACGCATCAGCCAAACACGGTACCTCAAAATCAGCCAGTGAGGAAGATAAAATGTTCCTGGTTAATTTATCGGTACTGTGGACTGAGGAGAGGAAGGCCGGTAAACTTATACTTGAAATTTTGCGAACGCCGAGACCACCCAAGCGAATGGGGAGTGTGGCTTGCTGCCACGCTCGGTCGTCCAGAGCCACATTTAGGATTGAGGTTAGTGTATTTCTTATAATTTGGTCTACTTTTTCTAAAAGTTGTGGATGCTTCCAGATGTGTGAGGAACGAAGGCTATATGTAAATTTTGGTCCAAAGCAACAATACCGGATGAGGGTGAAGGCCGAATGAATGTTAATTTTGAAAAGTCTTTCCGAGACATCAATGAAATTTTGTATCTTCTCCTCAATGAACGTTGGAAAGGATTCGTCGAAAATTGGGGACCCCAGGAGGTGAAGTGAGTTTCTTTCGGTAATTTTGATGTTTGGTGCTATTGTGTTAAATTTTGCGATGGTAGTCTGTCTGTCAGTGGTTTGGGGAAGGTAAATTTCACATTTTGAGAGGTTAAGGTCTAGGCCAATGGAGCTGAATTTATCTTTTAAAAAGGTTAAGTCTTTTAGGACTGTGTCTACATCACCTCCTAAGGTTCCGTCATCCAAATACCATACGTTGAATTTAGAATTTAGTTGTCGAATAATTGGATTTATTGCCAAACTAAAAATGACTGACCCAAGAGGGTCACCCTGTTGACATCCAACGGCCGATTCCAAAAGGTTGTCTTTATAAAGTAATTTAGAAGGGTGCCTGAACATTGATAGAGAAAACTGTAAATTTTGGGAATTTCTTTTTGAACTTCTGTCAACAAGGTGTCCCTGTTTACGGAATTGAATGCGTTCTTTATGTCAACCTTGAGGATGACTTCCCCTTTATTGCTATTGAGGTAAGTGGATAGTGCATGTACCGCAGCCTCACAGCCCCCTTTGGACCCGAAGCCTAGCTGTAGGGGCTGGAATTTGCTGGCCAGTGATTCGCTGTAGAAAGCACAGCAAATTTTGGCTGCGATACGCCGATAAGTAAATCCTACGGCAATGGGACGAATGCCGCCATCCTTCTTGCGCATGGCACATAGGTTTGCCCCATACAAGATATCAATGACGGCTTCGTTCACATTGCCGGAGAGCATCAGATTGATGAGGGCTGTCAGCTCCTTCAAAAGTGACTCACCAGCCTCCCCGGCGCCTGAACACAATAGATCCTTCAGGTGTTGAGGTGTCAGGCCGTCGAGGCCGCCAGCGGAGCCACTTCGAAAGGAGCACACGGCTGCACATACTTGCTGAGCTGTAATTTCAAGTGAGTTGGATTCCGGATCGGGTGGGTTAGGGAAGGAGAGGTCATCTGCCGGGGTGGGGTGTTTGCTCTCCAAAGCTGTAAGTGTCTCTGGAGAGTACGGCGCAACCACATCGCTACTGAAGATGATCCTAGCTGCACCTCTGATATCACCCTCGCCTAGTTTAGACTCCACATGGTGCAATAAACCTCTTTGGGGGGGGGTGCGCTGTTAGTTTAGGGTCGAAATTTTGGGCCGAAATGTTACAATTATCCTTGATTTGTGCTGTTAATGTTTTTTTATTTGCCAAATTTTTTTGCACATGTAGAGTTCTAAATGGGAAGGTGAGTAGATAGATAGAATACTCTTTATTATGTACACCATAAAAATTACTATTATTCGTAGAGCATTAGTCTCTCCAATTGCCCGATTGGCTCTACCACAATCGAATTTAAAATTGCGTGTGTAATTAGAGTTTGTGTGTTCTTCACCCAGCTTGGTTTCTTAGATAATTTACTTTATACGACTGAGAGAATAATAATTTCTTAAAATAATGATTGCAAGACATTTGAACTTAACTATAACATGTAGCTTAAGTTAAGCTATAGCGTGGGTAACTGCGGTGTAATGAAAGCTTATAACTTATGCTTAGCGCTAAACGTTATGTCTGCAATCCACAATAATGCATTGTCATCTTTTCTCATAAAATCAAGAAGTAAGACTTTTATTTGATTTCTCGATTAATTTATCGGGGATTAGTTTTCATTATGGACTTATCCAATAACGATTATTAGTGTAATACGTATTTTTTTCTTTCTAATCTTTATTCGTTTATAGAGGGTTTGATCAGTATGACTATGTAACCTTCATAGGGGCATTCTATGTCAAAAAAATCTGCCTAGCCATTTCCCAAATTAGTTGGGGTCGGCTTCCAGTTTAACGGGGTGCAGCTGAATACCAGTATTTTATATGGAGCGACTGCCTATCTGACTTCCACAACCCAGTAACTGGGTAATAAGACATCCCTTGGTAAAACTGGTTATCAGACTTTCGGGCTTCTGACGACCCGTAACGACTGTCAAAGATGCCACGAATGACAGCCGGGACCAACGGCTTAACGTGCTTTCCGAGGCAAAAACAAAGCACGTTAAGCCGTTTACCATTTTATATAATTTTTCGGCTGTCCCGTGTGTCATGTTAGCCCTACTGAACTAGGGATCAGCAAAGATACTGTGTAATACGTTGATAATTAGGCTTTCTAGTTATTTAGAAAATAAAGTGTCGGAAGATATTGTAAGACTTCTTGTTGACGATGTAAATTTATGGGATTTTTTACTTGCAATTTGCATTAGCATTTACAATGCAGAACTTATATATCTTTGAGAAATTTATTATTTCAATAAAATATAAAATCTAACACTAAACAATTTTCTAACTAATATTAAATAAAACTAACTGTACAAATAAACAACTAATATCTAAAATATGGCGTCGAAAAATTCCTCCGCATCGCTGTCGGCTGGTAGTGTACCCAAGAGACTGGCGGCATTGCCACGTTGAATGGCAATGCTTAGCCTCTGACCAAGGTCACGGGAAGTGTCAAACAGCCGTTTCGAGATTTCATTAAATAAACTATGAGCACTTGGACCCCACGGCCCTAGGGTTTCAACCCCAAACGGCTCGAAAATATAATTGCCTATAAGGCTATTATACTTTCGCCGCTTGAGGTTTTCCGCAGCCGCAGCGGCGGCGCCAGCACAGCACGCCGAGCCAGGAAGATGAGATGGCATTTACAATTGTACATAGTCTTAAAACGGTATTTGTAATAATTAGCTAACTACCTACGAGTAGCGAGCTGAGCAAATAAGTCACCGAAATAAATTATAAATCAGTAAAACACTTAGCTACACATTATTATTTCACAGTAAATTATGAACAACATCAATTTTTCAAATGTGTACGGATCCGTCCGATCGACTTCCATTAATTTGGATGATGGATGTCAAGTGTGGCACAAGTTTATGTTGTAAATCAATCAAGGATAAATCACGGTCTTGATAGCTACTTATTTTTATTAATACTACGACTCCTGAAGGGTCTGTGTGTCGAGAAAGAAAATAGTTTCAATTAACGTTGCTAAGTCTAGTGTGTGTGCCTCAATAGAGTAATTAGCTTTTGATCAACTACTTCATTACACAATATACATGGCTATTTTTAAATTATTTTAGGGAATTTACTCGCTGGTATCCTACGGCCGATATAACTTGGCAGGTCTGAACATAGGCGCACATAACTTTCGCGCATGTTCTCTCACTCACACTCGCCTCGTGCCACCAATTGGTTCCTAAAAAATGTTACTGCGCAGCCCTCTGTACGAAGTTCGGAACTGCCAAGTTATATCGGCCGTATTGTATAAACACAGGTTCTGGAAAAGGTTCACGTACGCATACCTACTCCAGGCTCACAAACATAAAGTTGCTGAATCTCTTCATTCAAGAAGCACATAAAACATTCTTTTACTTCGTGCGGTAATTTCGAGGACTAGAAAACAGAAAGGGCGTCCTTTTTAAGACGGCTGTAAAAGAACAAATTGGCGGTTCCATATTGTTCGCAGTAAGACACTATACGACTATGGTATGTTAAAAGACTCGTAATAAGACGAGGGGCCTACAAATCATAATAAATTCGGCGAACTTATTAAGTCAGCCGCCAACAAACAATAGACCGAGTTATTGGCGATATACCCTCGTTTTATCTAACGCCCCCCCCCCCTCTTACCACCTCACGAATGTCCCTCCTTCGGCCCAACAAGTAGAGCAATCTACGTTTAATCGGAAAAAGCTCAGGGAATCAAGAATATACCAATTAATAGAGGCAAAGAGTTAACAACAACAGATGTTTAATAGCTCGAGGTAGCTCTCAATAATGGCTGCCGAGAACGGATGTGCCTTTAGCCTTCACTTATTTACTGGCTCTGTTCTACTGATACTGTAGGATCGAATCACTTTCAAGGATATTTTAATTTGAAAATAGAGGTGCCTTTGGCTAATCGACATAGTGGCACGCTATATTTTCAAAAAGTTTTTTTTTCAGTATCAGCCGCCTCCATGTCCTGTTCACACAATAGGTATTAACCTACTATTAACCCACTGGCTACTACTACTATTAACTATTATTTATAAACTTTTTAATTTGTCTTTTCGTTTTCACTATTTTTATTTTGTTGTATATCGATTACTAGGCTTTTAGCTATACTTTTTTTATTTTTTTTTTATTACCAATTTTATGGAATCCACCTCAATATTCTGGTTTTTGGATGCTTTTGAAATTGTTTCTGACGTTTCTAAAATTACAGATGCTGGTGTATTTTTGTGCCATGGAGTGTCATCTTGGCTCAGTGTTGGCAGATGTGAGTCATGTCAATGACGTAGTACTACACGATCTGGCCAATTCTAGAGAACACAAGTGTAAATCATTACTCATCAATAACGTCAACACATGAATAGTGAGGGATGACTCTAAGAATTCGAACGTCCATTTACGTTCCGCTCTATTTAAGATGTTTCTATTCAGCGCGAAGTAAATTACTAATAATTGTCAAACAAATTAATTGTAAAATGATCATAGTTTTAAGCCGACATTAATGAACAACTTTCCGGCCGTTAATGTGACCGGTGCTCCATCGGTGCCATTACATTTACTAACAGTGATGTTTTAATTTATATCATCATATGTTACTATTATGCTGTCCACCGACTGAGCTCTTTGCCAGCGCAATTATGTATTGCTTGCTAAATTAGTAGAGCATTAAATTATTAATAAAGGTGACATAGTTGACTGTTGATTTGGTAAACATTAGTACGTAGGCCGCGGCAAAGTGGACCAGTAATTGACTCTATTTTCAATCTACAAACACTAGCATCCCTGCGACATGATACACGCAACATAACTGCTATAAATAACCGGTATATTTGCAAGACTGCAAGTACCAACAACGACGGAAACGATAATTAATCTTAGTGCAACAAGAATTCAAGCGAGTGCTAGGAATTACGATTAAACGCTCTAGTTAATTAATACGCCAACCAAAACCGTCGCTCAAGCGAGTCAGCGAGTCAGTGCGAACCGGTAGTGCGCCTAACATCTCGCAATACCAAAACAAGAACAAACCATTAAAACTAAGCGAACGAAATCGGATTCAATCTAACAAAATAGCAGCAATTACAATCCCAAACTATATGCCGTAGGATGTAATGGCCGCCCCTCGATAACATATAAATAGAAGGCTCCGTACGACTCCGCCAATAATAGTCCAAATATCGTTCAATAATGGGACACGAGCGGACGAAAGTGTAGGGCAAACAATAATGGGCAAAGACAGACCGGGCACGTACACTGAGTCGCAGAATTAATCAGTTAGTCACACTTGCGTCGAACTAAGGAAGAGTCGATTAGGAGGGTACCTTGAGGATTATTGAGACATTGCGGCGCATGCCAGCTGCGGCCGCCCAACTTGCCGATATTGCCGCCGCGGCCAGGGCTGCCCCAACTTGTTTTCAACTGCCCAAGAATTCCCAGCTCCGACGAGAAACTCCGTCGTTCGATCATACTTATTGGAAAAAGGGTTCTCGTTTTCTCATAATGTTGCCATCGTTGTAGGTACCAGTATTAGGATATTTCACTTGTTATATTTTGGAATGATGCCATGTTCCACTTTATGGGTTGGGGTTATTTATACGTACAAAAGTTCTAGGATTTCATAATACTATATCATCCGTTTGTTTCTATTTTCCTCTATGATAATTTGGGTTATCGTGGGTATGTGGAGGGTTGTGTTAGGCGAGGCATTTTAATTAACAAAGCTGTGTTCCCCTGCGGCCCGGATGGTGCTGATGGAAAAAATGACATTACTTTCATATTCGGTACACATACGCGAGTTTAATTGATAGTTCGTTATCTTCCCGGTGACGAGGTTATTTAGTTATAAGCTGAACCCGGATACAGCTGGAATGTAGTTCACGTATTCACGTATCGAGTAAATTATATTTGAATTCGTCAGCGCTCGCTGGGGTCCTTCGCTACATCTACTATTATAACTCGCGTTTTATAGTCTTGTTTATGGATACAATACAATAGCCTCCACTAGCACACAACAGCCATTTTGCCTTCAGTAATATAGAACTAAAAGAACAAAATATAAATAATTTTCTTACGGGTTTAGTTTACAGTGCTTTTTCCGAAACTTTATATGTCTATTTTATCACACTTTTCTCTACTGAAATGATACTGACCAACAAATTCGAAATAGTTACCTGCATAGGGTATAGATTTATGAATTTTATATACCCCGATTGACAATCTGATGACTCGATTATTATATTCAGATCGGGAGAGTTGTTGAGCCGAAACTCATCAACTAGGTTCAACACTTGAATATAAAGCCTTAAGTGGTCGGGGGTGGTTGGACAGCCGGCTAATGCACAAAGCGGGTTCCTCTGTTATGGTGATTGTACAAAACAGATTGTGGATGCACCGCTCCTAGTCGGCTTTGCACCAGAATAACAATTGTCGCTCCATCGATATTCCTGTACGATTGCTACCGAGGTTTCTTTGCATGAGTATCCTTTTTTTCAGCGAGGTTTTCGTTGATTTTGTTTGAAAACTGGATAATTTTAAATATCCACTAAAATACCTTCTGAAAGCCTATTTATAATTACGCCTAATCTGTGATGCCTCGTCGTTAAAAGACTGTAGATTTAAGACTTGATTAGACTCATAAAAACCGAGGATGAGTCCATCAAATAAAGATGTCATTGGCTTTCTTATTGATGGCACATAACGTTAACACACAATTATTATAATAATTCTATTACCCATATTTATTTCCCATAACATTGCTCTACAAGACTCTTAAGTTATCAATAAAGTCACTGAGCTCGTAAAAAAGACCAGTTAGACGAAGACGTCGGGTCTCGTCAGAAACTATTTTTCTACAGTTTTATGTGTCCGTGACATACCGTCATACGACACGGATACGGCAGATTCGTCGGTCGGGCCGGTATAGCTGTCAATCACAGCAAGTTGATTGGATTTCGATATTGGCATCAATACTTCGCCGAGGTACGAGCTGCGCAGGTGAAATGTGCAAATAAAACATTTTGAACAAGAATTTTAAATTTTTGTATGTCACAGATTTTAAATTCGTGGATTTTTTTTATATTGAGAACTAAAAATATAATAAGTGTAAATTAAATTATGTTTGGACAAATTACACAAACAGTTTATGGTTTGATTTGATATGAATATAAAATGAAACTTTGAGTTTTTTAATCCAGGAATCTAACACTTATAATTTTATCCTTTATCTAACGCTTTGAACTAAAGAATACGTTTAAATAAAATAAAAGCCGACTTTATCCAACACGACTTCAGTTCTAATTTAAGACCTAGATTGCTCGCAAAACCTCCACTACGCCGATCGAAAGTCTAGGGTCTATTTTGTGGCCAGCGAATATCGCTTAAAGCGAAGTGCCCGACTATAATTGACTAATTAATGACGTCACTCAAAGTTTCAGTGAGTGCTGCCCGAAACTGAACTTTACGATTATTTTGGGAGTGAATCAAATGTGGCAGATTCGTTATTGCTTCACGTATAATTTTGCGATGGAGACATAATGGCCTGATTGGAGAAGAGACCATTTTAGAAAGGGATTGTGCTTTTGTGAGGCTGTAATTTATTTAATGTCACAACTTGGATTACTAGACGTACACTTAATAAGCTAGGTAATGCAAGCGGCGTCTCAAGTATTCAACTCGTCCCGATCCGAATAAAAGAATTTTAATGTACCTAATACCTACCTATCTACATCAATGTATTAGGGCACATTAGAAAATATAGTCTTAATAACCCATATCATAACAACAGGTCTGTATTCCTTGACGGGTTAGGCAGAGGTGTAACTATAGTATACCACACTTCGCCAGTTATGTTTAAGCAAAGTCAAAGTCAAAGTCAAAGTCAAATAATTTATTTCAACTAGGCACATTAAAGGCACTTTTGAACGTCAAATACATAGAAATAGAACTGATTCTAGTTGCCCCTTCCAAAAGGTAGTTTTCGTATGGAGAAGAATGGGCAAGAAACTCCACCGTTACTCTTTAAAAAAAAAATATGTTTTACAATATTTGGTATAGGTACATCAATTATATAATTACATGTGAAGACGATGCACCGAGAATACAATTATGAGGTAAAAAGAATTAAAAATTAAAAATGGAGCAATGAAAAATAAATAAATTAAGTATGTGATAGGTACATGGTGCTCACATATTTACAAACATTAAAGTATACGTACGATAACACAATATTTCTACAAACTTGCAAGTAATACTAATAGGACATAGAATAAGCCACATGTAAGGCCGGCCGAAACTATTGCCATCAACCTGCACAAATCCAGAGTCCAGCCCGGTTGTTACTGAGTAATTCCAGATAGAAAAAAATTATAAACACTAAAACTCAACGACGACAAATATGTCAACTAAAAAGATATAAACAAGACATCACAGACAGACAAATTCAAAATCCGAAGTCACACGTGTTAGCATGAAACAGATTACGAAACACTTGTATGAAATGTTTTTTTTTTAAAGTGTGTCATAGACAATATTCTCATCACTGTCTTTTTTTTTTCTTTTATAGTTTCAATTTTTTTCTTTTTTTTTGTATATTGGCACCCACCTGTTTATTAATGTACATAATTAGTTATAATTTAACCGTGTTTTTGTATGTTGTGCTGTCTTTTGTGTGCACCAAATAAACGTTTTATCTATCTATCTATCTATCTAAAATCGATCCTACTCCAAAAACCCAATAACACTTTGCCCAACCCGGGAATTGAACCCAGGATGCTCAGCAGTAGTGCTTGCGACTCTTAATAGTAAAATCCAATAAAGCCCTCTCTTTAGGACTTGCGCTTAAGGGCGCACCCAATCACAAATTGCTTAGCATGATCCTCTGTTATGCCGAAAATACTGCAGTATTAATTTTGAAATAAATATATGTTAAAGTTGAGGATTGATGCTAGGTCTTATGTGAGGCAAAGTCAAATAATTTATTTCAACTAGGCACATTAAAGGCACTTTTGAACGTCAAATACATAGAATTAATTAAGTATGTGATAGATGTGTGAAATACATAGAATTAATTAAGTATGTGATAGATGTGTGAAATACATAGAATTAATTAAGTATGTGATAGATACATGGTGCTCACATATTTACAAACATTGTAAAAGTATATGATATCACAATATTCCTACAAACTTACAAGTAATACTAATAGGACAGTGTGTGAGTGTAATAATCATAAAATGTAAAAAATCTATGATATACAAATATTAAATTATACAACTAGAGAGTCCAGACGAAAACCCGATTACATAAAATTTTCTCTATACAAAAATATCCAAAGTTACCTCTGCACACACTTATAAACCGCTGGTATTCAAAAAATACTTAAATTAGATCATGAAACTTTGCATGATAACTGAACTAACTATAAAGCAGGTCTTATGTGTGTCATTTTTTTTTAAATTACCATTATTTTCACCGTAAAAAGCAATTACCTAAACTTTTCGACGCTTTAGAGCCGCTAGCGCCCCACTCCGTCTCGTTCTCACTCAGGTCGCGAGTAGTATGGTGCGAGCGGGATAAATTCTGAGGTAGGGTGCGCCCTTAAGTTACTGATACAAGACCACGTTTTCATTCGCATATCGAAACAGAATCAATGGAAACTACACTTTAGTATCATTTAAACAGCTTCCATTTTTGACTTGGCCTGCACGAAACGCATCGCCGGACCGGACCAGAATATAATCGATGCAGTGTTGTGTGAAATAGTATCATGGAAAGCTATCAATAACGAGGGCCCGTACTAAGTGCTCGAGACATTACCAGCTTAACGTGCTAATATATTGAACAGCTCGTTTGCAAGGTAATGCGCAAACGCCACGAATTTGTATCAGCTGGCAACTTGTTAAGAGCTGATGCACGTTTCGTGGTACAGGGGAATTTCCCTTTACCGTGTAGGTACACTGTGAATCTTTGATGTCAAGCAGCTTCCAATTTTGGCTACACATTTCCATCGGAAGGAAGTGCACTGGACGTTGATAGTTTTTATAAATTCAGCATGGTGCAACATTTTAATAAATATTCCCAATAATAAACTGCAAAACAATTCGGTGTTCATTATAAGTTGGCTCTCCCTTGGGAAATCTAAGAGTAAGAGTTTGAAATCCAGAGTCGTAAGTTCTGTTTAGAAGTTAATGTCGCAGCGACGGTTGAACTTTTCGAACCCTAAAAAGTGCTGCCCTTGGATCAGTAAAGTCCATCGACTGTGGTGAATGGGTGACCTTTTCTAGATCTTTAAATCTGGCCCCAAATTGAAGGCTTGCTTTCAAAAGTGTTACGTAAAGTCTGGAACTTGTCCTAACATGAAGCAACTGATTCTACACTCGCTAATAAGCGTACAACTAGTTTCTTAAAGCCAAGTGGAAGTTCCAGAAAGTTCTTGGCGAAATGCCAAGAAAACATTAAGACGAACAAGTTGACAACAATTACGTAGCTTGTTTAATTTGATCGGGGAGATATGATCTTCTAAGATGTCGGGTCCGACGGCACCGACCATACCTACCAACACTGCTAGTCCGACACCTGGTTACAATTACAGATGTATTATTTATCAGACGGCAAAGCGGGGGCCTCGTCCGGAAAAAGGAATTGATTTCTGCATAATTTAACAGCGAAAACACCTCCCTGAGACCTCTCTCTAGTACTAAAAACAAAACATTCGTTTGTATTTTACTACTTTCCTCGGAATAAATGCATTTTTTATGTTCATATACGCACTCCTCACGAAATGAAGGCGAGTTGATGTGGCGCTTGCTAGCAGATTTCTAGAACTCTGATTTCATTAACCAATTATTTTATTAAGTATTTTACACCGCGTGGAATGAAGAATGCTTAATCCTCTTTGACAGACCATGTCTAATATTTTATTCAAAAGAAGGTTTTCGTTAACATAATAATTAAATGTGCTTTATGAATATAAAGTCTTAATCAAAGTCTTGTAAATAACATAACTTTTCCTAGTATTCTGCTCGATATACATTATGCATATTAATTAGTTGCGCCTGAAAGGGACGAGAATGTACCAACAAATAGGAAAATAATTATTCTTGGAATATTTTGTCTCTGAAACATCTATTGAATACCGTGGTTAATTAAATCATTCAGGTTGAAAATATTGTATGCTTGAGTTGTTCTATAGTCACCCACTCTCCGCCTCTTTATATCAGAATCTTAAATATTCCAAACTCTATGCATTTAATTATCCTAACTTCAGAGGAGTAATATCTGAGATTAGTTCTAGTTATAGCACATATATTTCAATGCTTAAACTTTTAAACTACCCTATGAACGCGTCCAGTAGTAATAGCATCAGATTGATTAGCGGTGTCCGCACAACAAACACGCGGCTCCGGTGCGGCCGGCTTTGTTGTCGGACCGGGCTGAGTCAGATTCTTGTAGGTAATTAACCGTTGCTATAAATTAGTGCGGCGGGCGTCGTCCGGCGGGCCTCATTGCGGATGCGACGCACGGCCCGGACGACGGCGACCGGCCCAAGGATGCGGCGTCCAAACATTGTCACTGCACCGCAACTGCAGCTGTGTTCACTAGTTAGTGCCCCACAACACTACGTGTTGAAATATTGCCATTGTTACCACTAACTAAGGAGGCGACACTTCATCGATATTCGATTACGTCATAACTTCTCATCGACACCATTTTGTGGATGTTCTTGTCTTTTATATGACAAGTTTATTATACAGTTACGACTTTTCAAATTCCTAATTGGATTTCTTTTTAGTATAGGTCTTACTACCTTCATTTTCCCAGACAATGTCTATGTGAAAATGAGAAAAACAAATGTATTTTTAAGACCGTCCCCACTTATTTTATGAGTATACTTCATAGAAGTTTGCACAAAAAAGCGAATAGTGAAAACAAACAACTAGTTGTTTACGAGTTTTCAAAGTCCATAATATCGAACAAATAAATTTTATCACACATCCGGCGGCTGAAGTATGGAGCGAAACTATGGGAAAACTAGTAACTATTAAATTACGGGAAATATGATAGTAACTTGAACTATTGGCGTCTCCCATTATATGAACATCTTTATTGAGAGTCTATAAATTGGGAAAAGATTAATTACTGGCCGTACATTAATTACCCACAAAGTTCTGCTGTGGTTGAAACAAAAAGCCCAATGTTAACAGGATTTAAAAAAAATTAAGTCCTAAATGGAAATTTTAATTCACTGTTCTCCAGAGGAAAATATAATATGGCTTTGTCATAATGCAAGTCATGTATTAGTTGGGTTAAACAAGACTCGATGTTAATATAAAACATGTTGATAATGCATGTCACCGCGCCCCTACTATGTAGTTGGCTTGAGGTAATCGCTCCAGCTCACGTATCTGATGGAGTTTCCAAGCTTCCAAACTAGTTGGACTGTTGTCGGAAACTTCCGACGATGCTCGGCGCAAGGTGCATGTTCCAACCTGTTCCCGATAAGGAGCAGGATTCGACCTTAAATCCTAACACGCGCCCCGATCTGTCTAGGTTAGCAAAATATCTACTCCTGTCTTCTCAATTAAAACTTTCTCCATACAATGTTGAGTCGATGAAAATTTTCCTTGAAAATTTTCATCATGTCAGCGCCCATTTCCTGCATTCATTATAAGCTGAATTAGTGAGGCCGCGCTCGGAGACGTTGTTTTATTCAATGTCTTGAGACAACTTATATGGCAGACCATTACCTAATTGAAGGCTGGCTCGTCGCGGTACCTCAACCAAAGTGTTATTGCAAATGCGAGTCACGACACGGCGTGAACTTGTTGTCGCGGGGCTGCGGGGTGCGGGACGAGCCCGGTGCGGGGTGCGGGGGTCGGTGTCACGTGACAGGGAGCTGCGGCGTCCCGAACGTTGTCGAGGCCATGAGACTTATGAGGATTACGGGAAAATGTGTATTCGATGACATTTTTCGGGGCCGTAGAAAAAGATGAAATATAAGGAATTCTAAACGTGACCGGAATATAGTATAAGGCGTCACCTATTACCGGTCTATGCGTTCTTTTCGCGGTCGGGCGGACGAGTCCCGATGAAACCGAGCGTGACGTTCCATTCCTGATATAAAAATGTAAGTATGAAAAAGCTTTGTTAAACGCGACTTGGCTTCGGCGAAGTGGCAAAGTTTGAAGTGGAAAACTTTTCATGGAAAAATCTTTGCAGAAAACGATTAAATTTTAAGGCTATTTGTACTGTTTTAAGCGCGGCCGAGGACGAAATGTCTCATTTAATTTATGTTACTCATTATATTTAGTAACTAAATCCCTCACCGATTCAACTCAGCTAATTGGACGCAATTATGTAAATGTAGAACTTAATCGTATAACTTGCTTAACACTCGTGATGATATTATTCAATATAGTGTAGAGTGCAGACCTCGTAGTCTTTAGAGAAGATTATTTTAATGAAATAATTGAATGAACGGAGTACGGTGGACAGTGGACGCTGGCAGAATGCAGAGCAGGTAGCGGCCTGCGCTGTGATTACATTTGGCTTCCAAAATATTTCAGCCTTAGTACAGTAGTAAAACTAAAACTAGTTAACACATAAAATCGTGTCTCATCAAACCCTCAAATTGGATTAATCGAAAATCAATAGATAAGATAATCGAGACAAAGACACGAGACTTGGTCGTAAGAGAAGATCGGTATAAGATACCGAGATAAGGAAAACAAGCCTTGTTTGTGGAGCGCACAGCTCCCAGGGAACATTTAGTGCGGACTTGGACCCTCGTTACAATCAGCGCTGAATTATTTACCAGGGCCCAGCTTACTGGACCGAATTGATTTTTGCATAATTTACACGAAAGGAAATGTAAGAACCAAAACATAAAAACGACAATAAACCGTTGCGCACGTAAACGTATGACAATGCCGAATGGAGTTTAAAAATTTAAAATGTTTTCGGTTCGGAGAGAAGCGAATCATCGGACGTCGGCAGATAACTATTAGATAGTTGAATCAAGAATGAGGGAGGCAAGAATAAAATCAGTACAGGTGGTATTAGGATTCAGTGCACGTAGCGTATCGGAGGTTTCGGCGGAGGCTGCGGTGGCGGCTACCGCAGTGCGCCGCGGTCCCGCCACCGCACCGCGCCGCGCCGCACAGACCCACCGACATATAGCTATTCGTGCCTGTTCTAAGACAATTACCGCTACGTAAACGGAAAATTGTTCGAGAGCTCTCTCAAACGTGTTTTCTAATCTTCGAGAACGGGATTGAAGAGGGAAAGAGATGCCACTTTTACATTTTTAACATTCGAACGAGATTATGCGTTCTGTTACAGGATCGTTCCGTTCCTGGAAGGATAAAACGAAACCCTTATCATATCGTGAGAGTTGTTAATGTAAATATTACAGAAATAGCGTTTTTATACGCGGTGAGCTCAAATTGACCGGTTTTTATTGTGAGAGCCTTTTGAATAAAAGATTTTATAATAGCTCCGTTCTCTGTTACGGTATCTCGTTCTCATAATACTGGTATCACATAATGTGTGCAAAACAATGAAAGCGCGAGCTGTGCGAACAATTAATATCCAACACAATATTTTCACAAAGTTTCACTTCCGAAACTACATCCTGTGCCGTTTGGAACAAAGTGACTCCTCTCTGCAGACTATTTTACGGGCCATAAACTGCGAGAGGGACAGACAAACTCGACTTTAATGCCTTTAAAAAATATTCACCTTTATCGATATTCTAGTGGTTGTAGGTATGTTGCGGTTGCATCGTATTTTTATGTGGGTAGGTATGCAGTAATGCTCCAAGAGTGAGGGTGTGTTGACTCCTCGTCTAACAAGTTACAACGATACGAGTTGTTAAGTCTTGTTAACCCGTGGAATCTCTCTGTTGTCACGGCTTAATCTCTGAATTATGGTGTATATGGTGCGAGGGAAAGATTTGCGCGTCTACAAACACGCTAATTGATTTAATATAATAATCGTTTAAGACCGATATCGATATAACAAACATTATCGACGAGTAAATTAACTCGGCGTCAACCGTGTTGGTGTGTGTAATCCTCTTTGTGTAAGCAATACAGTGTGTCTGTTTGTGTAAGTAATTCATCGCGTTAAATGTCTGACTATGGGCCATTAACAATAAATCCTGTTGTTTGTGCCGTCCCCGGCTGGCCGGTTGCGCGGTTGCTCCACACCCCAACTGACGTTAATCAGCTTCCTCCTCAGATATCTAGATTATACGTCTGTCTAGATAGAGCACTATACTTTTATTTCCGTGAAGGGGAGGTCAACATGAGCACAATCCTACTTCAAGTGTCCCTGGTTGTTATTAGATTTGCTTCAAAACTATTTTTAAAAACGGTTCCTCGTCGAGGATTTTATTTAGAAGAAATATGAAATTTTCTGTCGTTCCTCGTTATTTCCTTGAGATAAATGTTGCAGTGTATTTATTTAAGTTTATATTTTGTAAATCAAACTAATCGCTGAAGTAATCTTGAAGGTTAAACACTGATCCCTAATGTAATGAAATCTAAAAAAACTTTTATTTTAAGTTGTATTAAAAACTATTTATGTACTAATTCCGTCTAAAATGTTGCTATGAGAGAGTTGAACATAAACTTTAACTCGGAAAAACACAGACGGCCACAAGCTAAATTCAAGTTGTAGGAAAAAAGCAGCTAAAACTGAAAGCAAAACGTTAACTCGGTTCCGTAGCTGGAAATCTCCGGGGAGCTGTTTTTAAGCTGCACGAAACATAAATTTAACAGCTCGTTTAAGTTTAGCTCATTATTTCATTACTCGTATTATCTGCTGCAAAGTTCTCTCGGGTACTTGTTCTACATGTAGGTACTGGTGATACTTCGTGCTGACATGTCTTTATTTTGTATTAATTAATGGATCTCATCGTCTTTGATTTGAAGATTGCTCTGAAAATAGTTATAATATAACAAAACTTTGCAAATAAAACCCGTAACTTTTAAAAACAGGATCTGAATTTCATAATACTGTTAGTTACATTTAGAGCAATATTAATTATACTTTATGAAACTATTTAATGAATTGCGCGTTTGTATCACTTATATGAAACTGTTATTTTTTATTACCTCACATTCCACATTTTACAGATACTTTTTAATTATAAAGCCAACCGTTTAATATCAATTAAGAAGGCTCCAATGGTAAAGTAAAAAACAAAGTAATTGCAACGTTTTTCTAACAAATCTCTCCGGTAACGGCGTCTCGTTTCTCTTATAATATGGCTATTTCCATAAAAGCTGCAAGGTTTACATACAACCATGAGCCACGTGTGATGGCACACACCCGTATTATTGTATGGAAAGCGTCTTGACATTCGAGTCACGTTTAATATTTCTTATTTCCTTTGTCTCATTTGTCCTCGAGTCAGAATGTCATCAAGCCTTGTATCTGAGTGTTTTTTGTTCCAATTCCTTGGATTGGGTTTTTTGCTCAATATACCACTATAAAATATAATGCAACAACATAAGGAACCGCCCCGAATACTGCTAGTTGTTATTTTCCTCGTTTTTGGTCTAATGCCTCAAACAAACAGTACGCCCTCTTACGTTCCTTGTGGCCCCATTTGGTACGACAATTGGGCAAGTTAAACGTGGCCTAGATAAAAAAGGCTTACTTACTAAATAGACTCCCCCAGTTTACCCAGCAAATATCGGTGCCTGACGGGAATTCTTGATGGCGACTGGACCAATAACTTCTTTAGCTTATCTAGATTAGATAAATCTCGACCAACACAAATATCTACTACGTTTTTATATAGGCTATGTTTGGCTATGTTTTTATATATTAGTCCAAGAATTATGTTTTTAATAGCGTAAATAAGGATGTGAAATATTTTAATTTTATGTATTAGGTACCTTAAGTGGAAGGGTGAAAGTTTGCCTCTTTCGGACACAGATCATAAGTTATAAAACCTTTTAGACGCAGGTGAAGGCGTAGCATTAAAAATCTCATTTAGTGAATACAGCCATGGCCGGTGGGGTCGCGTGGGTCGCGTGGCCGCTCTAGCGATCCCTTTGGCCCTATATCCAAAGGAGTCATTCGTACGCATACATGTAATATGAGTAAACGCTATGTACATTTCACCGGTATTGCTTCCATTTGATATTGGATAGCAATTTATTTATCATACATATTGCGGCTGGGAACGGGCACCGAATCTCGTAGAAAAGGCGTCTTTCTTTCAGTGGGGAATCAGGAATCGAATACGTGTGGGGAATTCTGTACCTCACGGTGTCGTTTAACTAGATCTTGATGGCCATACACATTTTAAACATATGTAGGTCAATTGATTTCATCGTCTGGAAACTTTTGCATTGCATTCACCGAGTTTGTTATTCCTGACAACGTTCAATAAATTGTATTTTTCTGTTATTTAGTCGAGCCGTTTTTTTTGAGGATTCTGGGAAATGTAGGTTGAAAATTGGTGAGTTTTAAACAAGAATTGCGACAGACCATTTTTATGTATCATTTTAATTAGGTAGGAAAAATTATTGAGTGAAAATAAACAATGCTTTTAAAATAAAGACTGTCTATTTAACAATATAAGTTGGTATAATTATGATACAAAGTAGTGAAAACAAACAGTTGGTGGTTAAGGTTATGAATAAATTCTGGGAACTGAGATTTAATTTGTAGTTCACCCTTCTGTTTAATTTGTTGTTAATGTTGCTGAACAACAAATTTCTGCCATATTTACTTTCAAAACTAAAGGCTTTTATTTATTAAGGCCCTACCCTACCTCAAATTTTATCTCGCTCGCACCATACTAATCGCGGCCGGAGTGAGAGCCAGACGGAGTGTGGTGCTGGCGGCTCTCAACACTCGAATTATTTAGGAATTGCTTTTTACGGTGAAAATAATGGTAATTTAAAAATAAAAAGTATTTTCATACTGCAGCATTAATTAAAGCAGGTCCTATGTTTTTTTTCAAATTTCTTAGCATGATCCTCCGAGGATCATACTAAGAAATTTGAGGTAGGGTAGGGCCTTAAGAAACTGATTGAAAGCTTATCATATTACATCTCTGACAAAATGAACGAGGAAGAAAATGAAAACAAACTTTTTTGGCATTCTAGTTGTTTATTATAAATTAAATGTAAAAATAATCGAATATTCGACCTCATAAACGTTCAGCAATAAGTTAAAACAATGTTACAAAAACCTTTAAAAATATGTAAATTGAAAATCATAAATCTTGGGCCACATTTAACTGAAATAACTTTTGCCCGCAACCGTTTTAGGTTGTAGGTACTCGTATTTAAATACCGAAAAGAACCATTTACAGACGGCAATAGGGAACTTTATCGGAGCAACTCCATCATCACAATAACTCGTTCAATAAGTGCGCCATAACATCGGTAATATGGTTTCATTTAGAAAGATGCAAATGTCGCGACGACGACGGCCACGCTCCACCGAACGCGATATTGCGCCTCCGTAGAACTCCCCGGGACTTCCCCCCCTCCGCAGGCCCCGCCTTACATCTCGCCACACTTCCTCACCTCGACTATCTTCACTTTTAATCGCTCCCCTGAGTATTTATTAAAAATCGTGCTCGATTTAACCTCAACTGCAGCACAAATTCCAACTTATTTAGCTCCAAAATTCAGAACAAAACAGATCTATCCGAACATTTGTCCACATTTACGCTCTCGTAGACAATTTTAGGGGAATCGAAAGTTGGCGATTCATAAATCTCTGTTAAGACGTAAAGCATAGGTGTACCGGAACGTAATAATTTAAAGAGTTAGCCGTTGAAAACGTCGGTGGAGTTGTAAAAACTTCATTCTGCGAATTCCGTACATTTCTACGGTGGAGTTTAGGTTTAAATTGAAAATTTATGCCGTGCAAGTGTTCACAGTGTTAAGCAAGAAGGAGACCTCGTGAGTGTCGCATAGATCACGCAGGACGTGGCATATCGCGGCGCCGCATATGCACGCCGGCGCCGCTAGACACGTCTGACATGCACGCGTCTCGACTCCCTGTATCGCTTTTAATAAATAATAAGCTCGCTAAGTGTACCTACTACGAGGACGACGACCATAGGACGCGCTTTCATATCTCATGTACTAAGCCATTGCAGAGCTGAAGCTATGCATAGAGTGATGCCTAGCTGAGTCTAGCAAAAAAATTGTACCTAAGAATTAGAAAAGCAATGCACAAACTAATAAAAGTCGCAAGCTCATCACACAGTAAGGCAGTTTCCTCCGTTTCGGACTCGAATTGCAAACTACGAATTGTTTTCCTAAGACGCCCGAAGAAAAACAAAGGATATGTGCGGTAAATACCAACCTCTTTGAAAACTCATTCGTCTGTCGAACGTTTAACTTAGAATTCCTAGTTCAGGGCCATTTACATTCCGAAATGTGAAAAGTCATGCCGAACGAATGCGAGCTCCGTATCTTGGGATTTTCTAACTTCACGTGCTTTTCCGTTTATTTCCTGCACGGTTCTCCCCTCGGCCCGAATCAGTCCCGGCTTCGTTAAGGAACTAATCGGCTCATTGTGCAGAAACTGCACTCTGACCTCGTTCGATCTGCACCGATATCTATCGGTATCTACGGAAATGAAAATTTAATTTCTTATTCTACCGTTGTTTTTGCTTGGAATGAGATACTGTTAATGCTTGATACTGCACAGGTGGTGGAAATGTACTTTCTATGTCATAAAAATGCTGCTTCGTGATCGGTACAATGTTCAATTAGCTAATGTCTTCGATTAGCTGGGAACATTTACGGCACATGTGTTTGTGAGTCTGTCTACTACATTTTGCAGATCATATTATCTAATTGTAACAATTTTGTTGAAGCTGGAATTAAGCACCAAGATTATTAAATGACCAAATCTCGCCAAGTTTAACATAAGTGTCCGTGTAACAAAGTCTTTAACCGCATGCCTATTTTAAAAAGTATAAAATTTTATTAAAAGTATAAAATGTAATTCGAAACAAAGCCGGGTGTAGTGAGCCTTCACATCACCAACGTTATAATACGATCGTGAAGGAGGTTTTGGCGCGCAGTTAGTAATAAAAACTTTTGTAATTACACTCATTTAGGGCAAGGAACCCGCCGTTGACGCGATGTCGTGCCAAAAACGGCAATTATTTTTATAACACCACCCCGAGTAAGTTCTCTCTGATTCTTTCGTGAGCGTTGACACATACATTTCGTGCTTTCGAGGAGACGATGTATAGTCGCGCATTTTAGGAACGCTAATGTGCGGTTTGACTCAAATTTCACGCTGTCTGTCGCTTCGCAGATATTTTATTTCACGTTTTTTGGTGATGAAGATAATACTTTTTTGTAAAAAAAATTAAGGGGTCACTGTACTTGCTTGTATTTTTATCTGATCAAAATAAAGTTAATTTATATAACTTCAACCACATTGCATTTTTTATGCAGAGAAGTCAAATAAAAGACATGAAAATTATAATAAAAATGTTGCGAATAAAACAAATGAGCAATCCTGCAAAACATGTGCAGAAACTTTTGAAATAAAATTATGTAAAAAATCCGTCTCAGTCGCGGTTATAACACAATGAACATGGGGAGCTTATTAAACAAACCAAATAACAAAACAAGGAGAAAAATACTGTAAACAAGAATCACAATTTGTAAATAATTTGTTCAGTAAAATTATAATCCGCGTCCGGACATGGGGGGCGGTGTCAGGCGGTGACAAGCCACGACTTGGCAAGGCACCGCTCGTAAAAACTTTTCTAATTATGTACATTTTGTAGCTAAGAAGCGTGGATACTCCACCACATTATATTTTCTAGTTAATTTGGTGGATCTGGTGTGAACGCCGAGTCGTATTATGGGTGAGCGCGGCCGCGGTTGGCGCCGTCGCGATCTCCGGTGTTATTTACACAAGCAGCTAACTTAAATGGAAACACTGATTCGTCGTAAGATAAACCTGAGATGTCACCACATACCTACGTATGTTAGGTACTAACATACTGTGAATGCTCAACTGTTTTTCTGATAACATCGAAAAATAAATAATATTTCATCGTCGTCTCTGAAACTATTTTCATATCTCTACTGAACACCGTATGATGTCCTGATCAATATCGTACTAGAAAAGTGGGAGTATCTTTCAGTAAATAAATATTAAATTACACTAGAACTGTCAATTGGCAGAAGAAAATATGGGAGTGTGTGCAATTGCCTATTTAAACGGGTCAATGAAGAATGAAGGGCAGAAAGCACTTCTAGACAATTAATTGAGTTGGGGCAAGTAAAAAATAACTTTGTGCAATGAATTTTAGGAGCCAAGTCTTCATGCTTAATATGATTTACTAGTAGCTAAGTCTACTAGCAGAGAATATATCTCCCATTATCATTCATAGGTCTTAGGCCCGGACTAGGCGATTTAGGACCGATTTCACCACTTCAGGATAATTTGTGGATTCAAAATTCTTCAAAGTAGATTATTTCATACAAATTCTGTTCTATTTCTGGTGTAGGTATATATCCGGAGGTTGGGTGTATATGGCCAGGAATGAGTCATGAAAACGGCAATTACATAGTTGACTATCAAAGGTAAATGAATGTGGCATAGTGAATGGGTATATTTTTGAACACCATAATATTTTACAATACCTATTACCGAAAATCACACTAATGAATGTTTGATTTTATTTATAGATTGATGTACAATAGAAGGTATCATCCTCCACGTTTAATAAAATATCTCAACGATATGTTGTTAAACGTGGACAGTATTCCAACTGTGGTGTTGCTAAAGAAACAAACATGACACAAAGAAAGAACACAAACACAAAAAAGAACAAGGTAGGGTACTGTGGTCACATCTACGCAAAACGGCCATCGCTCAGCATAATGCTGCGACCTATGCGCGACAGAGCCCAGCGCTGGTTTTCAGTGACACCCGGCGTTGATGTGATGACGTTGACCAGTGCAGCATACAATGAGATATAAATAAGTAATAAAAAATAATTATATTACACTTAAATCTAAATGTGTATTTAAAATTCCGTTCAGTCGTCAACGACTCATGCGCCATGTTCGCGCGCAGCTGTCAGAAAACTATTTGCTTGACGTTTTGACATACTGGCTACATAATATCCTATCCTATGATTTATTACCACTTCTTCCTATATTCCACTGTTCTATATCATACCTAGTTTCCAACAATAGAAGTTTACGACCCAATACGACGTTAATACTAAAACTGAAATCAATAAACTCTTCATATGCAACTTATGTTAAACTTTCGAGAGTTGTAACAAGTTATGACACTTTAGCAGTTACTTACATTTGCGCAAGAGTAAAAGTAAAGTTGACAGTTGTAATAGTTGTGTAATCTTGTTTCCTAGTTAGCTAATGAAATAAATTATAGTTATTATGGATATCATCTTGAAGCGATTAGGTATGGTTATGTAATCTGTAACTATAGGGAGGACCGTATCATTATTTTTGTACAAGAATGGTGTTTAAAACTTGCTAGCTCTTTAGTTTTGCTGTTTATTTCAATGCTTAGGAAGTTTGAATAATTTTTTGTCTTTATACTCCATGTGTTTGTGTGTATATGTCGAAATTTGGTTTCCGTTTTTATGTAAGCTTTATAGAATCTTTTACGCGATATTCTAAGCAATATAATGTGTGGCCTACAATCAAAACCTTGAACTCTAGATAAGAAGTAAGTTACAGTCGACTAGGCAATTGTCTTTCTGGAAAGATATAGGCAATTACCGAATTATATTCTGGAAGCTGTGTAGGAGTGCCAAATAAGAGAACATTAAAGAGTTAGTCACAGATAATAAAGTGACACATGGCCGTGACAATCAATGCGACATATTTCTTGGCATGCATTCTGTTGAGTTGTGCTATTACGGAAAGATTCAGCAAAATAAGCTAGTTTCATATTTCTGAGATCATGCTCACATTCTGAAAGATGTAGGTAGGTACATTAAGATGAAAATGAAAATACTTAAAGTTTCGTACTTTTAACTTTACTTTGCTTGTCTCTAGTTAAAATCCTACAACGTAAATTATTATATATATAATTATGTACCTAACTCTTTTTCGGAATGAGCGAAAACAACAAACAACAACATTGAACAAGTCTCTAAATCCGAGCTAGTCCGGTTGTACGGCGCATATTTTTTCGAAAAATACATCTAACGTGATTACGTCAGATGTATTTTTCAAAAAAATATGCTCTAAAAGGGCATATTTGTCTAAATAGTTTTTTATTACCATTTATCTAAAATTGTATATGAACATGGAGGATTCTCCATGTTCATATACAATTTTAGAGCATGAAACAAAAAAACTTGGGACAATGCATGTTTTGGTAAAAAATGTGAACATAGAAATAGATACCTATAGGCGAAAAATAGCCCACCTCCCGTGGGTCTACACGAGTAGAGTAGAGTGTGAACAAAGAGGTCCGTAACGCGTCCGCTGTAAGCGCGGAGTGGCCTGTAATCTGTTACTTTACGTAGCACTTGTTTTGTTTCCACGCGATTCCCAGGAATATTTTTACAACGCGGACCGGACGACCCATCCGACCGAACGATGCTGCGTCTGCATAAAACTCCAGGAAATTTTACGTGTTTCGACACAATGATTATGAAACACTCGTAAACTTGAACTAGGATTTTTCCCGTCGTGTTCCGAGGTATTTTCTCGGCGACTGTTCGCTGGATACGCCGAAGCTCTCACAAAGAAAATATAAAACGAAACACCATTAAGAGTTGTTTACGCGGCATGCATAAATACAAATGAATGGCCCTAAAGCATCGCTGTTAAGTTTGTAGTGAGAAAGTTTTGTAATTATTGTAATTACGAGCCGACCGAGAAGCATCTACAGTCGACACAACGTCATATTTCCTACTTAATCGTGCCAAGTTGCCGACATTATTATAAATAAATCAATTTATTACGTTCGCTAGGCACCGCATTACTCAAGCCATAATGCTTCAACTTTAACTTACACCTACACGCATCTGTAATTATACCTTATTTAACTTATACAGTTAAATACGTTTTAAAGATCTGGTTTATCACTGTGAAAATTACATTGATTGTGACTTAAGTGCGCGCTTGCTAAATATTTGAATCCGCTCAACTGTTGATTGGCCTTTAGAAAGCGGATAACAATTAAAACTCTATTGTGTCACGTTAGTGATAGTTGGAGGTTTATTTAGTTTAATAAAATGTGTTTTATATGTACTAAATAAGAACCTGTACCTACATAAGTACGCTGCTTTGTTCGGGCCAAATTTCAGTCTGTCAAGAGTACCTCCTGGGAATACAGACACACTCACAGTGAGTATTTCAGGTTAATTTTCAGTCTACGGACAACTGGGTATGTTACAAACACACTTACCTGCTTTAAAGGCTTGTAGATACTAATATGAAGCCTTAAAAAGTCTACATTTTAAATATAAATGACAAGTATCAACTTATTTTTATATATATTTATGGATAAGGCATTTACTGAAATATTGGACTTTTATTTTCCTCCTTTCGTCCTTTCATAAAACGTTTTAATTGGGCTTTAAAATAAAATGAACTTTCGACTGTGAAAATTGACTGAACAGTTCAGTGATTCAGTGTTTTCGATACATGACAAACACATTGACATTTCGTTTCAATAAAGGTAAGCACTTACGAAAATGATTGACATAAATCAGTTCACATATTATTATTGTTAATGAAACTCCGGATCAATATTAAAATGTCATCTGATTAATAACAAACCAATCTTTACAAGAGGCAATGACATCAGTGTGTGGGTAGTAACAAATGTTAGTCATCCAATCCATGCGATCAATCTCGACTGCATTTAAAACTTTGCACATAAATGGGTGCACTTAACGTATTAAATTCGCTGACAATGAGTAACGGGCGGGCTGGCACAAACTGTAAAATATTCATCTTAAAAAAGCGACATTTAAATCTCCCCCTGTAATATGAGTAACGGCTTATTTGGGTGTAAATCGTAGAGCGGTCGTTCGTCAAACGGGCCCAATGAACGACGCAATCACTTAGAGTATGTTCGCTATTTAACAACTCTGTTCCACTGTTTTCAGACGAACAGTTTGCGGAACGAGCGACAACTACACTATTTTCAGATTCTAGTTATGCTCGGGATTGTAATATTTAGAATGTTTGTCTTCTAACCGCAAATATACTGTCTGACGCAACTATAATGTGAACATTATATTAGGGTGCGTCTACATTGATTTAAACTAAATTAAAGTGTAGTTTTTCTCTTTTGTAATAATGTAAGAAAACAGACGCACCGACACGAAAATACTGCGTTAAATGAACACAATTGATGAACTAGTACGGAATAAACGAATGCAGTCAGTTTATCTTCTTAAAAACGCCATTGTAATACACCTACGTCAGATTATCATGCTAATGTAAATACAGAGTGAAGGGGCAGTCTCATAACAGATACTATTTCTCCGCTTTAAACATTTTTTATTTTTAATCTCGTATAAGGGTGAGTGCAGACCGTAGGATCGATGTGCTCTTCATCGGCTTTTTTCAACACTAATTAATCACAGAGCGATGATTAATCAACTTAGCCGCGGGCACATTCAGCACTTTAATGATTCGTTTGTCGGACGTTAGTATTTCTTCCTAAGCACGGCACGTGCCGCGGACGGGTTTATGCCTCTTGTTTTACGATAATTTACAAGTTCAATGAATTTTTAGCGGCGGTGTAAAGTGATGCGAACTGCTTTGTTAACAGATCACGAGAGTTTTAAGTGATTCTGTAATGAACGTAATTACAAGCTTTGATACCAATTACACTTCTCTGAAGATGTAATTTAATGTTAATTTGGAAAATAAACAGTCATTAACTTATTATCCATTAGAATTTCATTAAAATAAAGTGATTACCTTAATTGCTCGATTCAATCCTATTCACAGAATAATACATTTGAATGAGACAGATTGAATGTAGATCAACCGCTGAAATTACCTGAAACAATACAAAACAATCATTAATTTTTGCCCAACCTGACAAAGTACAGAAATAATTACAGGACTGAATAACACCATTCACAGTAGAGGGATGAAAGAAAAACATGGGGGAGGGATTGCGCTTTTATTGAAACCAATCTCACCACTTGCCTCGACTGACTGCGCCCCGAGCTGAATGCGCGTAATTGCTTCGTCATTCAGATGATCGCAGCTTTACCGGCTTGTCTTGTTGACTGTACTTGTAGGCACTCGCTTTGTACACGCGGCCTTACGTCGCCTGACATGTGCTATTGTCTCGCAGTTTCGCCGCTCGCTTTTATGACGGCAACAAGTTTCAGCTTGCATTGTAAACTACCCCTTAATGATAATTGTACAATTTCATCATTCACCACTGAAACTAGTGTTTTTGTAACCGCCAACTAATTTAGCACAATAATCGCGTCATATTTTGTTACTAAATCAACGCGGTTTAATTAGTCTCGTGTACGCGATGTGTTTACAAAGGGAAACATTGTGAAAAGTTTTTATCACGATCTTAACTCAAACAAGTAATTTAAAGTGATGAAAAAATTTTAATGGATTAATTAACTGGGGACGCCGAGCCGAATTTTTATTTGATGAGATCTACGCCTATTTTGTTCGTTAAGAATTTTCATTTATTCAATTAGACTTTCAAATAGTTTGAATTGCATTACTTGCTCTCGTGATAATTATGTTTTATTTTACTTTATATTTACAATTTGCGTGGAAACTCGCTTTCTAAACAGCTGTCTCGGTTAGTTTACTTTTATACGAAGAATCGTAACACTGTTTACCAACGCGCATTTCATTTCTTAGGGACAATATTGATGGATCATGGAGCCTACGTAATAGTGGCAAACTACGTTTTTTTTTGGGTAAGAGCGCTTTGCTGGAATTTCGGATATTTTTTCCTTTTTTTGCAAAACATGGCCGTTATTTGCTTCCACGTCGAACAAACTCAAAGCTAAGCCAAAAATGCTAGCCGAGAGTCCTAGGTGTGCTCTTGTAAGGCAGACTAGATCGTGTTTATAAGACCTTATAACCTACAAGCTTCCGCCCGCGGCTTCGCACGCGTAGTATGTCGATAAAAAGTAGCCTATGTCCTTTCTCAGGCTCTAGATTATCTGTGTACCAAGTTTAATTTAAATCGGTTCTGTAGTTTTGGCGTGAAAGCGCGACAGACCGACAGACAGACAGAGTTACTTTCGCATTTATAATATTAGTAAGGATTTATAACCTATTTTTAGAATATTTAAAAATGTGCGTTACCCAGATCCAAAACATGTAGGTACCCATGTTTATTGGCGTATGATTTATTTGCCAATATTTACAAAGAGAAGTCCAGAGCACTTGTGTTCGCAAACATTCCCGTCACCCGTCGCTTTGCGTCGGCCATGAGCCCATGGCGCCATCTGTAGTCCGCTCGCCAACCATTCATATTTTCATTTTCATTTCGAAAATCACAAGAAAGTGAACGCTCAAGGAAAAAAGACAAAATGAAAGGAGAGTCTGTGTTTTAATGGGTTAATTAGCCGACGATCCTCCGGTCGGGGCTTTAATTAAAATGAAAAATTTTCGTGACTAGACTGAGAGAATTAATTGCTCCCTTTCGTGAAACTATTCAGGTGAGAAGAGAGTAAATAAAGAGCCAGCGTTGCTCAACTAAATATCAAAACTTGTGTGACTGTATTATTTTATATAATTTGGAGGGAAATTACGTTTCGTATCAATTACACAAACGGGCATAGTAGTTCATATAAGGTTACAGATTACATTTGGACGCGGGATCAATAGACAGGCACACAGTGTGTGCTCAATGATTGATTACACGACAAAACGTCCTGTTTACTTATGTTCAATTAGAGGGGCATAGAGCTCGTTAATTATAAACTTTTTCGCTTAATGCGGCCGGCCCAAAAATATTCAGATCGTTAGATAGAAAAAAAGTTTCCTTCCATCACGTCACGAACGACGTAAATTGTTTATTCCAAGATAATGGATCGCTTTAATTCCGTAAACCGATATTTAATTATGGTCGCGAGTCTATCAACGACGTAATAGTGTTCCGTAGCAGCCGCTGTAAAGTTATGCACAACACAAGTTGCATGCAGAATACTGAATACCAACGAGACATAAATCCAAGCGTGTCTACTTGCGTATTAACAAATTGCGTTCTTAAACCGCAATAAACTATGTAAATACGAAATTTAAATTACAAACACCAATGCGACAGTGTTGGGGTCGTTCGTCGGTGTGTGGTAGGTGGTAGCATTCGTCCGTAGGTGGTGGTGGTGGTTTAAAGTAGAATGTTCGTTGTTGGTGCGCGTGGTGCGATAGCGAGTGTCGGCCGGGTGAGTTATGTGCCGCGGCTCGCGTTAATTGTCGCTGACGAGGCGACGTGGCGCCTGACCCGACTTACCTACTGTACTTTGCTGTGCAATGACGTGGTTTGTTATTAAAATTATGATGACAATTAAAATCAGAATTTAAGTTTTCCTGGAAGTGCAATTTAAGCCCTCATTACATGAAAACGCACTCATTTTCAGTATTTCATGTTTACAAAGCTTATTACAGTTTTGGCACTGTTTGTTTGTTAATCGATAAATATTTAATTAATCTGTTTTTTCATCTTAGCTGCATTCATCACAAAGTTGGCGATGGCGTCAGCTTTTTAGATTTAAAACCATGAACCGCGTAAAACAGGCACTGCGCCAAAGTAGTCGTAAAAAAAATGCATTTTGCAACAACAGAATGTAGTGTGCGCTCTGCACTAAAAGTAGGAGTTAACACAAATCGGTTTTTATTTAGCCGGCGATATTTCACAAGGTTTGCGCTAAATTGTCACGGGTTTAAAAAGGTGGCGGTTGTCCGCGTCGCCGTCGCTGTAACAAATCGTTTTAATTTGCGCTCAAGTCGCGCGACTTGTCGCCTTGTTGCCATCGCGACTATTGTCACCGATTTGTCTTCAAATGTTATTATAACTTAAGTCCTGTCTGATACGTATTTTTCTTTTATATTAAAGTGGGTTTTATGAGGTGTCTGGTTGGTGATTCATTTCGTAAAAACATCTTTTTATGAGCAAAAATATATTGCTTGAAAATCTTTTGATGTATTCAATTCTTTTTCTTTGTGATTTTTTTAATCGTCTCGGTATTTGTATCTCAGTGCCAGATACCTTTTCATACTCAGTGACTCATTGATCCTCGTATTAAAGTTGCTTTACTCTGTTTGCGTAGGAATTGGTAAAATCGCAAAATAAACCTCCATTAAATTCAATTGGATGGCCTAACACTATTTATAATAATCGGTTGATCAATTTCTATACTGAGAGAGCCCCAATCTGTTTGCTTGCAAATGACTAAAGTTTTACCAATGTATTCAGATAAATGAGTAGGTATTAGCCTGTCAGGGCTTATAATACCACGATGGATTAGAATAAGCAAGAGTCTTACAGGAAATCTTTTTAACTTTCTCACTTACTCAAGTTAACCGTTTAACTGGCGTTTAGCGGTCAGTTGTAATTAGTGCCACTTGTGTTACAAAGGAACAGTGTCTAATTCAGTAGATTAGAACGTTATTATTAGTAGTTTGTGTGAACCAGAAGCGTATAGAGCAAGGCACGTCCAAACTTCACGCCGCAAATAGGTATCCCAGTGTTCACAGCGTTGTTTTGGAAACATTAACTAACTTGAGAGTACGCCAAAAACGGAAACATTTTAACGTTGCCGACGCCGCGCCGCCGTATTGTCACTGTTGTTCCTATTACACGCCAAAAAAGTTGGGCCGTTATTATAACCCTAAAATAAAGCCCGCCACAGTCAACACAAAAATAATTTAATCGAACGGAACGTTTCTAACAAATATTTGCGATGAAAACCTCAATGGTTGTAAAATTTCGGCTTCATCGGCCAGCACTTGACATGAGCAAATAAAAATGTTTTATTGCTTTTAAACTTCCATTTGTCCGTCGCTTCGCAGCCAAATCGGTGCGGGTTAGGCGCATTACTTGCGTACCTATAGCTACTATAGCTCGTAACACTGCACTGGTTCGATGGCTATCTTGTTTGCTTTTATCCTTATAGAAAATTTCGTGCATCCCAGTGAATGCATCGACGAGCCTTCCAATATCAGGCGGATTATTCACTGTAGAACGATGTAAAGTTTGTCGGTGCGCCGTTATTCCCGACCTAACACGGGTAGCGTAGGGTTGGGATTCGCATGGCGGGTAAAAGAATTTGTATTTTGCCTAAATATCGGTAACGGATTGGCGTGGCTATACGCGGTAAGATAAGAGTACGAGTTGCATAGTGATACATTGAATGGATTACTGTACTGGGGTCTGCTTTGTGCGCTTCACGGGACGTGGGTAATGTTATTATTTTGGACAAAAAGTACCCATGATACGTATGCGAGTGTTTCAGAGATGTTTGTGAAGATACTCGTAATGTTTATTTTTAAGTTAACATTGCCAAGCTGGCATACGGCCCGTTTCACAGTAAGTGCATCCCATGCGTCATAGTCAACAGCGGCCATTATAATGGTATTGGGTATTATTATGGTGTACTCCTATGGTATAAACTGAAGCGATGGTGAGCGTTTAATTCAATTGATTCTTGTATAGCTTCTTTTTATAGGATACTAGCTGCATCCCGCGGTTTCACCCGCATAAGTCTCGATCCCGTGGGGATAACGGGATAAAAGGTATCCTATGTCATTTGCAGGTCATGGTCTACCCATGTGCCAAGTTTCATCCAAATCCGTTCAGCTGTTTTAGCGTGAAAGCGTAACAAACAAACAAACCAAGAAACAAACAAACTCACTTTCGCATTTATAATATTAGTTAGGATATAAAACTTATGACTCCAATTTTCTCAAGGGTGATGATAATCCTATAAAGGTTAAACCTGTAACGTTATCTAAAATATTCTAACCTTTTGGCTCGTTTCTCTCAATTTTATTATACACATGTATGTATAGATAGATGTCAAGCTAAGCGTTCTCATTTACCCTAAACTCTTGACTTATCTAATAATCTTTGTTTACACAGAATATTTGGGACGGATTCATTCAACATTTTTGAACACAGGACCAAAGTACCAGGCAACCAAAATTCAGCGTTCATCAAGCGTAGGCAGTTCATTATACAGGGTGATTCTTCAGCCGAGTCAGGTGTTTACTCGCTAAGTATTTATGTCAAAAGTCAATACTGGTCAATATTGGCGTTCGGCGACAGTGAACTGGTCTAAATTCGCGTGTTTGCCGGCGATATTGGTCGCTATATGCATGGCCGCCGACCACGCTGCCTGACAGCCTTGTAATGGATTGTTTACCTCGGCGCGGACGTCCGCCGCCCCCGTCGATCACTGACACCGACCTAATTACATGTAAATAAATACAGGCCCCACCGCCTGATCTGATCCGGCCGGGACCGCCACATTTGTTGTGTACCGATTGATCTTACGTGCTCTTTTTTGACGTCGATTTGGGTTAGCGCTGTTTTAAATTAGGTGGCAATTTTGAACATTTGGTTGAATTAACTTGAGTGGCCCTTATTACCCGAGGTTTGTTAATTTGCGTGGTAATTGGGTTTCTATTCCAAAATCATTTATGTCTTCTTGCAACTTTTTAATTAAAATAAACTGGGCAGAAAATATCATAAAACACTTTTACTCTTTGGCTCTTATAACGATATCAGAATATCAAAAAACCAATAAGGCAAATCGAAATGCATAAAGTATCAATATCATAATTATAGCTAAGCAATACATAGGGGGAGTAGCGAGGTGGTTCATGATATAGGAGCGAGCATCCCACGGGCGTAGTAAAGTGACTGGCTCGGTTTGCGAATTGCGATATCGGCTGGCGAGTGCGTGGTACATCGTACACCTGGGTCACGCAACTGCCCGATATTATTCAGAGCTCGGTACTAACCCCCACCCTACAGTGAATACCAAGCCTAATGCAAGAACCCACCCTTAAATAATTTAGCTCACTAAAATACGACGCTGAAAATCTACTTACATTTTATTATAAAAAACTGAGCATGAATTCATACTCTCAAAAACATTAAAGCGTGATTTATGTATAACGAAGGTGTTACGATTATTACTATAAAGAACTTTAACCGTCTCTCAAAAAAGAAATCTTATGAGGCATAAAAAGTTTTCTAATCGTCCCGTACTACGAGTCTAGAGTGCGGGAACGTCACTTATGCTTATTAAATTTTCTCTATAGACAAGAAAATGTAAAACCGGTTTCTACAGCGACATGGAACAAGGCTCAGCCGCGCGGCACATTGGCCCGACACAAAATATTGTGGAGCCGGGTAAACGCGCCGCTCTAACTTCCAATACAATATAAATTGCACTTTGAAAATGGCCCGTACTTCAAATTGTGCATACGATTCGATACTTTAATACGGTAAGCGAGGGCGTGTTTCGGGTCGCGCGCCCCACCGCCCGCGCCGACTAGTGCCATAATACCGGTAATGTGGTGTCGCCTTTCTGTGGCGAGATAAGGGTACGCGACATTGACTATTCAAAGGGTTGCGGTCTTCAAAATTTGCGCTCAATAAGTCCAAAATACCTGCGCTCCACCTTTGAGTAGACGCGCTATTTGCGCTGCAAAGCGATGTTTTAGCTTTAAACGTTCATGTTGAGTTTATTTATCGATAATATTTTAATCATGAGTCATTCGGATCCGTCGAAAATGCGGTTGCAAACGTTGCTCGTTAGAGCATTATTGTAAGCTCAGTTAATGCGAATGCGACCCATTTTGTTTCGTTTGTTTATTTGGAACTGTTCGCAGGAAATGTTTATGTATGAGCAACTCTTTATTATAACTTTAAATCTCTCTCCACTGCTGGTTTACGACAATACACGATCATTATTCGCTAATTTATAGAAGGTGAATCCAGGTCAAATTCTCTAAATTAAATTAATTCACTCCCCTTGACAATCTGTGGTTCAATCTCAAAATTAAATTGATAAATTATTGAGTTGGCTTTCACTCAATCAAAGCGTCTTTCACGTGTTTCGAGGTATCAATATTTACTTAGAAATAAGGCTTTTAATTAAAATTCAACCAAATTATTTATTTAGAGGAATGATCAGGTCGGTGTCATCAATTGGCTCGAGCAGGCTATAAAATAATTTTAACAATTAGGATTTTTGGAGGAATTGTGCGAAATGACTATAGGGACACCTCTGCCCAACCCTTCGGGGAATATAGGTGTGGTGTTATGTGATTCTTGGAGGAATGTTCTGTGCTTATTGACCGCTCAAAAACCTTTTTCTCTTTGATATTGGTACATAGATAGGTCGCCTACATTATGCATTACGTTTTTATTAGCCAGATACTTCGTAAATTCAAAACAAAGATTCAAATTCCACAACCCAGTCGTACTAGTTACTACTCCGCCTTTCTCAATGACAATAATTCAGCTCAACCAAAACACCTAGGTAGGTAATTAGATAAGTACGTACGCTTATATATTCCACACGTGTCTGAAGCGGTGGCTTATTTATTTGCAATTTGTAGGATATCGCCTACTACGTAGTACCTTAATGAGGCAATAACAATAAATAAAGACCCAAAAGTTTTCTCAGGCCTCCGCCCTCCGCCCTGTACCCTCCGCGGTCCCTCCGAAGAAACCGCCTGAAACTCAGACGTAGCTGGAAAATGCTATAATTATTTAGCAGGGCCCCGTACCTACTCGCATTATGTCGGTAATTTGCTGGGGTGAATACGATTTGGAAAATTTTATCTTATTAGATACTTATATGGTGGGATATGTTTGTTTTGATTTATGTAGTTCATACTATGTCTTCATCTCTTTGATTTAGGTATGTACCTTTCAAAAATTGTAGGTACTTTTCAAAAAACATTTATCAGAAACTTAACAAAATGCTCTCAGCACTAATAAACAATTTGGCGTTCCACCTATCTCCTCCCGACTTTGAAAGCTAAATTGCGCGCTGGTTTTCTGCCAGCAAATAAAAAAGCAAGTGAATTCAAAGGTGAAAAACAAGTGAACTATGACACGATCTGTACCTCAGTTGAATGACGTCGCCTGGTACAAATCACTGCAGCATTCTGTAAGGTCGTATGTGCATTTGTGGTCGGATTTACACCCCTTTGGGTCTTTGGAACAGTGCGTCCAAATCTGTTGCTAGCTAGAGCTACACATAGGCAAAGTACAAATCATTGTATTACTCCTGGATCCTATATACGTGTAGGTACTTGTGGGTGGTACCTGCAGGTATGTGCGAACAACGATGTCGTGGCTCTGGGACGTTCATGTAAAATCAATGTCTACTGTTCAGGTGTTCCGGCTGTCCCAGGGGCACAGTAAAGTCTCCCGGTTCGCCTTGCGGTTCCGCACATAGTAACACGAGCGGCAGTATCTTACGCAGTAGTTTATTGTACGGTTTGACTTAGAAGGGGACTTTCTTGTACACATTCTTTGGTACTTACTTCCTCCATGCATAATATACCTATTCTGTAACGTCACAATCTAATTCCGAAATTAGAAAGATTTATTTATCTACGAAATCTTATGAAGGTATGTGTCAAATCGTTTTGAAATTCAAATATAGAATAAATCGGTTTAGCAAATTTATTTTTCCTTCGATATAAGGCATCTATGAATAATGAATACTCAAATAAATGAAAAATGGGTAGAAATGGTCGTAGAGCGCAGATAGATCAAAGAAAAACAAGACAGTTTTCAGACATAACTATAATATATTATTTTGTATCAAAATAGTAAAAATCCCACATATAAATACGGCCACATTTTCAGCACAAAAGTCAGTGTATTAGTTGTTTCGAACACCCTTTCATCCGAGGGAAATGTTGCGATAAATATCAATAGGTATTCTTCTGGTATAGCGACATCCCGGACAAAGCTTTATGCACGTCAACTGCGTTTATCCGCCGCTCCTCGCACAGGCCTTTATGACGACATGATAATATGATGGCTCTCTATATAGGCCACCGTTTATGGTGCACATTATGCAAATAACATGAACATTATTTCATATTTTGTTTGCGGGCGGTGTCGCGACCCCGACCGCACTGTGTACAGGCGTTTCATTACGAATACCATTGACAAGCGACGCATTAACGATTAATATATCACATTATTGCACAAAAACACGGCGTTATTTAACAAATTACAAAGTAATTTACTGCGTGGCTTTAATTCGGCTAATTAAATTATTCTCAACATCAGTTACGGTAATGGTATTTTGATTATATGCGAGCTATCGGATTTGCGAATGCCTAGGGCACTCTGTGTACTACCACGCAGAAGGGCGTGGCAGACGGCAGTCGGCAGACACTCGCTAAAGCGAGTTTTCTCTTTAAGTTAAATGAAACGGACAAAGTTCGATAGTAACACCTAAGAGTACGTTACATATTAACAGTGTTTTCAGAAAGTTTTATGCTTCGCCGAGTACAAAGAACTCGTAGTGTACATAGAGATAGAGGCGGCAATGATATAGTGTCGGGCATGCGGCCGTTCCCTCAGGAACGATAAACCCTTCCCGGCGCTTCCCGTCTACTCTTCTTTATGGGGAGGCCGGAATGGCCAGCCCAGGTGAACAGGTAGCTAGATTGCGAAAGTATTTTTAGAACATCTTGTCGGTCGTCGGGTGTTTTTCCTTTGTTATCAAATGTGAGACATTGGAAGTGAATTTTCGGTTATGGCCGCTCCTAATGTATCCGTAAGGTTTAGGAGCCCACAGTTGTTCGCTTTTATGGTGTGTGGATAAAGAATATATTGTACGGAGCAGGTTTATTAACTTGCGTGTAAAGGTCAAATGGGTGTTTGTTGATCCCTCAGATAAGGGTTAAATTAAATTCCTAATTGGAGTGAAAATAGTTGTTTTACTGAACTTACCTACGTTTTACTTCCGACATTTTGAGAAATTCTTCGTGTTTTCATTGTGAATATATTCGTTTACCGGTTCCCGAGAGAGCATCCACGTGAAGTCCCGCTTAAAAATAATTACTGTGAGTGTACCGTGCACGAGCCGGGCTGAGTATGTATATTGGTAACTTTATGCAATAACATCTCATTACTGGCTCTGTGGAGTTAATGAATTATTAAAGCTGATTTAAGCCACATTGGTTAGTAGCGCAACGGAAAAAATATCAGATATCCATTTGTTATTTCCATTTGAAACGGCACAGGTTTTTATCGCATGTTGTGGCAAACGTTAGTTGTTTGATATCTTCCTAGCTTTATTTGCAAATCGCGTGCCTCGAGTACACGTTTACACTCGTAATACTTACTTGTTGAATTACCTTTGTTCAAGTAGAATTTCGTTTGAAATGAATGTTTTATTTTTTACTGGCATTGGAAACCCTCGTTTATTGTCGTGTACCCTGTCCCTAGGTGTACGTGTTAAAGTATTTTCTTTAATCCGAAAAAGCTTGCAGAAGGAATTGGAGACGAGGAAAGTGGTCGGCGATATAAACGTAAACATTTGTATCGACTTGAGACTGTACGAGCACTGACGGTAGTAAACATTGCTCGCTGAAGTAAGCTGAAGTCGCAAAGGGTTCCCTACCTGCACGGGTAATACTTCAAAATATATAGGTACTACAACGAAAGTAATATCTACATAGGGTCACAGGTTATTTATTTACTTATAGGGAAAGGGTCACAATATTCAGATAAACTCTATCTCCAGTCTGAATAAAAAGATGCTACGAGATTACCTAACCTTTTATTTTTCCTCAACAAATAAATATTACCCTTCTAGCTGTTGCCCGAGACTTCGTCTGCGATCCAGGATGAAAAGTAGCCTATGTCCTTTTCTGGGTCATGGTCTAGCCATGTGGCAAATTTCATCCAAATCCGTTCAGCCGTTTTAGCGTGAAAGCTATAAAAACAAACACACTTGCGCATTTAATCCAATATTATATTATATTATTAATATATTATTAAATTAAAATATAATATAAATAATAATAGTTAGTTAAGATTTGGATGAAACGATTTTCCGTCTACAAAAATACACTCATACATTTATGTTAGTTTTTGCATTAAAAACCTCATAGTGTTCCGCATACATTCCCACATAATGGTTTATTCAAAAAGCCAAGAAAAAACGCCATGTAGGTAATATTTGATTGGCGGTATGCAGTTGGTACGTCCGCATGGCTCATGAATCCGTAATGAGGATGTAGGGAGCTGCATTTTGCGGTGTCCACCTCCCCTGCTACTCTGGCACCCTGGTACATTTGTGCTGCGTTAAGTAGGTAGCTCTAGCTCTAACCTACTGAATATATACACAGAATTTATTCCTTCTGGCACTTTACTTTGCGGTGTTTCCGAGAACGCTGTGTACTACATGAATATAACTACTGAAGTATCTGGGTTTTATATTTTTAGTGTGTGATAGTTGCAGTTTTGTTGGCGGAAATACGGTCACGGAAATTAATTGTTTATCAAATTGACGCACTGACTGCGAATAATAAGGGCGAGTTTTTGATTTTTATGTGTTTTTTGTCACAAGGAAATAATTTCCAATACAACTAGGTACGTTTAGCAGACGAATAGGAAGTTTTTTTTTTTTACCACTCCATGAGGTCTCTTGGCCTGCATCTCACCTGATGGTAAGTGATGATCAGGCCGAAGGTGGAAGCGAGCTTCACCCGGAATCCTCAACCACAGAGGAACTGGCTATCTTACTTCTAACTGTCGAAACACAACAATGTTGTTAATATTGTTGTCATGGCGACAGATTTAGATAAGATGGTGGTAGCTAGCCAGGCGAACTTACAACAAGCACTAACCAAGCCGAGCAGAAAATTTTGGTCCCACAGGGAATCGAACGCGGGACCTCTTGGCCTGAGACAGGTGGTCCATCCACTAGACCAGAGGCAGTTGAAAGGTATAAAAGTTAGTTGCTTTAAGCAGTCTTGGCTTATACCTAGGCCTATTTTCTAACTGGAACTAAGTTACTCATAATAACTATATGAAAATTCATTTAAGGTCCTTTGGCTGGGGTATAAATAGTCCACTTTGTTACTTCCTGCGGGAAGGTCCCAAGAACCGTAGATAAGTAGGTCAAGTTATGCGCTGAAAACGATATTTATATTTTTATACTGAAGTTATTCGATATTTATAAAGGTTACCGAAGGTAAGACAGTTGTAGCTTTTTGAAATAAGAAAAAAAGTCGTCACGGGGAAAATGAACGAACCATGCGCATAAGGGAAAGGTTAAAAGAGGAAGATTTAAGGGTAGGCTTTGTGGGGTTCTTAATTGGTGATTTTCAGGCTATTTGGATAAGCTTTCCACTGATTACACATACAGTAGAAAAACAGTTCCTGGTGCCGTATTATGAACTATTAATGCCACCATTTTTCCAGTGTGAGAGAGAGAGAGACGGAGCTAGACAAGGCCGCTAGCACCATCCCGTTTTCGCAGTGGAATAATGATGGCATTAATACTTCATAATAGGTACTACCCCTGTTCTGTTATGAAGACCGACAACGAATAATATGGTTTCTTAGTTACCAACATGACGAACACAGTGAAAGCAATGGAATCAATACAAAATAATGACAACCTGTTAAACAAAACAATATAAAACAACGTCGCTCCCAAATTATATATTTGTTCAACTCATAATCCAATATTACAATGGACTATAAAACGATGCACGTGTTTGCGTTCAGAATATAACCGGCTATTCGGTTGAAGCTAATTTGTGTTAAAACAGAGCAAACTCCTAATTACGATGCAAATTGATCGTTCAGATCACCGCACTCATAAAATTGTGGCGATCAAAATATTCCCTTCACGGAATATTATGTAATGTACGTTTAAAATTTAACCAAAATGAATTAAGGTATTTTTGGCACAATTTTGTGATGGAATTTTGGGTAAACGCTTAATATAATGTTGGCTTATAATATTGTCCCAATATGGATATATTGGGACAATAAGATGGAATACAGAAAAGGAAAGAGCCTCCTGTTGGCGATTTCAGCCGAATTTTCCTTAGGTTGTTTTCCTACAAAAAAATCAATCTGCCTAACCTTTTCCCAAATATGTTAGGGTCGGCTTCCAGTCTAACCAGATGCAGCTGAATACCAGTGTTATTGATGTTGTTTTCCTACAAATTCAGAAGAAAAAAAGGTGAAACCTGATGGGCTCAAACAATATAAAAATAATGAAGAAGAATACCATCGATACGAAAAGAAGAAGTCGAAGAAATATTTTGAAAATGCTTATGACACATTTTCATTAGTCAATAAATCGGTCGACATACAGCATGCGGCACTCCAGCTTCAACCCCCAAAGACTATTGAAAATCATAAGTCGATAATGCGGTCGGTGCACCATCCAATCTGCAGGGAATCCCCGTAACGGGCGTAGCGACCAATGAAATTCATCGGTCGGTAAAAACGTGCGGAGACTCATACTCCCAATGAAAATGAGCCTTCAAAGCAACTGCCAAGTGGCAGTGGTGCAGGTTCTCCGTATACCGCAATCGTTTCACTATCGACTCATGAAAACGGTTCCCCGATCACGGGCCCTATGGCATGCTTTACCGAAATCTCCAGCACTCTACATGCGGGCACTATAAATCAATCTGCCTAGCCTTTTCCCGACTATGTTGGGTTCGGCTTCCAGTCTAACCGGATGAAGTTGAATACCAGTATTTTACATGGAGCGATTGCCTAGCTGACCTCCACAACCCAGTACCTGGGTAATACGATACCCCTTGGTAAGACTGTTTGTCAGACTTTCGGGCTTCTGACGACCCGTGATGACTGTCACAGATTCACGAAGGACAGCCGGGACCAACGGCTTAACGTGCTTTCCGAGCCACGGAGGAGCCTCGGTATGTACAAAGATGGTCACCCATGCGGGCCATACACAATATTGAAAACGTTTCCCTGCATGCGGGCCCTATGGCATACGTTACAGAAATCTCCCGCACTCCGCATACGAGCCCTCTCGACGGATGAAAATAAGCCTTGATTCAATAAAGTCACGTTGCAAACTTCCCAGTTTTTTTATTTATAAAGTGGGGTCCTAATACAGGTCACCAATATGAAGCGCTTGATCGTGAATAAATTGATACGATATTTAATTTGAAGCGTCAATTAGTGTCCAATTTAACTATGGTAATCGTCACGAGAGCGGTACAGGCGAAGGTTTTATGTATTAATGAAATAAGATAAAATAAATGGGAGGAGCTCGTGGCTAAGTAATAAAAGCAGCACGGGTCGATCCGTCAGGTTAAGCTACGCTTGCCGGGGTTGGTCCGTGGATAGGTTCCACCATCTTTACATATCGAGACTCCTCCGTGTCTCGGAAAGCACGTTAAGCTGTTGGTCCCGGCTGTCATTCGTGGATCTTTGACAGTCGTTACGGGTCGTCAGAAGCCCGAAAATCTGACAACCAGTCTTACCAAGGGGTATCGTATTACCCAGTTACTGGGAGGAGTTGTGGAGGTCAGATAGGCAGTCGCTTCATGTAAAACACTGGTATTCAGCTGCATCCGGTTAGACTGGAAGCCGACCCCAATATAGTTGGGAAAAGGCTAGGCAGATTGATTTATTGATAAAATAAATGGGGAAAAAACGGTGCAGACATATTCCGCGTGTCATGACAGACAAGAAAACCTTCCATGGGGTTTTTTAAACGGCTCCTTCTACTTGCAGCGACCATATTTAATTCCACATTCTCCTTCAAATTAATTTACATTACAGAAGCCATCCAATAAGTCAACAAATAAAAAAGATAGTATAAAAGATCAATTTCTCCTTTGAAGTTTATTCATTGGCATCATAAAAGATGACGGCGGGAGAGCTTGTAGTTTTAAACCTGACATGCAAATAGCTTGAAAATAAGTAATCTCTTGGGGCTATTGTGCTTAGTTTAAGTACCTAGGTATGTAATAGCGTTTGTTAGGTAGGGTATTATATACCGTTTACTAGTAAAGAGGAACGGTGTTATAATTGTCTAAGATCTTGTGCGTTGAAGTTTCTATTTCATATTTTAAGTAGGTAGATACTCGCTATTGCTGCTGTTCTTTCAATTTCCTTGTAAGCTACATGTCGGCCTCAGACAGAAGATTTTATTAAAATTATTTCCGATTATTTACAAGCCGCCGAAGTTTATGTTATTTTGAACTACTAGACGAACGAACTGTTAGTGCCAGCTTTGCAAAGATCATCTGTTCTTTTTTTGATGGAGGAAAGGAGACGAGATCAAGGATACGAGATTTCAATGTTGAAATACACTAATGTTCGCCATTATTTGAACCAACCTTTAAAATTAACCCCCTACCAACCAAGGACTTTAAGTATGCCATTTTCTCCAATGAAAGGCCTAAGTATAAGGCTGAATAGTGCGTCTCCATCGCGGACTCTGATCCGAGCGGAGCCGGATGTCAACATTTGCTCATGCGATTTCACCCCCGGGGCTGGCCGGGAAATGACATGCGCCCTTTATTCCCGTGTTCCCGGCCACTCTTTACTGCTCCGAGATGCAATTGCATGCGAAATTTCAAAGAAACAGCCCCCAGTGAGATGAAGTTGCGACATTGTAAGCTTCATTTGTGTTCTTTTAATTTTTATTAGATTGTAGGTTTTTTTTGTCGTTTTAAGGTTATCTGGAGGATACTGGCTGGTTTTATTTAAACGGTTCGTTTTTATGTCAATTAGAACAACGTATTATTTGCCGGCGGCGGTTTCTTTATGTTCTGTTTGGGCAATTCGGAAGACCTGTGCCCTGTTAGTGGCATTGAACTCGTTCCTTATAGATCTAAACATAATTTGCGAAATTAAGATGTATTACAGGTACCTACACCTCTGCCGATATCTTCAAGGAAGACAGGCGTGATTTCATGTAAAGAAAACAGATTTAAGATTTCCTGAAGGCTAAAATCGCTAACAATATCGTACTAGCACAAAGAAACTATCAGTTTTACAACCGTAGCTATTTGTTCCCAGCTGAAGTATGATAGGAACAAAAGGCTATTAAAACTAAAACTTCTATAAACGCTGGTTTACTTAAACACAGGAGAACGGCTTAGCATAAAATATTATTTTATATTAAAACATGTGCTTGAGTTAAGAAACTTAAGTTTTAATAAAACAAAACAACAATAATAAATAACATTACTAATATTTCGTATAAATCGATCATTAACCAGTTTTTTACGACCAATTTTATAACTATCCATCACGGGCTGTCAACTCAGCCTATCGCAGTCCACTGCTGGACATAGGCCTCAAGGGCTCTACCGGATATATGATTTTGTAGAACTGTGCAACATTAAAGCATTGTTTTTTATTGTTTATTTTGTTATTTGTATTTTGTGTTTCATGAACTGTGTCCAAATAAACGTTATTCTTTCTTTCTTTAGACATCAATAAGCCAGAATAAAAACACCCTAGTAAATAGCCAGTAGTCAAACGTGTAACTCACAGTCAATACATTGAAATAACTGCATCTCTATGCACTTTGACGTGACGGATCGCCGGACAGTTGTCGCGAATCGAATCGGACTTTATTTAACTTCACTAAAAATGGTGATGCACATTTTCGCGAAGCGGGAGAGAGGAAAGTGCGCGTCACCGGCCGAAGGGAGCAGAAATCACGACAGCAAACATTGACTTTAGACTTTTACTCTTTTACTCACTTAGCCTAACTCTCCCCGCTGCGCTGCAAATCACTCCACTAGAAACGAAGAGGAAGTTTTAAATTCTGAAATTTCTTTAAATAATTTAAAGCTGCCTGCTATGAATCGACTTAGTGAGTTATTGAATAGCTCGCGAACCCGTAATTGGGTTCATGTGTAACGTTTGTTCGATAGTTTGAATACCCAACTACGTAGGTAGGTATCTACGAATTTATAGCTACAAATGAATTTGACTTCAATAGGTAAATTGCTGCTTCAGAGTATACGACACAAAAGGAAGGAATTAATATTTGAGAAGCTGTTTGCTATCTAAATGGCTTGCGCGGCGGTCGATGGATAGATATTGAAGGTAGGCCAATGTTGCCATAGTGTTTGCTATTCTATCAGAAAACCATTCAAAAAACCACGTGGAGTTGATAAAAACTGTACTATTGAACGCGAAATGATTGAATCGAAATCTTTGAGATTTTTAATCAATTAAAAATATTTTTGAACATTTTCAATCAATAAAATATTTCCAAACAAGTAGAAAGACTACAGCGTTTCCTCAAATGAAACTAAAACGCTTTAAACAAAGACCAAGTTAACCTTACAATAGGAAAAGTTTAAAACGAGACTTACACTATTATCTCCAATCACACGACCGACTGACTCCGAAAATGGCATAACTCATAATTAAGCACTTATTAGACATCTGGGAGGATCTACCTACAGTTATTCAAATATCGAAGTCAGCGATCTAATACGTGGGGGAAGGCTGCAATCACTCCTCTTGAATTACGGCGTGCATTTAATCTTTTCAGACGTTTTCAAATACTCGCTCATTAACCCGTAGCCACTTCAGACGGCGTCGATTTGTTACCTTGAATGTGCCGATAGAATGAAAGAATGCGCAGATTTGTGAACACACCACCTTATTTATTCTTCTTTTATTAACTTCGGGATATTTTAAATGGAGAGGTGAGGTGTTTTTTTTTTGCTTTGACTAAATTAAAAGTGTTGTAACTTTTAAGTATATCTTTTCAGGTTGGGCCAATGGGGATAATGACAGTAGGCTTGGGGATGATTGCATGTAAAAGAAGATTCATTCAACAATCCTTGTTTAAAAAATTCCTACTTACGACATTAGACACTTTTTTACAAATTAAAGCACAATAATTGACATATACTTAGTCTACATGCTTCCCCTGTGTCATCTAAATGCAGCAGAGTTACCTGTACCTACCTACATACAGTGTGACATGGGGTGCTATGGTGCGATGGTGCCCGTGTGTCGGATGACGTCATTCCACTGACGTGGCTTAACGAACAAGGCCAACTAGCGACATCGGGGCGACGGATTATTGTTTACGTACTCTTTGTACCAGGATTAAAAAGATATAGAGGTAGGTAAAAGAAAATAATTAGAACGCAAATCTTTATTTAAAAACGAAAATTCTAAATCTAGTTTCAGTGAACAAAGAATGACATTCAGAAGATCGCGGGCAAAACCTGGTGGAGACTCGCACGGACCAGGGAAGCATGATACAAATGGGAGAAGAACTATACTCATCAGTGGGTGGAACAAGGCTGCCAATAATCAATCATCAGTCAAGTATATGTTTATAGTTTGTTGGCTATAAAAGAAAGATGTTCAAAGAATTGTCGAAGATGAAGGTGGATTGGTAGCCAAGAGGCGAAAATATTATTGAGCACACCAGTTGAAAATTGGCGATGAGAAATTATGAGGTTAGGTGGAAACAAACAGCATAGAAACCGGTACGAGTAACAGGTAACAGCCGGCCTATTCTGTAAAAATCTCACCGAAAACTTAGGTGATGTGAACTGTCAGTAGTACTTAAAAAAAATTAAATTTAAACTATTTATTTCAAAATAAAAGAGACATATTTTTACAGTACAATAACGCTTAATCTTTTTTAGAAAGATTATGTGCGTTATCAAAACATAATGCGTTACTCACAAGTGACTTTGACTGATAGTGGACCCACACGTAGGCCCCTCCCCCATTCTAAACTTTTCCACGGTAAAGTATGCTTTTAATACTTTTTTAATTTGTAAACCTTTTTTATTTTCAAATTTTTTAGCTATGTTCTTTGGTAACTTATTCAAAATGTTGACGTGTTGACTTATCATCAGGTGGAATGACAGGTCACTTCACCTAAGTTTTCACTGTGAGATTTTGTAGAATAGACGGCTGGTTCATAGCATAGCCCTCAGTGGTTAGATACAGGGTACCTAAGTAGGTACCCTGTATCTAACCACTTAGGGCATTCATGTACATACGTAATGACATTAAAAAGTGGGCTAACGTGCACGCCTCTTTGTTATGTCAATGTTTCAAAATACTGCTAAAACAATGACAACTCTATATTCCTGGCACTGTTGTTGGAATTGCACATACAGTAGTTTCATACGAGCTATCTGTTATATTTATAGTTATATACAGGGAAACTTAGGACATATATTAGCAG